>OX465281.1:217580694-218039694 GCA_949987705.1 Thereva unica
TATAGAACAACTCTGATATGCATAGTATATCTCAGCAGGACTGACCACTAAGCCAATGTTCATTCGTTTGATGTATGGTATGTGTATCCAGAGTATATCATATGCGCTCCTTAAGACAACGCAAGTGTAAACTGTGACATCCAATTTGAATTCCTGCATATCCTATTATCCTTGGACAAACATGCCCGCGTGAATATATCTGTACGCACAGTAAAAGTTTCACGATAAGAAAAATAAAATAAAAAAAAGTAATAAAAAGAGGATATGTTGGAAAAGTGGACATAAATTGTACGCAAGCAAGAAGGTATGGAAAGGACATGGAATTTTTATATTACATATGAGTCTAAGCTCTCGAGGATTCTGGCATTGCAGAGCCAGTCAACATGTCGTGAAAGTACATAATATATGTATGTATATGCTTGCGTGTGTATTGTATATGTTATGTGCTACCAACAATATAAATAAGATAAGAACAACCCTGTATAGCTGTGTTAAGGGCAATAAGGAAAAAACAAACGTTAAGGGGTAAGGGAAATTTTTACATATTGCTGAAATGTTAAAATTTGTTTCCGCGTCGCACCAGTACACCCCATCAAATGCCGTTGTACTTTTGTAATTTCATACCAAAGAATTTAACATATTTGTGATATGCTGAAAAATGAGAGCATTTTTGTTGTTTGGTTGTTTTGTTGAATAAACATTCCACTTATTAAGCCATAACAAAACAAAATACGCCTAACGCCTTTTCGTATTTTTTTAAATTATTTTGCTATGACAAATTTCGGCAAACCCCTCATTCTGATGTTTGAACAAAGTAAATTTGACATAACTTTCACATTCACGGAACAACAATGGAATGGTGAAAATTGTTTGAAATTCTTTTTACAAATTTGTGCATGTATTCGTAGTTATAGGCCAGACTTCGTTTAACTTCGAGTATAGGCCCCTCGCAATGGCTTCTTCCATCGGTCCTGATTTCGAGTCAATGATACAACGTAGGCATCTGTTGATGAATTACTTGTGGACGCCCTGTGAAGAATTGGGTGACTTTCCAAGTTTCGCAACCGTACATAAGAACTGCCTTAACGTGGGGGTTGAACAGTCGCAATTTGGTGTTTGTTGAGTGGGTGGGGCACGCAGAGAGTCACGTCACATTAGGAAGGGTCCTTTTAACTTCACTAGTTAGCCAGCTAAACACACTCCTATTATTGTTAGTATTTATAAGCATACGATTAACCGGTTCGAACATGTCATAATTAGTATCAGAGGAATTAATGTGCAAGAGAGATTCACCTCTCAGGTTGTAGTTATTCACTCTAAATGACGCGCGGCTTCTTAAGAAACCAGAGTCCACCTTGTCATTCATCACCGATGAACGAATTTAACGTCAGCGACCTTACGGCGCTTATGCAGAGAGCTCAAGTTGACCAATTTAAGTCTGTTCTCACAAGGCGGAAGAGCAAGTGGGTCAGGAGGTGAGGGGAGGTGGCTGAGTGCAAACCCGGACGAACTTCCTTTGAACCGATTCGATTCTACTAACATGGGGGGAGTAGTAAGGAGACCATACCTGGGCGTATTCAAGCAAAGGCCTAACCAGAGATACGTACAAGTGTTTAGTGATAAGGGGGTTGTTGAATTCCTTGGACCATCTTTTTATAAATCTCAGGACTGAATTGCCCTTGGAGGAGATATAATTGATGTGGTTGGAGAAATCCATCTTACTGTCTAACCTAACCCCTAGATGGATTACAGATTGGAGACCTTGTTGTCAAGAAACGTATAACCATAAGTTATAACACCACCAGTCAGCTTGCAGAATTTTGCAATCATCTATACTCCTTATGTGGCGATACAGTTTGATGCATCCGCGTAAATAAGGATTTTACAGTGCCGTAGCTGGGTAACAATATCGTCCATTGATAAAATTAAAAGGAGACGACCAAAATGACTACCGTGCGGGACCCCAGAGGACGCTTCGATTTTTTTAGATTTGACTCCGCGGAATAGAACCTGGTAGGTTCTGTCGGCTAAGTATGACTGGAACCATATCACAAGGGCATTCAGAAAGCTTAATTTCTTTAGTTTAAGAACTATAATAGAGCGAGAGAGTTTGTCGAAAGCCTTACTGAAGTCTATATATTTGACTATGATACCTTCCGTCCAACCCTCCGGAAAGGTACACATGTTCCATGCTATTTCCAAGATTGGCTGTAACGCATCTGATATGAGGCTTAAATCGGTTTTCAGCAATTCTGGCGGGATTCCATCTTTTCATATGGTTTACCAATGGCTATCGCATGAATTGCGGTTAGTCTTTCCGTCCTGGATGGGACCCGGGTGATGATTCTTATTGGCTGTGCATTGTTGCTGTTTTCCTGAGGTTCCTGTGCAAGTGAATCATTCAGGGCGGACGGACGTTACTGTTGCCGGTGTTTGCCGCGTTTTCCGCGAGCTCATTTATCTGCTGTCTTTTATCACGCCGGACACTTCTCTTCACCTCCCGGTGTAATTGGAAGTATTCCCGTTCAAGTTGCTGACGGCCTCCACAATGCCTTGGGTATTTAAGGAGGACATGCTCCGCGTCCACTCCGTTGAACGTTGAATCGCCCAACCGGAAGCCGTGCCCTGTAACGTCCGCGCACACCCAAGAACTGCGTAAGATAGTAACTCACTCTCTCTCTCTTGTTCCCTTATAACCCCCCAGCAAACCACATGTAATGCATAGAACAAAGAAATGCTTTCGCCGTACATTACAAGTAAGCTATCTGAAAGTTATCAATCAGCGACTGCTTACAAGTGCCTTACAAATACATTACAAGCAATGTATTAAATTGTTAGGATTTTGGGGATTCAAAAGCGTATTATTAAGGGCCAAATACACGAGCACTCCATTCTACCACGCCACCCCAAAGCAACAACAATTTGTATGCATTCGAAATTTCGAATGATAGTAGTGGTGGCCCTTTACTGAATATATCAAATCAGGCAGAAGTACCGTTACCTTTTCGAGGCATTTTCCGCCGTTTGTAGAATTTTTGTTCATTTGTGATTTTTTTAGCAAGTGCAGAGCGCGTTTTATACAGTGTGAATAATTAAAATTTTGTATTATTGTGTTTCAACCACAACGGGGTGAGTAAAATATAATTATGTTTTATACTTTGTTTACGTATGATTTAATAAATATCAGAATTGTGTAAAAATAAGGAAAAGGGGTTGCCAGTATAATGGACAGAAGAAAAAAATTCCAAATTGGCTGGTATAAGCAAAAGGCATTTTAGAAGGCTTGCAAAAATTGAAAGGGAAAAACATTCTACAAGCATTCCTAACAATAATAAATTAATTAAATCAGTTCAAACAGAACCTTCATCCTTAGGAAATAGAATTGAATCGATAGATTCGGTAAACCCAGAAGAAGGTTTGCTAGATTCATTGTCAAACCAGACCTTTTCGACAAGCGATTTCAGCCTTTTGGGTGAAAATATTGAACTTAGCAACAATGATTCAAATAATGGCATTACCTCAGAATTATGCCAATGGTCCCAGCAATATAGCATTTCACATAATGCCCTAACGACCTTATTGCAAATTATGCAGCGAAACGGTATAC
Organism: Thereva unica; assembly: GCA_949987705.1. Lineage (NCBI taxonomy): Eukaryota > Metazoa > Arthropoda > Insecta > Diptera > Therevidae > Thereva > Thereva unica. The sequence continues at coordinate 217,584,302 of OX465281.1, forward strand.
AAGTTCCAAGTGACGCTAGAACATTACCTAAAACCCCTAGAACAAGACCTCAAACTAGGAAAGTTCTGCCTGGAGATTATCTCCATATTGGTCTGAAAAATAATTTGATTGCCCTTTCTCATCAATTTGTTCGGGAGGAAATCAGTTTAGATCTAAATATTGACGGTTTTCCACTATCATCATCTTCAAAATTATGCATATGGCCTATTTTAGCGTCTATTACTGAAAATAGCAATATAAAACCTTTTATAATTGGTGTGTATTGTGGATACGGAAGCCAACTCACATTGATGAATTTTTGAAAGAATTTATCGATGAAGTTATGAATTAAATCGGGGCCCAATCATTATAAATAACAAAAACTTTACTTTAAATATTCGAGCATTTATCTGTGATGCTCCAGCTAGAGCATTTATGTGTGGAGTTATGCACCATCAAAGCCTTAACGGGTGCATGAAATGTGGTCAGAGAGCCGAAGTAATTAATAGAAGAATAGTTTATGCAACTAACACAGGAATTGTCAGAACTGATGAATCATTTAAAAACCGTGAAGAACACAATATCAAAGAAATTCAGGGCATCTAAAATACAAAGTTCAACATAAAATTATAATAAATTTTGTTTTAAAAAAATATTACTTTATTATTAAATGCATTTTTAGTCGATTAGAATCAATGCATTTCTTCCTAGGGCAATCCTAATGCTATTCAATACATTTTATTAGTTTTATGAAATGCCTTTTGTAATGCATTTCCCACATCTATAAAATGTATTTGTAATTTATTATTTATGCATTACATACTTCTATATGAAATATATTGTTAATGCATTACAAGCAATCCATTTCATCCTAGGACATGCCTAATGTGTTTTAATGCATTCCGTATTACTTACAAAATGCTTTCTGTAATGAATTTCATTCATTTCTGAAATGTATTGTGAATTCATTTTGTATGCATTCGTGGTTTACTGGGATGAGTCTATAAGCCCATCGCCTATTAGAGGTTCCGCCAAAAAAGTTGATGCCGAGAAAGTCGCGTTTTCCATGCGCAGTAGAATCCCCGCAACAAATTTCGAAGGGGAAATTTGAAAATACATAAGCGCATTTCTTATCAATATGTGCGCAATTTTTATTTGTGTGCAGCTTTAATTTCCCCAGCTGCGCGAGTAATAGAACTCGAGACACGACGAGATAAAAAAATAATAAATTTAAAACGTTATAAATTTCTTTTATTGATATTCTTTACAATTCGACTTTATTCTTGGGAGTTAAAATCAAAACTGAGCTTTCTTTATTTTACATTAAAAATGATACTTTAAAATTGATCAAAATTGCTTACGCTGAATTAATTACAATTGGGCTATGGGATTGCTTATTCGGCAAATTAATTGGAAATTTAAAAGTTGGGAAATACAAGAAAAATGTTATTAAAGAAAAATGTTATTATTGATTTGGTCAGCATGTCTGGTTGATTTCCGGCACGTGTTGCATGTAGAACATGTAACTCTTCCCCCCTAAGAGGAGAGCGACGGGTACAGGAACTGCAATTTTGTAGTTTCTGGTCCTGGAGCGGCTGGTGGTATGCTAAAGGTGCGTCTTCTTAGTTTATAGGCGACGTAGGCTAGAACATTGATCAACAGGATGACTTGGACGGCTATTAGAGTAAAGATGATGAAAGTTTTTGACTCCGTCTTGGCTTCGAGGAACTCGATCTGTTTCATATTTTGGATGTTGTACGTTTGTAGTTTTTGCAGGGTTATGTTCCTTTGGGTTGTGGTGAAGTTGATTTGGTTGAACAGGATCGGGTGGATTGTCATTTCGTCCCAATGTTTTTTTGGATGGCTTCCATAAGAGATCCCGTTTATTTGGACCTCGCAGTTTTCGAAGTGTAAAAGACCGTTTCCTAAGATGGTTTTTGGGCTAAAATGACAAGTAGAGTTTATATCTGTTTCTGTAACATTAATAAAAAGAATGTAATTGGGTTCCGGTTGATAGATTTCGGGTGACTGGTCAACTTTTGTTAGTTCGCACTCGGCTGGAATGTTCTGAATTATATCAAGAACGCATTTGGAGTTCCTGGAGTTCCTCTGGTAGGGCGGCCTTGTGCAGTAGAATACCTCTTCTATTTCTGGGCATTTTTCATCGAAAAATTGAATATCTTGATGGTTTAGGGTGATATAAGGTTTGGTTAGGATTTTTTCGGAATTTTGTATTGGGATCGGGATCAAATGAAAGAATGAATAAGTTTTATTTTGCACGATAGGAATTCGGATGTTAAATATGAGGTTTGTGCCGTTAAGGTATGCCTGTAAGCCTAGTAATTCATATATGTGTTCTATTGATTTAATGTTTATCATTTCGTTTTTAAGTATTTTAAATATTTCTATAAGCTCGTCCGGGTTTAATATTTGTTTTGAAATTATGTTAAGTTTTGCGAATAGTATCGCTTCGGCTAGATTTGTTAGATGATTATGTAAAATTCCTATGTTGTAGTTTACCTGATTCAGATATTGAAATTGTTGAAGGAGAAAGTGTTCTTTCTTTATGTGATTATTAAGGGAATTTTGATTTTGTTTTAAATAATCACTTATTCTGTTTTGTTGTGCATTAATATGATTGGTTATGTTTTCAAATCTCTCGTTCATACTATTATTAATTACAACTTGTTGATTAATTTCGCTTTGTAATTTCGATTGATTAGATGTTATGGCTTCAATTTGATTATTTAAGCGTACGGCATCGGAAGCATCCATGTTACCCGTTATGAACTTTATTGCTGTACCTAATCCATTTATTATTCCTCTTCTAGATCTAGTCTTAGGGAGTAGTGCATATAACTTAAGTTTTAATTCATCTATCCTAACTTTGGTTGTCGTCACTGTGCTCTGTAGCTCGTCCGTATTGTTAAAGTGGTTTAATGCGTCTTGTATTGTCGCTATTGTCTGTTCATAAGTCTGCAGTCTTACAATATGAATTAAGTTACTGTATCCTTCTATTAGTCTTGCGTTGTCTAGTTTTAGAGGTAAAAGTCCTAGGTTGTTTCGTAGGTCATGTATTTCAAGTTTCTGTTCGTGGGTTGTCATTGTTAACCTGAAATTTACGTTTTGTCTTTAGTCTAGTCTTATGGATTTTTTGATTCTTATGTGTTACTATTGTTACTTTGTTATTTGTTTTAATTTTCTGTTTGCTAAATCTAGGTGTAATTTTATTTCTTCTACATTCTTTTCTGTAGACTAACTCATTTTCTTTAAACTCAATTGGGTCTACCCTGGATTTATTCAATTTTTCAATATTTTTATTAACTAGTCTTTCTACGTGTTCTTTAACTAATGGGTATAATTCCTTTTGAAACAGATTTAGTTTTTTAAGATATTCATGTTCAGAGTTGAAATTTATTTTTTCATTGAATTTGGAGGTTCTTCCGTAGAATAATTCGTAGGGAGTGTACCGGGTGGTTGAATGAATAGCGTTGTTGTAGGTAGTTAGAGTTTCTGTTAGAATCTCTTCATGGTCGTATTCATGCCGTTTTTCTTTGTACTTCTCGAGAATTATTCGGTAGATTTCTGTGAGTGTGGAGTGAAGTCTTTCGACTGGAGAGTTACTAGAAGTTTGTTGGAAGGATGTAAGGTGTAGTATTATATTATATTGGATGCAGAAATCTTTAAAAATGTTCGAAGTAAATTCAGATCCTTGATCTGCTACTAATTTTGAAGGTATACCATGAAGACTTACGAAGTGTTTGATACTCTTGAGTACGTTAAGACTTGTTCGAGCTGCTAATGTATAGGCTGCCGCGAACTTTGAAAATTTATCTATTAGGGTGAGGATTTGATTACCGTTGATAGTATAAATGTCGATGTGGATGATGTCCAAAGGCTTTAGGGGTTGTTCGGTCTTTTCAAATTTCAATTTTGGTGGATGTCGATCGTATTTGAATCTGTGGCAGGTTTCACAGTTGTTTATTATTTGAGCTATCTTGTTTTTCATGAACGGGAAAAAGTACTGTCTCTTCAAATGTCTCAAAGTTTCGTTTATACCTCGGTGGTTATTGTTAATATGGTATTCATTTATAAGTCGTTCTTGTTCGTCATTGTCCGTAATGTCAGTTAATGTCTCCGTACATCGTATTAACTTGAAGATCTTACTGTTTGAGAAATATTTGGAATATATGGTTTGAATGATCTTGAAGGTATCATTGTCTGAGTAGATTGCTAATAATTTATTAGGTGCTAGGTATTCTTTAAGAATTTGGGTGATCTTTTCCTCTGTGAATTCCGCAGCGCGAAATGTACGACGTTGTTTGTTTCGAAATATTACTTCTAGGGACATTGGGGGTTTTGCATCTGTTTTGATCAATATTATCTGAAGATTAAACTCGTTCAAGGGTCGTTCGGAGATTGGAATGCCATCGTTCATGTTTTCCGTAGCTGTGTGAATCGTGGCATCTGTATCGTCTTCTGAAGGTTGTTTGCTCTCTTCAATATTAATTTCTGCAGCTTTGTTGCTGCTAGAATTTGGTTGCATCCTGCTAAGCGCATCTGCGTTGGAGTTTTGGCTGCCCTTTTTATATACTACCTCGTAGTCAAACTCTTCCAGTTTGAGCCGCCATCTGATCAGTTTTGAGTTTTGTTCTTTAAAACTCATGAGGTAGGTTAAGGGTTTATGGTCTGTTACGATTTTAAATTTTCGGCCGTACAGATAAGGCCTGAAATACTTTATGGCCCATACAATGGCCAGAAGTTCCTTTTCCACTGTTGAATAGTTTACTTCCGAGTCAGTCAACGTTCGGCTCGCGTAACAGATTGGTTTGTCGCTTCCAATTGGGCCCTGTGATAGAACGGCTCCAATTGCAACGTTGCTTGCGTCAGTTGTTAGGATGAATGGCTTCGAAAAATCCGGATATTGTAATATTGGATCATTCATTAAGAGGTGTTTGCAAGCTTGAAATGCCCTGAGATAGTTTTGGTCGACGTTTATTTTCCTTCCCTTCTTTAAACATTGGGTAAGGGGTTTAGTTATATTCGCAAAATCTTTAATAAATTTGCGGTAATAACCAAGTAGTCCGAGGAAGCTTTTAATCTCTCTTTGTGTTTTTGGAAGTGGGAATTCCTTTATGGCTCTGATTTTCTCGGGGTTTGGTTTAACACCATCAGTGGACACAATATGCCCGAGAAAGGCGATTTCTTTGTGCAAGAATTCGGATTTGTCCATCTGGACCTTGAGGTTTGCTTCTCGAAGTTTGTTGAAGACTTTTCTTAGATTTTCTCCGTGCTCTTGGAGCGAAGTGGAGAAGATGATGATATCATCTAAATATACTAGACAAATTTTGCCCTGTAGCTCTTTGAGGATGTTGTCCATGACGCGTTGGAAGGTGGACGGGGCATTTTTCAACCCGAAGGGCATACGTGCGTATTCATAATGACCACCTTCTACAGTAAAGGCTGTTTTCTGCACGTCCCGTGGATCCATCTCAATCTGGTGGAATCCACTCGCAAGATCGAGAGTACTGAAGTATAAACTTTTGCCTAGCTTGTCTAATATTTCTGTAATATTAGGAATAGGGTAACGATCGCTAATCGTTTTTTTCATTAAGCTTGCGGTAATCAATTACCAGTCTCCATTTTTGTTTCCCACTCGCGTCCTTTTTCTTTGGGACTATCCATACTGGAGAACTCCAAGGAGAATAACTTGGTTTTATAATCCCTTGGTCCAGCATGTCACTAATTTGTCGTCGCACTTCCTCTTTGTGGACGTATGGATATCTATAGGATTTCGTATAGATAGGAATGTCGTCTGTGGTTAATATCCGGTGTTTAATTTGATTAGTGAAAGTCAGTTTTTGGTTCTCGCGGAAGAATATATCGTCGTATTCTTGACATATGTGGAAAAGAAGATCTCGCTCTTCTTTGTTTAGATGAGAAGAACGAAGTTTATGGGTGACATCTTCGGGAGTTACGGGATTTTTGTTATCTGGACAATTTATATTAAAAGAATTGACTTCAACATATTTATCTGTTATAGGTTCTACCTTTAACGGTTGTTCTAAGAACACCTCTTGTTCCAGGTTCGATGAATTAACTAATTCAACAAGGCTGTACCAGGCTGTGGATCGGTAGATTCCTTCAGGGATATAGACACCTGGTTTTACTAAGGTGTTTTTAATGAGAATATCTCCGTTTTCACTATCAACTGGAATTTTTGCTATTAATTTGGATAACGGGGGAATTATAAATTTTTGCGACATTAAATTTGGCTTGAATTTAAGGGGAATGGAAATATTCTTTGTTACCAGTGTATCGTTTACTAAGTCTACTTTAGCGCCTAACGACCTTAGTGTGTCGAGTCCTAGCAATCCATCAAAATAACCGTGAAACTTGAATATTAGGAACGTACTTGTTCCAGGTTGCTTAAATTCGCAAAATTTGGTAATGTGATTTGCTTGTCTAATTTATATCGGTTTAATACGGTGATAATAACTGTAGGTTTTACGCTTTCTAAATCATCCGGGTGGACATATTCTGGGTTTAAAAATGAGTCTGAAGCTCCCGTATCTACTAAAAATTTGAGTGGTCGGCCAGATGGAGAGGAGATTTCAATATAGGGTAGAACAGATCCATGCGTGTTGATGTCTATATATCCGGTGGGTTCTGAGAGGCTTTCGGAGAAAAATTTGAGTCATCTATTTCATAATTTTGCTCTTCTTCATTTGTAACTTCTGGGGTTTCGTCTCTCCACTCATAGTCGTGAATTTGGTTAGCAATTTGTTGGTCGTAATAATAATCTAATTGTTGGTGGTTTGGTTCAAAATGAGGATCTGTGTCTGTTGCTGAGGCTACGTGGAATAGTTCCTTGCTAGTAAATTTAGGTGGACCGGTTGGACGGAAGAAATTGTTTTGTGGGTTAGTATTCTGCTGGTTCTGTGGATATCGATTTTGTCGGATATTGCTTGAACCTACATCCATGGGTTCAGGTTTGGGCAGATTTCTGTTGCTGGTTCCTTGGTTAAATTGCGACCTATGTTGGAAAAAGCTATTTTGATGCTGTTGAGGTCTTTGAGTATAGTTATTGGGATTGATCGTTATTGGTCTATTGTTGAACATAGGGCGGAGTGTAGGGTAAGATAACCGGTTATTTGTTGGGGTAAAAGGGAGAAGTGTGCGATTATTTTGATACGCGGTAGTGTTTGCTGTTGGTCCTCTAAAGTGGGTTGGATTTGATGGATTTTTAGAAAGACTACTTAATTTTGTTTCATTGGAATATTTGGTAATAGAATTGTCATGTCTACACCTTTTCCAGTTGTAATTCAGAAAGCCTCAACTGTAATTCAGATTAGTCAATTGTAATTCAGAAAGCGTCAATTGTAATTCAGATTTTTCAATTGTAATTCAGAAAATATCAATTGTAATTCAGAAAATATCAATTGTAATTCAGAAAATATCAATTGTAATTCAGAAAGTATCAATTGTACCTAATTCAGAAAATTTCAACTTTCATCTCATTGATGCAATAAATTGACCAAATAATTTCAATTGAATCTTTCATTACATAATAAATATTCTCCTAGTAACATCATGCATGATATCGTCCCATTATTACTGTTTCAATGCTAAGTTGTGTTATCTGACGCAATCTCTAATAATCTCCCAGTTGATAACCCATTTCGTGCAAATGATGTAAAGCGAATGTTTAAGCTAACTGTTAAACAAATTTAAATCTTCTGCGTTCCATACATAAGACTCCTGTTGCAGAAATTGCTGCAATTAGAAGATTTTGAATTTTTCTGAATTACAATTGACACTTTCTGAATTACAATTGACACTTTCTGAATTACAATTGATACTTTCTGAATTTCAATTGACGCTTTCTGATTTACAATTGACAAATCTGAACTACAATTGATACTATCTGAATTACAATTGACTAATCTGAATTACAATTGATACTTTCTGAATTATAGTTGATACTTTCTGAATTACAATTGGAAAAGGTGTAGAGTATGATATGTTTTGTTCCTGAATACAATATGAGAAAGCTTTTGCTAAAGTATCCGGTTTCATCGCTCGGATAGTGGACCCAAGAGGCTCCTTAAGTCCCGATAAGAAGGCGTTGAGACACATTGATGTATATAATTCCCGTTTTGCTGTAACTACGGTTCCGTTGGTTTCATGTATTTGGACGTGATTTGTCATGGTGGCAAGAATTTCTATTATCTCACTGTAGAAACGTTCAACGCTTTTATTTTGTTGCTTTAGATCGTGAAGATCTTTAATTAACGAAGTTTCATTGCGTTTATCTGAATAATGGAGGATAAGATTTTGTTTGATTTGAAACCAATCCAACGGGGTACCGTACATATTCAATACCTCGTTGGCTGGGCCTTCAATTTTATTTCTAATTGCTCGGAGCAGGAGCTTACCATATGGCGTTCCTTCCGTTACTTCAATTAACGATCTAATTTCCTCAACATTGTTCAGAAATTCATAAAGCAATCTAGGATTGCCATCAAATTTCGGCAAATCTTTAATGGCATCAGGTACTCGTAAAGAGTTAAAAATATCATTTGGAGTAAGCACTTGGTTGCCACCGGTGCCTGTAGCCATGTTGCTATAATCACGATTGTTATTTTCGGAATTTGAAAACACAAACAAATCTAAATTTTCAGTTGAGACACTTTCTTCTTTAATAACACTTTCACTATCGGAATCACTTTCTACGTTGTTTAAATTATTTAACGAAAAAAAAATTTCTTTAGTTTTTTATAAGGTTTAAATCTGTTACTAGTAGGTTTTTCTAACGGCATATATATTTATATTTAAATAAAATAAGGTAAATTATGGATAGGATTTATGGAAAATATTCAAAATTCGACTTACATTAAAATTATCAGGGCGATCATAATTGGCGACGATGTTCCCTCGTTGAGTTGAAGTTGCCCTTGGTATCGATGTTCCCTCGATGAGATGGATTTCCACTTCGATGTTCCCTCGATGAGATTGGTTTCCACTTCGTATCGATATTCCCTCGATGATCAATTCAGTTCCTTCGGTGTAATCTTGCAGCGCCAATATTCTGTCGGCGGTTTCACACAGATTTTCTTGCACTTCTTAGAACTTTAGAATTGTACTTAGAATCCGCGAACTACTATGAAAACCGATAAACCGTCGGCACTAGCAATATCACAATTTAAGCAATAACGTCACTACTGGATCCTTTCGGATCCTACCGACTGCGCCAGTAATAGAACTCGAGACACGACGAGATAAAAAAATAATAAATTTAAAACTTTATAAATTTCTTTTATTGATATTCTTTACAATTCGACTTTATTCTTGGGAGTTAAAATCAAAACTGAGCTTTCTTTATTTTACATTAAAAATGATACTTTAAAATTGATCAAAATTGCTTACGCTGAATTAATTACAATTGGGCTATGGGATTGCTTATTCGGCAAATTAATTGGAAATTTAAAAGTTGGGAAATACAAAAAAAATGTTATTAAAGAAAAATGTTATTATTGATTTGGTCAGCATGTCTGGTTGATTTCCGGCACGTGTTGCATGTAGAACATGTAACTCGCGCTCCGGCATCAACTCTTTTGGCGGAACCTCTAGCAGATTCGTCCCATAGTCCGTCACATATCCTGGACTTCCCTATGCCTGGGTCGTAAAAGTTACTACTCTCCGCCGCCAGAATTTCAATGATGGTCGTTCGTGATACCACTCATACTGCGCGATGGGCACTCAACCCATATGCAGAGTTTATTTTTCTCCTATTGCCGTTCTTTTCGATGTAGCTGCTCACACTGGCGCAACGAATAAGAGGACCGTACTAACCACCGTAGGTTTGGCTTGGGGCACCATCCTCGCGAGTGTTGCGCTGATGGCTGATGCCTTTTTCCATTAGGAGGAGGCGGTGAACCCTGCTTTAAAAATTTTGGAAGTTCAATGAACTCGGGACTACTGATTGTGCACGATTGTCTCACAGTCGAGCTGTTCGGTTTATAAACAAATTCATAGACAGTAGACCGTGCGAAAATGGCAGTTGCAAACTATGAGGAAAAATGTTTTGGTAAAATAGTCACCGTAGTATTAGCGGACACATTTTGTTAGTGATGCTACAATATAATCTTTGATTTTCTCGAAACACATATTTTGCACTTAAGCACTTCTGGCTGGGTATTGAATATCTTTTTTTGGACGTCCCGTGCTTCTATGTCTGTCTGGTCTTTTGTTCAAAATAATTTTTGATATGTTTTCATCACTGCTACGTTCAACATGCCCACTGACTTACCAACCATGCCAACAATGTTTAAAATAAGTTCGTTGAGTTGGGACAATCTAATGGGATCATCAGAATGAAATTCAAACATTCTTTTTGGATTGAATGAGTACTTTTGTTTAGATAATATGCATTATTTTGTATGCTTTAAAAATTTATGTCCTTACCAACTTAAAAATGGCTTCTATCTAAAAAGGCTACGTGCTAAACTCACTTTGCAGACGATACTGCAGCTCCAATTTAACGAATGAATGAAAATTCCTTTCTTCACGAAATTATGTAATGCGTTACGTGATTTTGTTTCTTTACTACAATTAAAATCCTCTTTCCGATAATATCGTAAATACTGGGCATAAGAACATTATAACATGTCACTAAGCCCATCAAAACGCCAGACTTATATTCCATACTCCATACCTGAGGGTTGTTATCGGGCCTGTCATGTTAACTAAAAGACATGACAGACCGATGTCAATAGGACCTAATAGCCTGACCCACAACCGAAACAGCCCCAGAAGTTAATCCTGCTCCACATTAGGTACCTATATCCTGTCCTGTGCGAAGAAGTGAAAACTAAACACAAAGTGACACATCAATAACCGAAGTGAAATTTCGGGTCAGGGGGAAAATCCCACTCAGAGAACGGAATTGAATGGCCATGCTGAAGTGGAAGGACGAGCTTTCTAAGTTGGGTAAAAGTTTCTTTTCTTAAACTTGATACGTGATTTGGATCAAAATAATGAATTTATCTAAATCCCTCTTGCAGGAGTAACTTATGTAAGTAGCTGGCATCCAGACCATTCTAGCTCCTATTCAACCAACCATCTATCTGTGCCCCGGACCTCTTTCGTTGCTGCTATCCTTGCTATGGATTACATCTCATTGTCTTGCGTTTATCCAACTGGTGTCGCACTAGCAACACAAACATGGCGAACTTCTAAGGGAGGATATATACATATAAATACATATAGCGTTGCAAAGCTCCTTGCCAGTTGTGTGTATTTATTTTTTTCCTGCTTTTGGTTGAGTGAGTGGCATGGAATGATGATAAATCCGAAATATACGTTGACAACATCCATCAGGCGATTCGTCAGGCTTTAGGTAAGATTCTATCTGGGAATGCTTTCCTGTTGTAAGACTTTGAAGCCTTTTTCTTACTTTACAGAAACAATTTCTACAGGAAGCAAGTGGTCCAAGAAACTTACCCCTCTTGTTGCCAGATGTACGAAACCAAGTCATAGCGGCACTAAAATTGGTTCTAGCATACGCGTGAGTGAATTCCAGACGAATGTTATTCAATTTTACCAAATTGTTATTTAGGCACGAGCATTTTTCAGCAGAACTGTTTGTCGGAACAGGAAATTGTGTGTTCTCTTATTTTTTGTTGTGTGTGCCGCAATATAAAGGCAGACTGGGGACATTTTTAACTGAAAAGAGCTTTAATATTAGTTTAAGAAGGAAAGCTTTATTAAGTTTGATATAAGAATCAGAGAATAATGAACGTCGTTTTTAAATAGAAGTTATTGCTCCTAATATGCTTTTTTAGGGGTTTGATTAAGATATATAGTTACACATAAGTTACAATATAACACCATCTCAGTGCTTTAAGTATCTTAATTTTCAGTATTGGAATGGCGACTTAATCTAATAGAGAGCTACTGTACTGCTACTATATCGTCCTGCTACTCCCATATTACTTGACTGCAAAAAAAATTAAAGGCCCTAAACATATTCGGCCCTGTGAACTTCACGCTGCAAGCTCCGTGGAAAGAACCACTGTACGTTCAAAGCTGCAAAAACCAACGACAACTTGACTTAATTGTTGTTGGCATTTAAATGTATATGTGCAATTACAGTTTTGGCCCTTTTAACTCCCCAGTTTATAGGGAAGTATTGTAATCGGTCCGAAAATCGAAATCGAAATTTTCAACGTATTTTCATTTTTCAATCTCCCAACAGAATTTTAAGCAAACATTTGAGAAGAAATATATGTGTGTGTGTGCGTACGTATGTGGCCTATTTTCCCTGCACGATATCACGCGAACCAAAAAAGATAGTAACTTCATTGAGGTGTCGTTCTAACTGTATGGAGGGAAATATGATCTGAAAAGATTTTTATAAAATTGGTCGAGCCGTTTTTAACCGACTTCAAAAAAGGAGGAGGTTATTAATTCGACGTGTAGATATTTTGTTTTGGTCTTGCTTACGCATAACTTTGTAACGCAATAACTTAATTCTGATAAAGGAGTTAGAAGTTAGACTTAAAAAACTGTTAAAATTAGTACACCCATAACCTTTTATAGGCACCGAACATATTATTTTATTGCCGTGAAATTGATAGAGGTCCGGTGGATGAGTGGATAAGACGTCGATCCAGCGTAGTATAGTCTAGCAGGTTCATACCCCGGTCGGGGCGCTCGATTTTTTTCTTTTTTTCTCTTATTTATAATCCATTCTGATTGAATGAATGATCTAAAGGGAAATTACAAACTCTTCGGGTATTTTGAATTGAAAACTACTTTACCGACTTTCTGAAGTGATTTATACACCGTTAGCACCTCAGAACCCGCCGCGCAAAAGCGGTGCTTTTTTCAGTTCATATTAAACAAGTAAATTTGCTTCCATAACAAAAAACTGATGATGACGATATTACGGCGTACAGTTTTGATTTGCAGCTTAAAAACTATTGTTTATATCGAATAAAGAAATATACCGTTATATACATAAGTAGGTGAAGAATCAAAGAATTTTCTTGTTTACTTTTAATTTCGCCAATATCAATGGCAATGAAGCTTTTATATGCCTTATATTATCTTCATCTGTATGTGTGTGTAGTGTACATAAATCTTGCAACTTGGTTTTGACCCACTTCCATATAACCGAACTTAAAATTTTCCACATACGTATAGCTCGCATGACAACCAAATTGTAAAAAAATCAAGATGGCGGCTCCAAGATGGCAGCCGAATTTTGCAATTGAGCTCCCCGACCACCGACCCCCGACATGTGTATCAAATGAAAAGGTATGACAAATAGAATGCAATTCACTATGTGGGTTCTTTCCAAATCCAAAATGGCGGCCAACACAAAATGGCGGATTATCTTTATCTTTACAAGCCACTCGGTATGCGTATCAAATAAAAGAGTATGACAAGAAGAATACTATTAGCTGTGCGGCGTCATTCCAAATTCAAAATAGCGGCTTACCTTTTTCTTTACAAGGCCCTCGGTATGGGTATCAAATGAAAGTGCGAAGACACAATTAATAGCTGGCCTGCTATGCATACCAGTACAGCCATTCCCACCGCTAAATCGTCGCCAGGTATACTTATACTCGAGCGAAGCTTGTTAGTACACTATAACTATTATTTTGAAAATACATTTCAACGTTTTATTGTTTTTGTGTATTGTTGCTTTTTTGACAAAATTTGCTTCAATCTGGGCCTTACGCAGTCATCATTGCGCTCCTTTACTCCCTCATGGGACATAGGGCGGAAACAGTTGCCCTCCAGCGGACTCTGTTTTGCGCGACAGCTCTCAGCTCCGACCAGGATCAAGCTCATTTATCTGCTGCCTTTTATCACGCCGGACACTTCTCTTTACCTCCCGGTGTAATTGGGAGTATTCCCTTTCCAGTTGGTAACGTCTTTCAGGGTCGCTTGTAGAGTTTACTTTATTTTTTAGGGCTCTCCTGCGTTATATTTTTTGCCAGGTTGTGTCCGAGATCCAGTGTTGCTGGTTTCTTTGGACATAACCGATGCTCGTTTCCGCAGCCGTCAATATTGCGCCCTTTGTTCTACTCCACAGCTCTTCAATATTTGTGTCGTCAGAAACGTTATGCTGGTTTAATATTTGTTGTAGGTTTCCAGCAAATTCCCGCTTTTTAACGCTCTCCCGCAGAAGATCTACGTTTAACCGTCTACGGTTTAAGGCATCGCGTTGTACGTTTCTGATTGCGGCGATTTTAAGGCGAATAGTTGCTACAACCAAATGGTGGTGGGTGTTGTCACGGCCGATCTGTGCGTTTAAGTCACCCATTAATACAATGATGTCTCCCCTTGGAATAGAGCGAAAAACCTCATTCAGCCGCAAATAGAACTCGTCTTTGATGTCATCTTCAGCGTCCTCAGTTGGAGCATAGCATTGGACTACTGTAGTACTTCTTAGTCTGGTACGCAGGCGCACGGTAATAATCCTCTCAGAAACTGATGACCAGCTAATGAGGCTGGACCTGGCTTCTTTGGTGAGTATTACACCAACGCCACTTCTACGGCTTTCAGTTTCGTTTCTCCCAGAATATAAAAAGGACTCACCATTTGGGCAGATATGTTCCCCCGCATCGGGCCATCTGGTCTCGCTAAGTCCCATGATCTTGATTTTATATCGATTCATCTCGTTGAGGACTTCATCCAGCCTTCCCTCAGCCAGCAGTGTTCTCACATTCCATGATCCGATTCGTGTCCTTGTTTGAAAAGCAAAGGTCGTCGTCGTGTTGTCCATCCGGTTCCGAGGCATTGTTTGCCGATTCGTAGCAATGGTGTTTTTTTATGGGAGCGGGTTGCTAACCCTCAGCCCAACCGACTTAAAACTCTGTTTTGTGGCGCAGAGAGCTCGCCATTCGCCCGTCTCCCGTTAGCTCCTTCCGAAGAAGTACCCCAGGGGGCACCGCGGGGAGGTGGGATTAGGACTTGCTAACAGGTCTGCTAGGTGTTTGTCTGCAGTGACTTTTCTCGGGTTTTGGCAGAGGTGGCAAATCGGGTACCACCACTTTCCGAGGTCTTTGTTAGCCTTTTGCCCTTACGCAGTACTATTGCTTTTCTCCTCAAATGAGTCAATTTTTGAGGAAAAGCATATTAAAAAACATTAAAATCCCGGCAATTGGAATTTCCGTATTCACGTCATTTGTCTGTATCCGCTATACAGAGACCCCTTTTTTTAAATTACTGCGAAAATACGCAAACACATTAGTGCCATAAATATATAGCTACGATTCTTATCGACGGCGGCGTGTCATACTTTTTGTAAAGGTAGATCCACACGCAACGAACTAGTTGTGTCAACTGTCTGGCGCAAGTGGATTTGTGCGAATAAACTGAGTGAAAATGATGATTGGAAATTACCTCTATTAGTTATTGCGCATTATATTTATACCTATCTACGCGTTATATTATGTACATTGATTATGATAAGATCGGTAGGTGGTCGAACATCACCGTTCGTTCACCCATGCGCATGCTGATAGTCCAGTAAATAGGTACTTTTTCTTTGCGAAAAATACCGCACGCGATTTTTTTTTACCAAATGTTTTTACATATTTTTATGACCATAAATTCAAAATGGCGTCATCCCCACCCTTATGCTTCACTTACAATAAAGGGAAACGCGTTTAATTCTATATCTCAGAAACTGTGCGATTTACTACAAAAATGTATATAATCTTTTTTGTAGATAAATAAGTGATTTAACTTTTTTGTTCAGAACTTTTTTTTGTAAAGTCAATATGTTCGGAGTTATAGTACTTCAAACTTTATACATTACTTTCTTTGCACTATATTTCGTTAACGGTTAGCCCGCCATAAAAAGGTACTTCCTAAGACTTATAGAACACACTATTATCTATAATTTTTGCTTTTATCATTTTTAGATAGGGCTAATATTTCACGAGTTATAGCGCTTTAAATGTCGGAAAATGTAAATTCAACAAAAAAAAATTTCCAACATCTTTTTCTTTCCCCGTTTCATTTCAAAACTGATTACATCGTGTGTTGAGCTCATCATTGCCCACATTTGTTGCCTTTACTTTTTTCTATAAAGTTGATATTTATGGATTTATTACACCTCCAAAGTTTATAAAAAATGGTTTTTTGCAAATATCTAGTCAACTATTTATTTACGATGACAAGTTATACCAACAAATATGTTTGTTATAAAGTTCCGTTGAAATTTTACTTTAAACATTTTTTCTAGCATTTAAAGTTTAGCCGCAATTCCGCGCCTATTGTTTCATATAGATACACATTAATGTTCATACATATAATTAAGAAATTTCGTTGGCGTACAAACCCTTTTCCACACCACCTTGGAGGTCGAGTTTTTGGCGCGTTTTTTATTGTGGTTTCCCCAGTAGGCCTAATCCACAAGAAAACGAAACAATGATGATATAACATGTTATTTAGACTCATATTTTCGAAGATGTCGGTTGACAATCGGATAGACCAATGAAGCTGCCATCTAATGACTTGACGTTGTCTTCGTCGAATGATATATCTGGGAGACTTGAAAACTCGCAAATGTTCTCATTTATTTCATTGTTTTCAAGGAGGTTTGCATCCTTCGTCACATTTTCGCAATTTCCTCCACTGCAGTTAGAGCAAATTATGGTACATTTGAGATCGGCCTTGCGGCATCCACAGGAACCGTCACATTTTTTCCTACATTTGCAGGATATTAATTTTAATAAATTTGCTGGTGCCGGAGCAATTGTCATTGGGACTGGTTGTAAGCCAAATCTTGTTCGCTTCCAGTCCCATTCCTCCGGGTTTGATAACTATCAAGCCAAGTTTGCACTTGATGATATACTCGAAATGAGTGAAGTCGAGCAGCATCTTTAGTTGGAGGCAGAGCTGAAAAGTTCACTTTGGTTTTTGTAGTCGATTTTCCAAAACATTTGAACCTTAGTGAATGCTTAAACAAACGAATTTCCGGACGATTTTCCTTGTCGATTAATGCTAGCAACTCAGAAACTCTAAATTGACATTCCTCACTGTCCGTTATAAAGATACTAATAACTTGCATCACCTCGGACATTTCTTTATAAGGGCAACCCCCTTTTCCCCCTGTAGATGGTGTGGTTTTCAAATCTCGCATACAGGAATGATGATACCTAGCACCTGTAGCTTTGGCATCAGAAACATTTGCAATACGTTGCACAATGTCCAAACTTCTTTTATCATTCCGATTCTGCAAACGTACGCCAACGAAATTTCTTAATTATATGTATGAACATTAGCTAAAGTATAAATGCTAGAAAAAAATGTTTAACGTAAAATTTCAACGGAATTTTATAACAAACATATTTGTTGGTATAACTTGTCATCGTTAATAAATAGTTGACTAGATATTTGCAAAAACCCATTTTTAATAAACTTTTGAGGTGTAATAAATCCATAAATACCAACTTTATAGAAAAAAGTAAAGGCAGCAAATGTGGGCAATGATGAGCTCAACACACGATATAATCAGTTTTGAAATGAAACGGGGAAAGAAAAAGATGTTGGAAATTTTTTTTTGTTGAATTTACATTTTCCGACATTTAAAGCGCTATAACTCGTGAAATATTAGCCCTATCTAAAAATGATAAAAGCAAAAATTATAGATAATAGTGTGTTCTATAAGTCTTAGGAAGTACCTTTTTATGGCGGGCTAACCGTTAACGAAATATAGTGCAAAGAAAGTAATGTATAAAGTTTGAAGCACTATAACTCCGAACATATTGACTTTACAAAAAAAAGTTCTGAACAAAAAAGTTAAATCACTTATTTATCTACAAAAAAGATTATATACATTTTTGTAGTAAAACGCACAGTTTCTGAGATATAGAATTAAACGCGTTTCCCTTTATTGTAAGTGAAGCATAAGGGTGGGGATGACGCCATTTTGAATTTAAGCTCATAAAGATATGTAAAAACATTTGGTAAAAAAAAATCGCGTGCGGTATTTTTCGCATTACGAAGGCCTTTTTTTCGACCTATTTACTGGACTATGAGGGTTGTAGCCGAAATATATTTTGTACAAGCCTGCAATGAGACATATTTTTTTGCAAACCAAACCGTTGAGTTTACACGCAACGATCTATTTGTGCCTATTCACTTGCGCAAGGCAATTTGCACAAGTAAATCGTTCCGTGTGAATCTACCTTAATAAATCCATTTTTTTCAAATTGCCCTCTAAAAAATGAATGGACTAAAAAGTACGAAATAAAATAAAGTTTTAAAAACCGACTTCAGGAAAAAACAATCCCGTGATACACAAAAAAGGATGGAATAATTATTTGTAATTCTTAACAACATTAAGCCAATCAGAATGGATTTAGAATTAAGAATCACTTTTGAAGACGGCGCCAGTAGTTGACTTTGATTGCACTAACTCTTGCTTCGAAAACTGTTTTGATTTCGTTGTTGACTTATGCCCTTAGTACATCACCCACAGGTGTTATCTGAGCTGAGCTGACGCTAAGCTCTTCGCAAATATTAACAACTTACATCAGATTGTTCATCGTCCAACTAGGGTCCCTGAAGTTGCAGGCTATGAGATCCTTAGCCTTAGGTCCCCCACGTGATGTCAGCACTAAAATACCGTATACAGTATACAGTCTTTTGGGTGATGGGTGGGTGATTCCTAAGCTTGGTTTTCCCACATAAAATAAGAATTCTTTTAGGAAATTGCCTCGTTATCATAATTTTGTTGACATTTGTCATTTTCATATATGTACACATGTATATCGTCTGATTATAAACATCTAATAATTGTTTTCATCACAGTGGAGTGCGTAAATGCCCATTGGTTCGACCTGGAATCATTTAATACCATTCTCAAGACGCAGTCAAAATGTATGTAGTATCCCTGTTTCCTTACATCACTTCTATCCTCTATGTTTCAAAATACTTACATACATGTATCTTTAATGATTAAGTACTAATTGTGGTGTAAAGGCACTGCACAAGCATTTTCTAGCACACCGAATTAGCATTAATGCCCATTCTACACATGAACAAACTTTTCCATTTCCTTCCTCATAATTCAATATCTACACAAAGATGCTTTCTCTTAATACATTTGTTGGTGAAACTACTACAAATTAATCAACATTAGCTTGCTCCAAGGGCTGCTTTTACCTCTTAGAGAAATTACTACAGTCTTAAGGCAACCCAGTAATTAATTCAAATCTTTCCAAGATGATGCTTTAGATCGAAGCTGCAGATGCGACCATAAAATCAAAGCTTGTGCCAAGAAGAGAAACGAGCAGTTGAATAACAACATCCTAAGGATGTTCCAACATATTTTTAAAACTCCAGAGATGAGGTGATGTTTGATGGGGTGGATAATGTTTGCGTGTATTGTCTCGTATAGGCGCTCCACTGCTCCTTCTTCCCCCTACACACGTGAAGGCATATCTTTGAAACGATCCAGTACACCAAAGAATAGGGAAAACCAATTTATATTCCTTACGCATCCTTTGGCAGGAATAATTTCTCAAGTTATTTATATCCGAGCCTTCTGCTTCATATATGTATACCGCCTGCGTCTGGTGTACGCTTAACGGCCTACGAAGGGTTTAGTTTGTATTACATCCGTGAGTCCGGTCTTATTATGATATGTGCTCAAGTTAATATCTGCAGCCACCCACGGGGAGCACTCCTATTGTTTTAGAGGTCATTCCTCCAGCCGACAGACTTCTTCCCTCATTGGATTTCAGTAAATAATAGAAGGCCTGATTGGAAAGAAATCTGGTCAAAGGCGACTGTCAAGTAATTAGAAATTACGAGCTTCCCACAGCCACCAGACTATCAGGGCATGCCCAATACTGATGGGAATCGAAGTCCTGTTAGTGGAATTAAATATGCATGAGAAATACTTCCCAGGAGCTCCTTTACCACTGTGGGATCTAAGTAAGCATTAATAAGAAAATCTTGTGGCTTATGGCATTACATGACAATAAAAGGCGTTAGTGTGTTAACGTCCTTTTTATAGACCACGATTTATAATTGATTAAAAACTTTGAATTTAAACGATTTGTTTCTTGTGAGGATGCTACGGGGTTCTTGTTTTCGTGGAAACTTCTTTGATATTATAAAAAGTCTTTTCTAAGTAAGGATTTGAGAAAAGACTATAAAAATAAGGTCGAGGGTATGATATTGATTGGATGAGCCACTATATTTTTTTAGGTTTTCCTGCTTGAGAGGGTATTATTAAGTTAATAGTTTTAGGCTGAGCTCAGGACATACACTCTTTGTATTCCAAGCCTGTTATACTGTAAACATCATAGTGCGATGTCTGGTTATAAGCTTAGACCGAGCAGGAAGAAAAGGTAAATTCTTTAAATGGAGTCTGATGGGTACTGTGGCAGCGATAAACTTTGCATTTGAACTACTGGATGTTGTAGGAATTTGGAAGTACAGACTGTGGAAGGTGGTTTATTCTATTTGTGTATGAATTCTTAGACTGAACGGACCTCAATATCTACGGCAATATCTGTCGAATTGATTGACTAACGCCTCAAAGCGAGGTACTGTCTATATTTCTAACAAGACCTGCACCGATCTTTTGACTGCACTCCGAGTAAGAATAAAAAAATGAGCTTATAGCGGGCGAACACCGGCCGTTTGGATGTTTAAGGGGGATATGATGGCCGTAGAATTTTTAACCATTTTTAATAGAAGCACGTACGGCCTTAGAACGGCTAAACTTGACCAAAATTCTAAATGGTCAAGAATCAAGCTGTTTAAGCGGGTATTCCACGGCAAACTTGATGTAAAAACGAATCCATCAAATGTGTGTTGAATTTGTTTTGTTGGAACTTGAACACTTTCGTCATGTACAATGTGTATGCGTTTAGGAAAGAGGGGGAGGAGGGGTCGAGCCGAATCTCACCCAATGTCACGTGGGGAAAGGAGGGGTCCCGGAAAATATCACTTAATTTTTTTCTTCAAGAAACAGTGTTAAATTCTTAGAAAACTGGATTAAATTAAGTAAAACCTGTTTCTCCACTAAAGACACCCATTGACTTTCTGGCCGCGCCGGCAGGCTAAGTAGGCAGGCACGCCCGATGAAGGACACACAATACTCAGTCTGACTAAGGGAAAAGGACTTTAGGTATCCGCCTGACAAGTCGTGGCATGCAGGTGACATCATGATTCCCTACAGACACACAGGCGAAGACGACAATTTAGCATAGCAGGTTGTTAATTCAACTGCAAAAATGTTCATGACATCAACGAAAACTTTCAAGAAAAACCATATTTGCTGACACAGTGGGCAGGCGGTGTGGAGAAATTAAATGTATGGAAAATTCTCTCGCAGGCGGCCGTCATCATCGCCTCCGCGCCAATATGTTTGTGCCTTAATGCTGTAAACGTGCTAAGGGCGGCCGACGAATCGCTTTCCACAGCGACTGTCAAAAACGACTAGAATACCCGGCCTTTGTGTGAGGGTACACAATCTGCAGACCACTGCGATGGCTACGCCGCCGCCGAGCTCGGCGTCCGAATCAATCTAATTTATATTTCTTGTCGAAGCTTGCTGCTGTTGCTTGGGTGCTGTGTTATGGATTTGTGTTGCCATTCTCTAGTGTTCCTGTGGCGAGTGTAGCCTTTGGCTGGGCTGTGTAAAATGTTTATTCCGTGTGAATGTGTGTTTTTAATATGTGTAGCCGCTGCTCTTTATGTGTGCATACAGCAAATTTCGTAGGGCCATTCGTCGTGGCCGAGGAAAATAGTTTCGCCGTTGCCTTTAGCATATTTACAGCATAAGCCGGCTCCAACGCGAATGTGGTTTTCGCGTCTAGTTCGCGCCTTGCCTTCATTTTCGAGTGGATATGGCTTGAATTCGTGCTATAAATTCACGGCTTGAAGTTCTGGGGTGGTAGCAGGTAAGTTTTATAAGTGTTACAAAAAAATTTATGAGAGTAGGACGATTGAAACAACTTACATGCTACCACCGCCGATTTTCACGCACAAACTGACGACAAATGCCCACAAAAAGCTGGCGGCCGGGGAGGTGTGTGGTGATACTTGGCTTCAAAGCGAAAACTTTCAGGCCATGCCGTCGACCTGTGTGTGAAAGGAGGCCTTAAGATATGGCTAAATCCTACAGAAACTATGCGAACGCATAGTAAATATAGTAATCCCTCGATTGTTTAGCCGCCACCGGCCAGCCAAACGCGCGACTCGGTGAATGCTGCGGCGTACGAGCCAAGTAACTCTGATCCTTATGTCCACTACAAGCGGAAAAACGAGTGGAATAGAGGAGGGCCAAGTAGGAGTTCGAAGTATCAGTTATCTTTAGTGTTAAATATTTTGAGTGTTAAATACTAAGATTTGGGGCCAAATCTCACAACATCTCACCAAGGAGGAAGGGGGGTCGAAAAATCGCAAAAGTTTCCTCACGTAATTTATGGACGACCCCGTACCAAAAAGTAGATTTACAAAATTTCAAAAACTTAACCTTACAATTCGCAATGTCTCCTTTTATTAACATCCAGTTTCTGATAACACAAAGTCCATTAGAGTAAACTATTATAAAAAAAATTACAATTCCCTAACCCACTTACGATTTTTATTCAATTCCTCAAACCTCCACTATTCGCAGAAAGGCTTTGTCCGCTTAACAGGCACACCCTGATTTTATCTGTTCTTCTTAATACAGAAGGAGATTTTTTTTCATTGTCACAAGAAAAGGACAAAATTGATTAGCAGACTAAAAATTTAATACCATCTCCACTCCACTTACATAAAAAATTAGATCAGAAATAATAGAAAGATAACAATCTCCTTAGCATACTGTTGGTATCCTTAAATAAAACGGCAGTGTCCCAAACAAAAAGCACAACTAAGAAGTCAAAGTTGTTCCAATTACAGCAACATTAAGATCTTCAAACAACCACCCACAATGGCAGCCAGAGATGGCCTTATGTATGGAAAAGAATTGAGCACATTTCACTTATTTTGTGTCTTCTGTTCACAGTTTTGTTTGCTGGATAAGATTCCATCCGCAAAATACCACGTAATCATCCCTTGAAGTCAGACAAGGACTTGGTCCTTTCAAACGTAAATCCCTGAATAAATTACTTTAGCTGAAGCTCATATAACTTAGTGAAGGACTGGTGAATTACTTTCTTGGAATATTAATCAAAACACAAAAGAGCGGAAAAAATAGCGAGGAAAATCTGAGAGGAAAAAAAATATTAAATAAGGCTTTAAGGAACTTACGGATATCCTGAAAGGCATTGCGTGTAGAATAATTCTAAATTGAACATGAAAGGACGCGAAATTTCATTATGACCCTTGTCGAATCATTTGCACGTTATTATTGGCTGTTATACGACTCAAGTGATATGTAAGGATATTTCTTTCATAATGTTGTATGGAGGCTTTAACTGTGCGGCATAAATTGAAAATTAATGATGAAGAGGATGTGTTAACACAGGATTAATTTGGCTTAGACAATATTTTCTTAGGAGAAGTCTTTTTTTATTAAGGTGATGTACTCGTAATATAATATACATATATGTAACTAGCAAAAACTCGCGTGCGTTGCAACGCCTTTCATAAAAAAATATTATGAGTGCACAGTCCGCTGGAGGAAAAAGGTATAATGAAAGAGAACAAATCTGTAAAAATTGATTTTGGATACTTCAAAAAATTAATAGTATGTTATAACTTTTTTAAGATTCGACGATGAAAAATTCGACGCCCCGTGCAGAACTTCGCTCATGGCGCCCACCTCTCCTCCAAATTATTTTTTTCCGGAAAAAGTGCCAAAAAAGTAATCAATTTTGCAAATTTGGCACCTTTTGTGCAGCCCAAAAACGCACATGGTACCCCACAAAAAATCGAATACCTATCTTTACCTATCTTATTGTATTAACACTGGAACTTTTCGTCCCACGCTTCTTTACATTTCGGAATGTATGTTGTTTCCATATACTGGCTGGAGCAATAAAACCTCTACATTTAAAATTATTTTTTACTTTTTACTTCATTTTAAAATAAAAGCGTATTTTTTAAAACACTAAAATATTTACTATATATTTATTTTCTACTTATATATCTTCCGCAATTTTGTGGTGACCGCCAAATTTGAATTTAAATAACGTCACACAGGACTCGTCTTACACTTTCATTTGATACCCACACCGAGGGCGCTGTAAAGGGAAATGTAAGCCGCCATTTTGTGTTGGCCGCCATTTGGAATTTAGAATGACGCCACGCCACTAATTGTATTTTATTTGGCATACCCTTTCATTTGATACCCATATCGGGGGTCGAAGAAAATGATTGCAAAATTCGGCTGCCATCTTGGAACCGCTATCTTAATTGCTTTACAAAATGGTCCGATTGCATTGTCACGCGAACTATGCATATGTGCAAAATTTCCAGTTGATAGGTTATATTTTCCACTTTTTATTCTATTATGTCTTCCGCCATCTTGCGCTGGTCGCCATTTTGAATTTGGAATGATGCCACACAGCTAATTGTATCCTACTGGTAATACCGTCTCATTTGATACCCATGTCGGAGATTAGGAAACGCGATTGCGATATTCGCCCGCCATCTTGATTTTTTTTACAAAAATGTCAAATTGCACTGTCGCGCGAACTATACATATGGGCAAAATTTGGCGCTACATGAAAGTGGGCCAAAATCCAATTGCAAGAGGTGTTGAACGCTAAAAATGGTGACAAATCGAGGGAACGGAAACCTTTAGTAATTATAGAGAAAATTATATCAAAAAAACTTCTGTATTCAACCGAAAAACATGAATGCCCCGTCGCCTAATCATAGATATATTTGTGAACAACTCCACTTCCATACGAGCTTTCATCCTCTAATCATCCCTTTCAAGCTTTTTTATGTCCTTCTCCAAGGTCTAATCTATCTCTGTAACAAAATTCCTCAATATCGGTTCAGCGGTGATGTAGGTGTAAAAGCGTAACAGAGAGACAGACAGACAAAGTTACTTTCGCATTTATAATATTAGTAAGTATGTACGTATGTTTACCCACATTGAAATGTGTGATATTTAAAATAGACTCGAGTTTAGCATTAAAATTACGCTATTAAAGTTGGTTTCATTCTACGAAAATAGCCAACATGCAATGCAATCTGTTCAATTACGAAAATCATACCTCACGCCATTTTCATTGATAGCATTTTTAAAGGAGCAATTAGAGGTGAGTTTGTGTTTTTTTATGCCTGTAATTGGCTGTGTGCTGCCAGGTTAATTTAACAGTTTAAATTTATCAATAGTTCCTAGTATTATACAACCATTCATTATATTGCGGCAAACCGAAAAATTCATGAGACCGAAGGCGATCTCATCCACTTTGGTGAATTTTCGTTTAAAGTTCACATGGAATTTTGTGGTTCCAGGGTTCTGGCTTTTCATTGAAATCCAAATTGGACTTAACACGAAAGCAAAGAATTTTAACAAGAACTAATATTATATTTTATGATAGTGATAATAATTATAGCGACTGTTTTGGTAAAAGTTAGCGGTAATCTGAAAACAGAATCTGTAATATGCTGTAGAATACTGAAATCGGTAGTAAAGGTGATTATAAAACATAATTCCTAATGAGAGTCTCATAATGAGGCGATGAATTCATTAATAAAAAAAATAAATAGTTTAAAAATACTAAAAATTCGATTTTATTTTAAAATGAACCAAAAAGTAAAAATTAATTTTGAATGTCAATTTTTTATTGCTAAATGTAAAAAAATGTGGAGCGCTCTTTACCTAAATTCTTATTTTAGGCATACTGGAAGTTTTCGTTAGCGCTCCATGCTTTTTTACATTTAGCAAGTGGCTACAGCAATAAAAACTTTACAGTCAAAACTATCTTTTAGTTTTTGGTTCATTTTATATTAAAAGCGTATTTTTTAGTTTTTTTTTTAACTATTTATTTTTATTTAATTTTGAATTTAGAATGGCACCACACAGCTAATTGTCGAGGTTATCAACATGACTATACAAACAATAAAATAGTCGGTGGAATTGTTAAGCCAAACATGTCATACACAGCTCCATTTTTCCGAAATCTAGCAGGTATTGGGACGGTTTGGCATGGGAACTAAACTATGCAAGTGTAGTGCTCTAATTATTGCACAAATTAGGTCAATTTCTGCGGAGTGGTAATTGGGTGGATGACTACAATTACGGCAATACTTGAGTCAACTACCGCAATTAGGTTAATTATTGGTGTAACTAGGAGACCCGGCACAGATCCGACAGATCTATATTTTCTAGTATAAAAATGTCCAAACTTTAATTTGGTTGTAGTTGGAAACGCTTACTCGATAGGTTAGTTGGGGTTAGATGGATTATTTGCATAAGGTGCAAAGGTTTGTGTAATAATTAAACACTAAAATAAAAGGTGGTCTGCCAGGCACTTGGCACCGGCACAAATTTGGCAGACCTGTGTTTTCTAGTATGAAATGTAAAACTTTAATTTGTAAATGGAAACTTTTACTTGATAGGTCCTTTTCGGTTAGATGGATTATTTGCATAGGGTGCGTTTTTTTTTGCCAATTTTTGTTTTTATTTCTCCAGTTCCCATTAATTCTCACTGCCAGGAAAAGTATACGACCTAAACCATACTTGTGTATGGAACTATTTTAGAGAATAATTTGGTGCAAAAGAAACTTAAGAAAAAAATTACTGTTAATGATACATTACATAAAGTTAATGATACAAGGCCAAAAAACGAGAATTTTTTGGAGACTCAGACGGAACTCATACAAAAACTCTTGTTGTTATTGTTCCACGTTGTGGTTAATAAAACGCCAATTTTTATTAAACTCACTAAGGCTATTTATTTTTATAATTAACATTTGAACTTAAACTTGCGTATAGTTTGTACACTAATAAAAACTGAGTTTTTTATGGACGCGAATTTTGTGGAAACCCTTTTGCACGATGGTCAGAAACCGAGAGTGAGTAAACGGAGATGCCGGAAATTGGCTGTCTCGATATGGACGGGAGAAAACGGCAAGATCACTGAACTTTGAGTTCGGTGATCGATGGAGTGTTCCGACTGATCGTTTTGATCGTGCCGGAAGTTGTTGTGTGACATTGCGTAAAGTTTGGTAATTAAACTTTACGCGGTCACTACATACTCCCCCCCCAGCGTAGCGTTAACGGAATGTTACCGCTTTAGGTGGCTTAACTTCGTTGTCGCGGTCACAACCGAAGGCTGGTTTTAGCCTGTCAATGGATATTGACTTGGTTGCGCCGTTCAATTTGACAGCGAAGTGTTTTCGTAATCGTTTGATTACTTCGTATGGGCCTTCATATGGAGGTTCGAAAGGTTTTCGAACTCTGTCGACTCGTATGAAGACATAGTCGGCGTTCTCCAGGGCTTCTGGCACGTAGACATCCTTTTGGACGGGTTGCCGAGGATGTATTGCCTTAATGTTCTGCATATGTGAACGGAGGCGAGAGAGGAATTCTGATTCTTCAATTGGATTCTCATCCGTTGGGATAGAAATCGAATTGGGAAGTCTCAGATTCTGACCGTATACGAGCTCGGCTGGTGAGCATTGTAAGTCGGTCTTAATTGCGGTGCGTATACCTAACATGACAAAGGGCAAGTCTTCACTCCAATGAGTAGTGTTGTCCCTTGCCATTAAGGCTGCTTTTAGTTGCCTGTGGAACCGTTCAACCATCCCGTTTGCTTGTGGGTGGTAGGCGGTGGTCCGGATTCGATGAGTGCCGAGTAATTTAGCAACTTCATTGAACAGTTTCGATTCGAACTGCGTACCTTGATCGGTTGTGATCTCGAGAGGTACGCCGAATCGTGGGACAAATTCAGTGACGAATTTCCTTGCCACTGTTGAAGCGGAGATATCCCGAATTGGGTATGCTTCAGGCCATCGCGTGAATCTATCGACTATCGTTAAGATATAAGAGTATCCACGAGATGGGGGTAGGGGTCCCACTATATCCATATGGATATGGTCAAATCTATTATTTGGAAGTTTGAAAGCTTCCAATGGAGATTTGGTATGCCTTGAAACTTTGGACTTTTGGCAACCTAGGCATGATCGAGACCACTCATTGCAGTCTTTATTGATCGATGGCCAGAAGTATTTCTTGGTAACGGCTCGTCTTGTAGCACGAATACCAGAATGGGAGAGACTATGTTCGGAGTTGAACGCTAGTCTGCGTAAGGAAGTGGGTATGTAAGGCCTTGGAATGCCTGTACTAGTTTCACACCACACCTGATGGGCGGTAAATGGTATTGGCGTGAGAATTAGTTTTACCCGTGAGCCGTTGCTGGGGTGCTCTTGTAGAGACTTCAACTCTGTGTCACCTTGTTGAGCCTGAGCCAGTGTAGGCAGGTCGAAGGTGACCGAGTCGACGTTGTCGGTTGCTAGTGAGCGCGACAAGTAGTCGGCGACAACGTTTTGTTTACCCGACACATGTCTGATGTCTGTGGTAAACTGAGAGATTAGACCCAAGTGTCTGGTCTGTCGAGGGGATCGTTCGGTCTTTGTGTGAAGGGCGCGAACCAGTGGTTTGTGATCAGTATAGACCACGAAATTGCGTCCTTCAACGAAATAACGGAAGTGTTTGATCGCTGCATAGATTGCGAGGAGTTCGCGATCGAATGCAGAGTACTTCCGTTCGGTTGGTGACAGCTTTTTGGAATAAAAAGCTAGAGGTTGCCACCGATGACCGTTGAATTGTTCCAAAACGCCTCCGATTGCATAATCAGAGGCGTCAGTCGTAAGACTGTATTTTGCATCCTCGATTGGATGGTTCAGCAGATTTGCTTCAGCCATCGAGGTTTTCACCTTGAGGAATGCCGCCTGACATTCTGCTGGCCAGTCAAAAACTTTATTGGCACGTGAGCGGTTGAGAAGGTCTCTCAAATGCTCGTTTATAGGCACCAACTGTTCAGCCAATTTTGGGATAAATCGGTGATAGAAATTCACCATTCCCAACAACTTCTGGATCGATTTGACAGAAGTTGGAGGTGCGAGATCAACGATAGCCTGAACCCGATCGGAGGATGGAAGTATTCCATCCTTTGTGATGCGGTGGCTTAGAAACTTAATCTCTGTTGCACCGAAAACGCATTTCTCTAGCTTAATGGTTAAACCGAAGCTATCGAGGCGTTTAAAGAGCTCTTCGAGGTGAACGATATGTTCATCCTCGGTTTTACTGGCGATGAGTATATCGTCCAAGTATATAATAAACGAAGTCGAGATCTCTCGTAACTTCATTTATGAACCTTTGAAAGGTTTGGGCTGCATTTCGTAAGCCGAATGGCATACGTGTAAACTCATATAGGCCGAATGGCGTAATGAGTGCAGTCTTATGCACGTCTTCTGGGGCGATTGGTATGTTAGGGCTTAGAATGCCTAAAACTCAGTGCACTACAGGGCAGCTTAAGAAATAAACCTTGTTTGACGATTCGAACTTTTATTTAACAATTTTCAACCCTTTTACAATTTTAAAATTCAATATAAATTTACTAATTCAAATTCAAATAAACATTAAGTTAACTATTAAAAATTCAATAAAATTCACAAACCAAAAATATTTTAATTCATAAAATTTCACAATTCTTTAATTCTGAATGTAGTCCTTTTTCTTGATAAACTGAATTTACTCCAATTATTAATGTCCAAAATGTGTCCTTACACTTCGATGCCACTTGTATCTGAAGACTTAAATTTTATTTCTGTTAGCAATTAGAAATGTACATCAACTCGATACGTAAGATGTACTTGACTATTGGGAATTTTACATGAACTCGTTTCGTTGCATGTATTTAGGAGTTAGGAATATTTACTTACATGAACTCGACGCGTTCCATGTAAAGTAAATGGGACTTTGGGATGAATTTACATCAACTCGTAACGTTCGATGTAAATATTATTTGTGATGATACATGAACTCGGCACGTTACATGTATCTGAGGCTGAGATCACTGGTTATTTTGTGAGATTTTCTTCGAGCTCGATTCGCTACGAAGATCAATTGTGATCTGAAATTTTTCAGCCAGCTGCGGCGATATTTATTTTTCACTTAACAATGGCCGGTCAATTCGCCGGGCGAGGTCTTGGTGGGGTAATGCCTCATATGGTTATTTTAGTACTTCATTCATTTTAGTTCTAGTTGATTATGTGTTAGTGCCGGCTGCAGCTGTCAATTGGATAGTAGGTAATATATTTATTTTGTTTGTTTTTTATTATAATATTAATAATAATTTTTTCTTTCCCTTTTCTTTTTATGGCTGATGGATCTTCCTGTGCTGGGATGGAGCTCGAGTTCTGCTTTCAGTGTTGTCAGGTTTGTATAATTTTATAAGAATATTTTCTTGGTGATAAATTTGTTTGTTTACAGGGATGATGGCTGCGCTGCAATTATGAGGATTTAAACTGGTCTGCCCAAAATTTGAGAAGTATAGTGAATAATGATTGTTTATGTTATTAATGAACTAGCAAAAACCCGCGTGCCTTGCAACGCCTTTCAATAAATAAAAATTGGTGTGCATAGTCCGGGATGATGTATAATGAAACAAAGCACAAATTTGCAAAACATGATTTTGAGTACATAAAATAATTTAGTTACCAATAAAAAATGTGTTACCCACAATTTTTTTTAAATTCGAGTTTGAGCACCACCTATAGGAAAAATTTTATACTACGTGACAGTACAGACACCTAGCCATATTCAGAATTCCTCTCATGCGCGTGGATTTTTACGTTCCCAGGTAATTGGCACTCTATTCAAGACTTTCCCTATGGCGGCCTCTACATTTGTTTTCCAAAAAAAGTTTTAAAAAAGATCATCAACTTTTCAAAATTGATGCCTATTGTGCAGCTCAAAAATTCATAATTCTATGCCCCTAAAAAATCGAATAAATATCCGTGGAGGCGAACATTGGCAATATTATAAAACAACACTACTGATTTGATTCTGAAAAAGGACCACTGCTGCTTCCCGTTTTCTTGTTTCGGTGCAGCTAGTCATACCACCCGCACGGCACTGGTTCAAAATATATTCATGCAAGGCTAACAACTCACTGTAACACTTCTTTTTATACGATGCTCGATGTTTCCCTTGTAAGTATTAGAACGTTTGCGACATTACTAAGTGAGTGGACTTTGTTTAGTTGATATTTTACAAATAGTCATAAATGTCAAAACTTCAGCGTTTATTACGAAATTTCAAAGAGCAGCGAGCAGCTCAATGTCATATCTTTAATCTCAGAACATTTTCTATCTCCTATGTTGAGGAGAATAGTACTGAATTCTGAGTTCTCCGATTGCTATTTCATATTTTATTTTAAATGAAATTTTTCAATCTGTCCCTAAATGAGTGATCATTTTAGATCTGCATTAATTTCATCGGCCCGCGTATCTGTTGGAACAACTGGCAAGCTTTGTCCGAAATATATGCCAATAAAACAGTTTCACACCAAAATAAGTAATTGGTATTTTCTTCTTAAATCTTACATTGTTCTGTAAACGGCTTCCAATAGATACTATATTTATCAAGGTGCATCGTCCCATTCCCAGACAACCATCATGCAGTCTTGCAAAACTTTAGCTTTGTGGCGGTTTTTAGATTTGTTACATGCAGAATTTTCCATATGATCTTCTCCGATCGGTATTATAAAGATAGAATGAGCTGTTTTTGCTTTTATGAGTAAAGTTGCCACAATCTCTGTTAATTACCCTGCTGGGATAACCCTGTTATTTGCACGTAAGAACGTCATGCCAGTGCCTCCTGTTGGGCCTTAAAAATTCACCCGTATTGACACTGTTGATAATGCGTCAACTTTGGTTTATTGTGCTCCATCTATTTTGTGTTTAGATTATTTTCAGACCCATCGATTAGTTGTGGAAATGGGAAACCATAATGATCCTGAGTATTTCCACCAATTAAAAGAACAATATCTCGTAGTGACAGCATTTCATTCGCGTAGGTTGTAAAATTATACTCTCTTTGCCAATAAATAAATATTAAGGGATATTACAGTGTATCATTATGATAGTGTAATATGTGAGTCTCTGTGATTCATTGCAATCTGTTATCCTTTTTAATAAGTAGATATTATGACCCGGTTATTACAATACATGGTTAATTTACCAATAGCACAGAGATTTAATTTTTAGTCGGTTCACTGTAGTATGTAGTCAGGTTGCATCTCTTAATTTAATTCCAATTGTAGACCTCAAAGAGCTACCCATTGGTGCCTAAGTACATATCGTATTTTAGGCAACCCTAACTACGAAAATTTTACCAAAAAGAAAAAGGCTTCATATAGTACGTAATTTTGGAGAACCTTAATAATTAGTTAGAGCTCTTTTAGACCTAGAATTGGAATGTTCAAAAAAGTCTTCACACTCTATTTCTTCCGACTAAGGATTCAAGTTTTCGGTCTAATCGGGGTACTTTTTACCTATAATTTCATTTCATTAACACCGGAACTTTTCCCTAGCGCCTCATTTGATACCCATATCGAGTGGGTTGTAAGAAAAAAAGTAGTCCGCCATTTTGTATTGGCCGCCATTTTGAAATTTGAATGCACCTCATAACTAATTGTATTCTACTTGTCATACTCTTTAATTTGATACCCATGTCGGGGGTGGGGGAGCCCAATTGCGAAATTCGCCCGCCATCTTGGAACCGCCATCTTGATTTTTTTACAAAGTGGTCAGATTATATTGACACCCGCACTATATATATGTGAAAAATTTGAAGTTTATCGGTTATAGGGAAGTGGGTCAAAATCAAATTTTAAGTTTTGTCTACATACATACATCCATACATACACAGAGATAGAGCTAATATATAGGGTATATAAATAGCCTAAAACATGCTCGCAAAAATACTGAATCTTCCAGTGAAAGTCCCATCCCGATCGGCCTAGCCGTTCCCGAGATTACCGCGGCCAAACAGACAGACATACAGACATACAGACATACAGACATACAGACATACAGACATACAGACAGACAAAAATTTTAAAAATAGTGGATTTTGTTTTATTTACATGTAAATAACCAAAAAAACTTAAAAAAACATAATTATTTTGAAATTACAGACAGACACTCCAATTATATTTATATAGATTTTATTTTCAGAATGTTAAGATTGAACATCCTCCCGGGCCTTGAAGCGCTAGCTTCAATTTTTTTGTGTTTATTTTGATATTGTTTTTTTTTTGTTTGAAGGATGTTGTTTGGGTTTTTTTTTTTTCAATAAAAAGAAATTTATTTATTATATTTCTTGTTTTTATTTATTCAAACTTAATTTGTCCCCCCTTTTTTTGAATTCGACTGTGTTGTCCACGATTTTATCTTTGTTTTGTTGGAGTGTGATCCGGCATCGTCGGTCTTTAAGGAAGGTAAATCTCAGTATTCCTTCCTTACTTTTGTGTCGATAGGATCGTTTTGCTGCGTGAATTTTGTCCCAAGGTAAAGGTAAACCTTTAATTTTTCGCTTAATGCTGGTTCCACTATGATGTTTGGTGGTGGTTGGCGTGCCCTATACTCATCCAGTGAGATCCGCCGTTTTTTAGTTGAGTTGGAACTTTGGGCAGTGCTGTGGGTGGATGTCGGCACTTTATGCGGTTGAGTGCGCCTACGAATTTCCGGGCCGCACGGTATAGCCTCAAAGGGTCTTTTAAGACGTGGTGGCTGTGGTGATGTTGGCCTGGTTTCTAGTTCTGTTTCCTCGAAATTCGGTGAGTGAGGCCAGTGGCTGGGATCTTGAGCTAGCCAATGAGGTCCATTCCACCATTGTGTTGAAGTGATCAGTTCGTTTGGTAGAACTCCTCTGGAAGCGAGGTCCGCTGGGTTGTCTTTCGATGAGACATGATGCCATGGTGCATTTCCTATTGACGTGAAGATTTCACTTGTGCGATTTGCCACAAAAGTTGTCCATTTTCGTGGTTGTCCTTTTAGCCATGAGAGGACAATTGATGAGTCTGTCCACATGTGTGTTTCGATGTGGCTAAATTGTAAGATATTGCGAGTGTGTCGTACTAATTTTGCGGCTAATACTGCTCCACAGAGTTCCAGTCTTGGTATAGAGATTTGTTTTATTGGAGCGACTTTAGTTTTGGAGGTGATGATCTGGATCTTCACGGTGTGGTCCGGGGAGGAGATTTGACAGTAGATCACGGCTGCATAGGCGTTTTGCGAGGCGTCGCTAAAGGCGTGGAGTTGAATATCACGAGAGTATTGCGTAGTTCCAAACCAGCGCGGAATACGAAGCTGTTCGAGGAGTGGGAGTTGAGCCTTTATCATAGACCATGAATGTTGTACTTCCGAAGGAACGGGCTCATCCCAGGTATTGCCAAGAAACCATAATGATTGCATCAGGATTTTTGCAGTAACTATCACAGGTGAAATCCATCCCAATGGATCATAGAGTTTAGCAATCTCTGAGAGAAGCTCTCGTTTGCTCATAATATGCTGTTATTGAGTTGTCTTTATTTTGTAGCCAAAGGTGTCGGAGGAAGGATACCACATAACACCTAAAGACTTAATGCCTTGATCTGGGTTGATGTCAATAGGATCAGACACTGCTCTATCCTCTTCTGGGATGGTGGCTAGAATGGAATTGTCATTTGTAAGCCACTTTTTGAGCTTGAAACCGCCGCGGAGGAGAAGTTCGTTTAAGTCCTTGTGGATTGTTATTGCTTCATTGATCGAATCTGCACCCGTGAGTAGATCATCAACGTAGAAATCGTTAAGTATTATTTCGGAAGCCCGTGGATAGGAGTTACGTTCGTCGGTGGCTAGCTGCTGTAGTGTACGAATTGCTAGAAATGGAGCGCAAGTGACTCCAAATATTACCGTGGTTAAACAATATTCTTGCAAGGGTTCTGAAGGGGATTCTCGCCATATGATTCTTTGATTAGTCACATCGTCTGGATGCACCAATACTTGGCGATACATTTTAACAATGTCTGATACCAGCACGAATTTGAATTTCCTCCAACGAGTAAGGACCGCTATGAGTTCAGTCTGTAGTGTAGGACCGGTCAGCAACACGTCGTTGAGAGAGTGTCCGGAACTGGTTTGTCTCGATGCATCGAACACAATTCGTAACTTTGTGGAAGTGCTCTCCTTGTAGACTGCATGATGAGGTAAGTAGAAACTTTTGTAGAAAATGGAATTGCCTTGTTGTACTTTGGTCTCGTCTTCTGAAGTTGCTGCTGGAATCATGTGTTTTAGTTGAATGTACTCATTGGTGCACTGAGTGTACTCGCCCTTTAAATCTGGATTTGACAAAAAACGTCTTTCGAGGTTCAAGAAACTTCCAATGGCGGCTGCCCGCGACCGTCATAGTGATTGTTGGTGTTGTTCGCTGATGAAAGGTAACCGCACACAATATCTACCATCCTTTAGGCGTTGATGTGATTCCTGATAGATTGTTTCGCATTTTTGATCATCTGGATTTAATGATGATGTAGTGGGAACCTCTTCAATCGTCCAAAATTGTTGTAGCTGTTGACTGAGAGTTGTTAGTGATTCAATAGACGTAATGGTCTGGGGTGAGGAACAATCGTTGGTATTACTTGAGGGTTTTCCGCATAATATCCAACCTAATAGAGTCTTTTGTGCGATTGGTTGGTCTTGAAGTCCCTTTCGAATGTTGGGTAATATTAAGGATCCGTAAATATCAGCTCCTAATATTACATCAATTCGTCCTGGTTGATTAAAGGTGGGGTCAGCCAACTTTATCCCTTCAATATGTTTCCAGTCGATGGGTACAAAGGGTCTTGATGGTAAAAAGGACGTTAAAGTTTTTAAGACAAGGGCTTGTAGATTCAATTGATAACCCCCGGGCTGAATAACCAGGGCCGTTTCCACCATTGACCGGGAAATTCCAGCGTCGGATTGTTGTACACCCAATATGTTCACAAGGACTGGCTTCTTTTGTAGTGAAAGTGATTGGGCGGCATATTCTGTCAGAAAGGATGTTTGCGAGCCTGGATCTATGAGTGCTCGAAAAGTTTTACGTACTTTCCGGGCTCCTTCTAAGGTTACGATTGCAGTAGAGAGAAGAACTTCTTTATACATTGCTGAGTGTAGAGAATTAAGCGTGGCTGTTTGCATAGATCGTGGCGGAGATGCTTCGTTCTCTGATTTCGTTGCGGTATTTTGCGGGGGACCTCTATCGGAGTTGTGCAATAGAGTATGATGACGTTTCTTGCAATGTCGACATGTAAACTTGCTCGGACAGTTTGCTCCCATATGTCCTCGTCCCAAACAATTGATGCACAGACCATTTTTGCGTGTTATGTGATTTCTCTCTGCTATTGTTGAATTCATAAACTTGGAACAATTTCTCAAGGGGTGATCTTCTCCACTCTTCTTCGCAAGCATGATGATGTCCTGTGACGAATGACTGAATCCTTGGTGGTGTTGAGAGATTTCGTTGGGTTTTACTTGATGATGGCCCCTTTTTTCCTATGGCTTCTAGTGTTCGAAAGCGTGCCTCCAAGAATTCGCGTAGCATCGTCCATGATGGTATCTCAGTGCTCTTACTATTGCCTTGCTCCCATAGCTGGAGCGTTTCGGTCGGTAGCTTTTGACCTATCACGTAGACTATCATCGCGTCCCACTTTTCCACTGCCACTCCGAGATTATAGAGCGCTTGTAGACATTCCGTCGTCACGTCCATCAAACTTCTAATTCCTTGTGCCGATTCAGAAGATACGGAAGATTGATTAAGTAGGAGTTTCAGTTGTGCGTTGACTAACACTCTCTTGTTGTTATACCTCTCTTTTAGGAGATCCCAAGCTGGAATGTAGTTATCGTTAGTTACTAGTACCTGTCGCAAGAGACCTTCAGCTTCTCCACTTAGATGTAACTTCAAGTATTGAAGTTTCTGTGCGTCAGACAGATTATGATTCTCATGTATCAAGCTTGTGTAAAGATCATGGAAAGTTGTCCATTTCCGATAATCTCCAGAGAATTTTTCCAATGAGATTCGTGGAAGCTTGATAAGATGTTCCTTACTTGACATGGCTATCTCCCTTTCCTGTACTCTGGGAGACTGAATGCCTGCTGCTATTGGTGGATACTCGGTATCATACCGAGATTCTATTGCTGCGTAGTGTGTGTAGAAGAATGACTCCATTGCTTCGTATAGTTCTTCCTGGAAATATTTGTGGTTTAATATTTCCGAATCGACAGGTTCGTTGTTTTTTGCCAC
This sequence comes from Thereva unica, assembly GCA_949987705.1. Taxonomy (NCBI): domain Eukaryota; kingdom Metazoa; phylum Arthropoda; class Insecta; order Diptera; family Therevidae; genus Thereva; species Thereva unica. Next base: position 217,621,551 of record OX465281.1, read on the forward strand.
GAGAATCTGGATATGTGCTCGCTTTATTTCGCTGAATTGCTCTTGAAAATCCTGCAGTCGTTTTTTGTAATATGGTTCCGTTCGCCTTGCGGAGCCATCCTTTTTGTAATTCTTGATGAAATTTTCCAAGAGATCCTTTCGTGCTATTTGCAATTTGATTTCAGCTTCCATCTTTTAATTTGATGTCACTGGTTAAATTTCTAAGCTACGCTGCGACCACTGAGTACTTTTATACCGTTTATCCGGCTCGAAGGACCAAAATGTTAGGGCTTAGAATGCCTAAAACTCAGTGGACTACAGGGCAGCTTAAGAAATAAACCTTGTTTGACGATTCGAACTTTTATTTAACAATTTTCAACCCTTTTACAATTTTAAAATTCAATATAAATTTACTAATTCAAATTCAAATAAACATTAAGTTAACTATTAAAAATTCAATAAAATTCACAAACCAAAAATATTTTAATTCATAAAATTTCACAATTCTTTAATTCTGAATGTAGTCCTTTTCTTGATAAACTGAATTTACTCCAATTATTAATGTCCAAAATGTGTCCTTACACTTCGATGCCACTTGTATCTGAAGATTTAAATTTTATTTTTGTTAGCAATTAGAAATGTACATCAACTCGATACGTAAGATGTACTTGACTATTGGGAATTTTACATGAACTCGTTTCGTTGCATGTATTTAGGAGTTAGGAATATTTACTTACATGAACTCGACGCGTTCCATGTAAAGTAAATGGGACTTTGGGATGAATTTACATCAACTCGTAACGTTCGATGTAAATATTATTTGTGATGATACATGAACTCGGCACGTTACATGTATCTGAGGCTGAGATCACTGGTTATTTTGTGAGATTTTCTTCGAGCTCGATTCGCTACGAAGATCAATTGTGATCTGAAATTTTTCAGCCAGCTGCGGCGATATTTATTTTTCACTTAACAATGGCCGGTCAATTCGCCGGGCGAGGTCTTGGTGGGGTAATGCCTCATATGGTTATTTTAGTACTTCATTCATTTTAGTTCTAGTTGATTATGTGTTAGTGCCGGCTGCAGCTGTCAATTGGATAGTAGGTAATATATTTATTTTGTTTGTTTTTTATTATAATATTAATAATAATTTTTTCTTTCCCTTTTCTTTTTATGGCTGATGGATCTTCCTGTGCTGGGATGGAGCTCGAGTTCTGCTTTCAGTGTTGTCAGGTTTGTATAATTTTATAAGAATATTTTCTTGGTGATAAATTTAAAATACGGAGAAATTCTGTATATGCGGGATCGGATATCTATCCGGCACAGTGACAGCGTTAAGGCGACGATAGTCGCCGCATGGTCTCCAATCATGTGAGTCCCGTTTAGGGACCAGATGAAGCGGAGATGCTGCGGGGGACGACGAAGGTCGACAAATCCCCAATTGGACCATATGGTCGAACTCTAACTTTGCCACCTTCAGTTTCTCCGGGTGGATTCGCCGAGCGGTGATAAAAGGTAATTGCCCTTTAGTTACAATGTGGTGTTGCACATTGTGTTTAACCGGAAGGTTAAAATTGGGCGGTTTTGTTAACGAAGCGTACTTCGTTAATAGCTCTTTGTATATGCCAATAACTCGGCATGGAAATGTTTCGGGGTTGTAGTCGACGGTAGCGCACACGTTAATTCGAAACTTCGTGCGCTTGTCGACTAAATGCCGATATTCAAAATCGACGGACAATTTGAACTTCGTTAAGAAGTCCGCCCCGATAATGGCTTTAGTGGTGTCGGCTATAATAAAGTTGTAAACATATCGTCGGCGTAAGCCGAGTTCAAGTTCAAGCAACTTAGTGCCGAAAGTTCGGATCAGTGATCCGTTGGCCGCGTACAGAAGGACGTTCGGGCTACCGTTATGGGCCGGGAACGCCTTGGCGGGAACAATTGAAACGTCCGAGCCCGAATCAATCAGAAAGTCTATCCGATTGTTGGTGTCACGGACGAATAAACGATATGAGCGGCCGGTTATATGCTCGCTCGAATCGATCCCCAACTTTAGTTTCTTTTAGGGGTGGTGGTCTTTTTCCTCGCCGGTTTGGCTTGGCCACCACCGAAACTGCAGGGGGCTTTGCAGGTGCGGGCTTCATTACCGTAACGGTAATGGAAGTAGCAGAGGCTACCCCGCAGTTTGTTGGCCCCTTGTGGCCGAGTGGCCGAGGGTTGTCGGGAGCCGCCCTGCCGATTGGCAGGTGTTCGGCTTCTCGGTTTTCGCTGGCCTCGGTCCAGCCTGTCCAGCCGAACGTCAGCCTATTGATAGCGCTTTGCTGCGCCACCAATGTGGGTTCCGCTGTGGTAGGTGTTGCGCGGACGGCGGAAGCGTATGAGGCGCCTCCGTGTGGAAGCACCTCCCATACTTTGTCCGCCGTTGCAGCCAGCGCGGCTAGTGTTTGGTCAGCGGAGGTGGCCAACGTGATCTGGATGGCCTGTGGAAGCCTCCGCTCCCACAGGTTCCGGATCAGATCATCGTTGACTGCCGATGACCCGCCAGCCAGTGCCTTTAGAGCCTGGAGGAACTCGGAAGGTTTCTTATCTCCAGGCTCTTGCACTGACAGCAACTGCTCGAGTCGGCGTTTCTCCGAAGTGCCGTACTTCTCGAGCAGATGCCGTTTAATATCCTCGTATGAGGTGGCGTGGTCTACTGTGCTAAGCCGCATCGCCGTTACCGCCTCTTCCGGTAATGCGGCCATAACATTGTAGACCTTCATTTTGTCGGACCTACAGCCCGCCAACTGGAACATAATTTCGGAGGCGGGCTGGTGTACCCAGAACTTCGGGATGTCGAGTTTCGACACGGAAGCGGCGTTAACTTCCGAAGTTCCGGGCTTTGGTCCCTCTTCGTGCGAGGCTTCCATTTCAAATTCACCTGTCCTTGACATATTAAAAAATATATAAAAAAATAACAAAACGAATCAGAAAAAATTACTAATGAATTCGTTCCAAAAGAAAAGGAGCAATCAATATTGTGTTCAAAAGAAAAAAAAATTAATAACAATAAGCCGTAAAATGACGAAACCAAATTATATGTCGAAACTAAATTATATATATATGTAAATTATGTACGTATATGTGTGAAATATTCTTATTATGCTATATGAATGTGGAAAAAAAAATATTTAATTTAGTCTAAAAAAAATGTATGTATGTGAAATTATGTATACATATATGTATATGTAGATGAAAAAATTATATAAGTATATATTTATGTCTAGTACGAGAAAAAATTTTGTAATTTATATTAAAAAAAATGTTTTTGTTTTAAAAATTATCTGAATATTTCCTGTTCTGCTTGAAAATTTTTGTCCTCCACTGTTGCTTTGTTGAGTTATATCGTCTAGCTTTACCGTTGACTGGTTGAACTTGAAAAGTGTACGAATGAAAATTCTTTCCAATTGCTTCAATGGCGCATTCGATTCCTCATACAAGGCGTAAAAATGATAACTCACAAAACACCAAAACAATTGTGGCAACTTTGGGGGCACAGTAAAACTCTTTTATTTTTATTTTGTTAAATTATTATGTAGCGCAGCCAATGTGGCTGCGTAGAGAGAAAACGTAGAAAGTGCAAGTTTGGTGTGGTGCTGTGATTATTCCTGTTTGCTCTCCTTTGGTGCTCTCCCTAGGTTACTAGCATTTGACGAATAATGACTCTGTTGAGCATTTAAGTGCGTTGTATACTTAGTACACTAGGAAGTGTCTGCTCCGTGGTGTTTTGAGAGAGTACGAAATCTTGTAAATGTCCCGCCCTATGCCAGTTGGTTGGCCCTGGCTAAAAAAAACATGAATACCAACAAAACAAAAAAAACAAATATTTGCATTAGTTTTTAATTTTATTTTGTTAAATACCCACACCCAAAGAAATAACGAAATAGCATTTGCTCACCATGTCCTGGTTTGGCATAGATGTGGCTTTGTCTATTTCGTACAAAAATTTGGCTGTTATAAAAACTGCCCAGACTCAAATCAAAGTCTGGTTTTAACTTGAACAATAATTGAGTTTTAGTATCTAGTGGACAAATGTTGCATGTGAATCATTTGCATCAAATAAAAAATTTAAACTTTACAAATGTTTTCAAAAATATTTTTTTTTGTTTTAATTAATTCAGTTTTATTTAATGTTAAGTGTTTTAATTCTAATGTTAAATTGTCTTTTTTAATTAATTCAATTTTATTTAAATGTTAAGTTTTTTTTTTTTAATTCTAAGGTTAAATTGTCTGCGGTGGAGCTGAACATTCTCCCCCCCGTTGAACATCCTTGTTCAACATGATATTTTGTTTTTGAAGGCGCTTAACAAGCCCTCTTTTGTGGTAATGGAAGAATAACATTGTATCATCTGCCTTAATGCGAAGTCGCACCTGATACCGATCTGGTAGGTTAATGGTCTTCGTGCGGTTTCGCCGTTTCTTTATTTCTTCCGGATTGATGCGCCTGTTTACCTCGCTTGTTAGATAGATGCTGACGCCTTCTTTTGTTAAGAAACGTTGAAAGGTGTTCTCCATCCTCATGTGGAACTCTTTGATGGTGGTAGTTGGACGTAGTACCTCTAAATTCGTTCTCCATGCTCCGTTGATCACGGCAGGCTCCTTTAAACAAGGATGGGTATGGGTGGTTATGGTTGGTCTGGAACCTCCAGTGACTTTCCTGCACGTTGATGGTTCATTATCCCTTTCCGAAACGTTGGGAACCTTCTCAGGACTTGTCTCGAAGGCTCTTGGATTAGGACTTCCTGGTGGCGAGAAATAAATTTCTTCTAAAATTGTTACCACTCCATCTGGTCCGTAGTATTCCTAGAAATTAAACTGTTAGATTATGTTTTTTTTTTTTATATACAAGACGACACAAGACAGAACACGCACACGAGTAACGCGTAACCTTATACCATGTTTGTTGTCCCTTCTAATACTGATGAGGACTCTACTGGCAATAGGCTTAATTTTGAAACTGGTCTTTTGAAGGTACTGTTTTGCGTTCTTACTTGTGCTACTCTAATAAGTCCATCTTGACCTGGGTATACTTGTTCCACTTTACCCAGTGGCCAATATGTTGGAGGAGCATTTTCATTTCGTATTAAAACAATGTCTCCTATCTTTAAGTTTTTCTTTGGCGTTAACCATTTAGGGCGATTTTGAAGCTGATGAAGGTAATTCCTGGACCAATTTTTCCAAAATTGTCCAACTCGCTGTTGGAGATGTTTCCATCTTTGCAGAGGAGGTAATTTTTCATCTGTAAAATCTGGTTCTGGAATTGCATTGAGAGCTTCTCCAATTAGGAAATGTCCTGGTGTTAATATAAATATATCGTTTGGATCGTTGCTGATGTATGATAACGGTCGAGAGTTTAAACAACATTCAATTTGGGCCAATATGGTGGTCAACTCTTCAAATGTGCAAATGGCATTACCTAAGCTTCTACGGAGATGATATTTAATGGACTTTACTCCAGCCTCCCATATTCCGCCAAAGTGCGGGGCCACGGGTGGATTAAAATGCCACTTTATTGCTTTAGACGATAAGTATTCTGCGGCTATTGGTGTTGATTCTGTAATAGCCTTTCGTAGGTCTTTTTCGAGTTGAGTTTTACCTCCAACGAAATTCGTCCCACAATCTGAAAATATATCAGTACATAGTCCTCTTCGAGAAACAAATCGTTTTAACGCAGCGAGGAAGGCCTCTGATGCCAATGACGACACTGGTTCAATGTGAACTGCTCTTGTAGCCATGCATACAAATATGCAAAAATATGCCTTGAGTTGTTTTGCCTTTCGACAATTTGATGTTTTTATTGTGATTGGCCCGGCATAATCGATACCCACTCTACTGAAGGGTCTGCTTATATTTACTCGTACATGAGGTAAGTTGCCCATTAACTGGGTGATTTTTTCTTTTCGATGACGTGCACATATGAGGCATCTATGAATTTGGCTTGTTATGACGCGCCTAGCATCTAATATCCAAAATTTTTGACGACTTGTAGCTAATACTAAGGAACACCCTCCATGCATTGTTTCCTTGTGAACTTTATCAATGAGTAGGCGTGTTACGTGATGATTCTTTGGCAATATGAGAGGATGCCTGGCGTTAAATGTGATGTTGGCATTTTGTAAGCGGCCTCCAACTCTGATTATCCCATGCTCGTCTATGAACGGATTGAGTTGGTGGAGCTTGCTCTTGCTATGTAATGGAACGTTATTCGCTAGATTACTATATTCTTCCTTGAAAACCCTTTGCTGTACTAAACGAAACACTATACCTTCAGCTTGGATCCAATCGTTGGTCGATAGAAACTTGAACTGCTGTACCGATGTTCTTCGACACCTTTTAACAAATCGAAGTATCGTGGCGAGGACTCTTATTAGTCGCGTAAAGGACGAATACCTTAACAATATGTCGTCATCTATCGCAGTGTTGATTGTGAGACATGTTGGTTTCTTAGCTTCTAAATCTGTGTTGTTGGAGGTTTTTTCAAACCTTGGCCACTTGTCTTTAGGACAACTTAGCCAGTCCGGGCCCTTCCACCACAGAGTATTTGATTGAAGATTTAGGACTGTGGTTCCTCTTGAGGCAATATCTGCTGGGTTTTGGTTTGTTGAAATGTGATACCAATTTTCGTATTTTAGTGTGTCTTGTATTTCCACAACTCTGTTGGCGACATACGTTTTCCAACGCGATGGATGCTCCTTAATCCATTGTAAAACTATTGTGGAGTCTGTCCAGGCAATTGCTGGCACGTTTTCAAATTCCATGTCTTTTCTGATAGTTTTAATAAGTCGTGCCAATATTAACGCTGCATTTTGCTCTAATCGTGGTATCGTTGTCGGTTTGGCTGGAGCTACCTTGGTCTTGGAAGTTAACAACGTGCAAAATGTTTGATTGTTAACTTCAACTCGAAGGTAAACAACTGCCGCATACGCTTTGTTTGAGGCATCACAAAATCCATGCAATTGGGCTTGCGCACTTGGACTGTAACGAATCCATCTAGGAATCTTCAATTGATTTAAATTTTGCAAATCCCCTTTGAATTCTGCCCATTTGTTGGCCATAGAAGAAGTGACTTGCGTATCCCAAGAACAACCTGTGATCCACAGTTCCTGTATCAATATTTTTGCTACAATAATTATTGGTGACAGCCATCCTAAAGGATCATAAAGAGAAGCTATTTCTGATAGCAATGTTCGTTTTGTAAAGGTCTTGTTCTGTGGGTATGCTGTTAACTTAAACGTAAAGTTGTCTGTTGATGGGTGCCATCGAATACCTAGGGTTTTTATATGTTCTTCTTCGCCGAGTCGTAGGCTGTCCGATGATTGGAGGGACTCCTTTGGTAAATGACACAGTAAGGCTGAATGATTACTTGGCCACTTTCTTAAATTGAATCCCCCTGATTTCATCATGTTTATCATCTCTAATTGTAGATTTTTCGCATCGGTTACATTATCTGCACCTGTTAGCAGATCATCAACGTAGAAGTTTGTCAAAGTAGCTCTTGAAGCTAGGGGCCATCTAGTTTTTTCATCCTCTGCCAGCTGATGTAGCGTCCTGACTGCTAAATATGGAGCGGATGTTGTGCCGAAGGTGACTGTTTCAAGTTTATATTCTTGTGAACTTCCTTCATTGGGATGTTGCCAAATTATTCTTTGGAAATTGCGGTGATCTGGATGAATCCAAATCATGCGATACATTTTCTCGATGTCTCCTGTTATAACAATTTTATGTTTGCGCCAATTTAACAGAATTGAAAAAAGTTTTTTTTGTAAGGTAGGACCCTTTGCTAGATACTCATTTAAAGATTTTCCGGTAGAAGTTTTGCATGAGGCATCAAACACCACTCGTAGTTTCGTGGTAGTGCTGTTTTTAAACACAGCGTGGTGCGGGATGTAGTATTGTAGATCTCCGTCTTCTGATGATTTCACCATTTCCATGTGACCCAATTCCAGGTATTCGTTTAGACATGATGTGTAGTTTTTGGCTAGCTCAGGGAATTTCTGAAATTTCCTTTGCAGAGCATTGAATCGTTTAAAGGCTTGTTGTTTGGATTCGCCTAATATCGGCAACTCGTTGTTTTTAAATGGTAGTTTTACTTGATATCTGCCATCACTAAGGCGTTTGTGTGAGTTTTTATACAATTCTTGGCATTGTTCCTCTTCCTCCGTGAACATGCATGTTGATGGGATTTCTTCGATTTCCCAAAACTTCGAGATCTGTTGGCTTAGGGTTTCTGTTGTGACTGCGAAAAGGACGGAATTGTTCTGTGGTACAATAGCTGTTGGACCGAGTATGATCCAACCGAAGATCGTGTTGATAGCTACTGGGGCTGTTTTTGTTGTTCGTATTACTCCTTCCCGTAGACTTTGTGTATATGCGTTAACTCCTAGTAGGGCGTCTATTCGTCCTGGTCTCCAAAAAGATGAATCGGCTAATGGGAGTCCCACTATGTGTCCGAGATCCCATGTTTGGATCTTATATTTTGGAAGTGGATCTGTTATTTTTTGAAGAACCAAGAAGGTTTCCTCGATTTGTGGGGTGTCTGAATTGCATCCTTGCAATTGCAACGTAGTTTGGTTGCTTGCGCTTCCCGCAGTGCTGGTGTTTACCCCAGTGATCGTAATTGATGTCGATGTGCAGCTGGCCCCCAACCTTTGGCAGGCAGCTTGAGTGATAAATGAAGATTGTGAGCCTGGATCTATGAGACACCGTAGAACATGCCTCTCTCCATGTTTGCCCTTGGTTGCTACTAATGCTGTAGACAGAAGTGCGTGAACGTTTTGACTTGTGACGAATGTGTGAGTGGTTTGATCGGTGCTAGGGATGTGATCTTCGCTATTTTCTCTTGTTGTGTTGGGTTGATTCTTACTTGTATAAGGTTTATCTTTTTCTCTTTCATTCGCATCCTGTTGTTGTTTTCTATCAACATGGAGCGATGTGTGATGTTTTTGTTTGCACATGAGGCAGCTGAATCTGCTTGTGCAGTCGGCATGGGTATGACTGTTTGAGAGACAATTTAGACAGCGGTCTGTTGATTTGATAATGCGATATCTGGTGTTTGGATTCATTTGTTTATATATAGGACAGTTGCATACGTAATGGTTTCCTTCACACGCTGGACATTTGAGTAGGAAAGGCGACGGTTTAGCGTGGGAAAATTTTCAGGACCGTGGGAACTAGGTCACGTCAAGGTCATTGACCTTGCCCATGGGAAGTAGGTCGGTGTGATCAATCAATCACGCTGGAATGTAGGTCAAGGTGATTGGCCTTGGCCGTGGACGAGTCTGGGAACTGGGTCGGTCGGTGGCTTGGCTCAGCGGGAGGGTCGGGCTCGGCGGGGCTGCGGCGGGGTCCACGGCTGGGGCCTCAGCGAAGTCACTTTGATTGACAGGCGGCCTCTAGTTTGGTTCGCGTGGATGGCTTTGTTTATGTCACTTTGGGTCGGAAAGCGAAAGTGATGGAGTGTGTGTGTGTGTGAGTGGGAGTTGGTTATGGTGGTGGTGGTGGTGTGGCAGGGCTTGTGGTCTTGGTGGGGTGCTCGGTGCGGCGGTCTAGCTTGAGACTCGGTGGTGACTTGGGGTCTCGCGAGGCTCGGCTGGGGACTCGGCGGCGGACTGGGCATGACTATTGTGACGTCTCATATCGTGCACTTAAAGCGAGGACTTGTTTACGCTTGGAAGAAAAATGGAAAGTAGTGGAGCGGTACGAAAAAGCGAAAGTGGAAAAGTGTATCAGAACTATAGTTTGGTGAGCAGGTGTTCACTCGCGGGTGGCTTTGATTGACAGGTGGCCGCCTCTAGTTTGGTTTGCAGGTGCGACGGGGTCTTGGCTTGGCTTGGCAGGGGGGCTCAACCGGTGTGGAGTGGAAGAAAAAGCGAGAGTGGAAACTGTGCATGACTGCAGAGCTGACGCGTGGTCATTTACCTCCGCGCGCTGTTGTGGTGGAACTTACACTTTGCAAGCATACAAGCATTGGTTCCTATAGGAGCTCAAAACGAAACCTGAAAAACAACTTATAATAAAAACAATATCTTACTTGCTGAACCGAAAAGTGAAAGTGAGAAGTAGTTTAGCTTCTATAGGAGTCCAAAAGGAAACCTGAAAATTATGTGTGGTTATAATAAATAAAAACAATATGTTACTTGCTGAACATTTTTATTTTACTTTCTAAAACCGGATTTATTATTACACTCAGTTGTGAAATTCTGTTTTTAAACCTAAATGTATCCACTGCATACTGCTCCCATGGTCCTTTCCTACTTTGTCTGTATGCGAAACTCCATACTACCATATATTTAACTTGTGGGTCTTCATTGAAACTTATTTTCTCCTCATATCTGCTCGTGGAAATAATAATGAATTGTTAGAACGAATAAAATACCGGCTAAAAATTTCAAAGTGTTGATTGTACAAAGTATGATCTTTGATTTAGGTTGTTCTGTAAGTGGTGCTAGCTGATCTTTGAATCGTCCGCATTCGTCTTTCCTATTAACATAGATACAGTGTGGTGAACGATGTCTATGATCAAAATCTACATCCGATGCGCAACTCATAGCATTTATCTGCAGAGAACAAAAGTAACATTGAACACGGTCTTTGATGTTTGTGTAAAAAAATCCACTTTTCGCTAACTGGTCTGCTGTATCTAAGTCTATGGCTAGATTATCGAATGTTTTCAAACGATCATATTCTTGTTTCAAGTTTAACATTTTGAATGAGTGTAACAGGTTTTATATCACGTCTTTTATATTAATCCAAGTATTGTGTTTTGATGGAAAACCAAGCCACTTCACTAGAACCTGATTACCGCGCCTTTTTATAACCTTTTCTACTAAATAAACATCAGGGCTGTTCACAGGAGCTATTTCTGGTTCATAAAATCTACCGTGAATTATATTTCCTTGGTAATCTTCGAGAATATATGTTGTCGGGTAAACAGATTTAACTTCTTTTATTTTAAATATCTCTGTGGACCAATTAGGTGTATAACCTTTTTCGAATACATGTTTATGTCTACTTATACGAACAAAATCACCAGCTTTGTATTTAGACTTTGATTTTATTTTGGGGTAATTATACACAGATAATAAACGTTTTTCGTTATGCACCCCAACATCTACAGGTCTCATCTTAATCGTACGATGTTTTGTTGTATTGTAGTCGTCTGTCAACTTGGTCAACATGCTAATCCAGTGATAATTGCCATTCATGCTGAATTCTTTCCACATCATATTTTTCAACGTTCTGTTAAATCTTTCTACAATCGAGGCTTTCAGAGTACTGTAGCTGGAATAATGGTTTATTTCGTAATCTTTCATTAGTTGACGAAACGGTTTATTAAAAAACTCTTTGCCATCATCGGTTTGTAAGTTTCTTGGAATGCGTCCTGTATTAAAAATCGACTGCAATGCGTTTACAACTTCTGATGCCTTTTTAGATTTTAAAGGCCGTGTCCATGCATACTTTGAAAAGGTATCAATTACAGTGAGAAGAAAACGAAACCCCTGATTTTCTGATGAATAAGAACCCATTTCGACCAAGTCTGCCTGCCACAAATCATCTATACCTTTGGTAGTGACATGTCGACGTTTAAAATTTTTTCGCACTGGTTTATGCAGTTCGTTGATTATCTGCCTTCTGCTCATTGTACGGAATGTATAAATACCTGCAGTTGAATGACCAGTTTATATACAAAGCAAAAATGATCAAGTTTAATCACCCATTTACAATGATGGTTGCGGGGCCTTCGGGATGCGGCAAAACAACATTTATAAAAAATCTTCTTAATACTAATCAGGTATTTATAGAACCGCAAATTAGAAAAATTATATGGTGTAATGCAGAGCACGGTGCACTACCTACGGATATCAAACTGCAAAACATCGAATATTTAAATGCTATACCAGAGGAGTTTGTAAATCATGAAAACGAGCCAACATTGATTGTTATAGATGATATGATGTTAAACGGATTTAGTAAACAAGTTTGTGAACTCTTTACTAAGGGGTCTCATCATCGTAATTTCTCAGTAATTCTTGTGACACAAAACGTGTTTCATCAAGGAAAATTCAGTCGTGATATATCGCTCAATTGTAAATATCTTGCTGTAATTAAAAACCCTCGGGATAAAAGTCAATTTACACATCTGGCCCGACAAATTTATCCTGAAAATAGTTTAGAACTTGTGAGAATATATAAAGAGATAACTCAAATGCCTTACGGGTATTTGCTAATTGATTTAACTCAGGATATTAACGACGTCTTAAGATTTCGTACTGATATATTTAATAAACACTTTGTAACCTGTTTTTGTCCGCAAAACTCTTTAAATGGTAAGAATGGTGTCACGAATGAAACGATTAAGGGACAACAAGCATATGCTATATGTGCTTAAAAAGGCTAAACCAAATCTGAGAAAGTCCATCATACAAAATGCTGACCCTGAGGTTATAAAAACTCTTTGTGAAATTACACTCAACACTTTAAAAGGTAACCACATGCCGCATGGAAATATCTACAACTCACTGTGTAGGTATAAAAAGGACATGCGTAAATTGATTTGCGCAAAGAGATCTGTTGCTAAACAGCGTAAAATACTAGTGCAACGAGGAGGTTTTTTACCAGTTTTATTAGGAAGTGTACTATCAGGAGTTATCGGTTCATTAATTGAAAAATATGCATAGAAATAATGGACTTAACAAGATGCTACTTCTGTCGCCAGAGGTTTACAACAGGCTTAAAAGTGAAATTGAAATGACCGCAAATCAGTCCATTTTTGATAGAGCAATGAATAAAATACTACAGAATAAAGACATGAATGATTCCGAAAAATGGTATAGCTATCGAAATCAACTAATTTCATTTTTAAATCACAATCGGAAATCCAAACGAACGCTTGATAAAGAAACAAATTTATACTTACCACGGGCACATAGTGTCAAACAAAAAAGTTTAAGAGATAGTACCACACAAACCAAAATTATTTTTAAAGATGATGCGTTAACACAGACCTCGCCACCACCAGCAAAGGATTTCCTAACCGAAGAAGAAGTCTTTGAAGAAGCACATAATATAACCCCGCCAAGAAGATCTTTATCACCAGCCGCCAAAAGACGATTGTCAGCTAGCGGAATGGCAAAAACCCTAAGGCCACCGCCAAAATTACTAAGAACAACATCTGCACCTAATGCACGTGAAAAGGATTATAAAATAATCACGGCTGAGGATGGTGTAACGCAGTATACTGTACCTACGGCTATGACTCCCGATGAAGCTAGCGAGCATATAGAAGAATTAGAACAAAGTGAAAAACAAAAAGCAGACCAGAAAAAGTCTATATTAATACCCTCTCCGCTAGAATCTGGTCAATATATGCTTTCATTTCCTTTACGTAAGCTCGGTACTAGACAGAGTGAGCGTTTGAAGACTAAGAAGGATAGAACTACAAGTACTTCGGACATTCCTTGGGAAAGACTTTAAAACAATGCCAGTGGAAATAAAAGAAAACGATTTTTACATATGTCTTTTAAGTAATAACTCTATGCAATTTTACCCGGAAAATACGCTATCGGCTTTTACAAATGCACTTGCTAAACCATGCAAGTTTAATGGAAACTGGCATGTTGGAATAACTGAAATTGCATTACCAAATTTTGAAATAACAAAACGTGCAATCTCCAACAATGGGGGAAATGTGCGTAAACGAGTGAGGCGTGAAGACGACCAGTTAAAGGAAACTAGAAAACAGCATCAAAAGGATTTTAAAATACTTAGCATCAAAATAAATGAAAATGTAAAACTTGAATGGACACCAGAAAATCTTGAACAAGTTAGTTACAGACCTGGACAAATAAACCTTTCAGCATTTTTATTAACATTTTATAATGCAGTTACACCTTCATGGTATACCATGTACTTGAATGATGTTAAATCGAAAATGTGGAAGCGCTTAGAAGATGACCACTTTAATGAAGTTATCCCTGAAATAAACTATAAGCCAGAGCCAGGCGAATACATATTGCACATATATCAAGGAAAAAAGACTTCAGAAAACGTTGTGTTGAAATATAAGAACTATGAATCAATTGAAGATTTTGTTGATGATGTATTTGGTCAAGTTCCTAGGAAGAATAGAAAACATCCTGTTTTGAAGAATACAATAGACAACTACACACATCCAACGGCTAGCATAAAGACAGCTGAAAATAAAGAGAAAAAAGGTAGTGAAAAGAAGCATGATGTATTCGAACTCCGTTTAGAGGAATTGGGTGTTACGATAAAAATAAAAAAACCACTACCCTCACACTTGAATGTTAAAGATCTCATGACATTGCTCTTAGCCAATTTACACTTTGACGATAAAAAACTTAGCGAAGAAGAAAAACATAAACGAATTATTGAAATTAAAAATACAATTTTTGAAATATTGAATAGACTGAAGAAAGATTCACTCAAGGCAAAGGCACCCGAGCAACGGAAAATAACTAAAAACAGTGAAATTTTGCAGGTCCCATATGAAAAACAAAGCTCGGGCGAATATTTATCTACACCAGTACCAATTAATACAAACATAGATAATCTGTCAAACTTCATCACAGATGTGTTTCTCCAAACACCTGAAAACAAACGTAATCCTGATGCATTGTTGACAGAAATAAAAGAGTCATTTGACACTGCGGGCTTACGCCAAGAGCACATGTCAATAATGGAAAAAATTAATTCTCTCGATACAACAATTCAAGAATTGATGTTGCGATTACCAAGAAGTACGCAAGAAACTATAAAAGATTGCTCTGAGAAAAATATAATACATATATACTCTGATATTATTCAACCTAGAGCTATAGGCGATAAACTAGTAAGATATCTACGAATAATACCGATTCAAGAGTGTGGTACTATATTAAGATTTGAACATGTAGAATACTGTCCTATTGAAAAAACTTTTATTGAAAGTATTTCTATAAAAATAACTGATCATCAAGGTGAGTTAGTAGGCTTTAAAACAAGTTATATTCCTACATATGTAATGCTACATTTTAAGAGACAATAAAAACTATAAATATTTGCACAACAGGCTGCTCTTGAATAGTATAAATAGAATTACGAAATGGATTCCTATTATACACGTTATTATTTAATACAAAGCGGCGGCGGTCTGTCAGATATTGGAGAATTATATCGTGGTCCACTTATTTATCAACGTGGAAGAGGTATCGGTAGCTTTTTTAGTGCATTATTTCGACACTTAAAACCTCTTGCTACATCTGGATTAAAATCATTGGCACAACAGGCTGTAAAAACAGGACAAGCTATAATACAAGATAAAAACATCAACAACAAATCAGTTAAAGACATTTTAAAAGAACAAGGTCGAGTTGCTGTTCAAGATTTAGCACAGAAAGGTATAAATAAACTGTTTGACGGTATGAGCGGTGCAGGTATAAAAAGACCCAATCCGTTTACAACTCTACATTTAAAACCAGCTGTTAAACGCAAGAGACGTGGAAAAACACCTAAACGGTCGAGAAATTGTAAAACTAAAAATCAAAGAAAAGGAATAAAAGCAAGAGTTTTAAAAACAAAACGAAAGATACGTAAACGTATACTGGATATATTTGATAAATAATGTCGTACAAGGAATGCATGAAATCGGAATTGGATCTCTTTTCAACACCACCAGTTCAGAGCAATATTTTGAAAACAGAGGAAGTAGCATATAAGCCAATAGCCTCACTCGACAACTCCTCCGTTCTCGAGTTTGTAACTTTGGGTCATGGAGATACCTACCGTGATTTATCTAGCATCTATCTTCGTTTAAAATTGCAGTTAATTAAAATAAAAGATGGAAAAGAAGAACTTTATCCAGATGATGGTGATGCTCCAGGTTTAATAAACAACATTTTACACTCCATATTTCGCCAGTGCACTGTATATTTGAATGGAAAACCAATTGCTCAAACCGACCACAATTACAATTATCGCGCTTATATTGAAAATTTATTGAATTATGGTAAAGATGCTGCATCCACCCATTTGGAGTCGGTAGGTTGGTATCTTGACAAAGATGACGCGGAAATTGCAGATATCGATAAACCCGTCGCTGAATTACACCAAGGCTATTTAGATCGACAGAAGCTTTTCAATAAAAGTAATGTAGTAGAATTGATGGGGAAAATCCATACTGATTTGCTTAATCAGGATAAATTGCTATTAAACGGTGTCGATTTACGTGTAGTTTTATCGCTTGAAAAACCAGAATTTTATATTTTATCCAAGGACGGGACCGACTCACCACTATTAAAAATCTTGGATGCAACCATGTACATGAATCACGTGACAGTTAATCCGAATATTTTATTAGCACATGAGACAGTTTTACAGCGATCAAACGCCATATACCCATACAAGCGAGTTGAAGTTAAAAGCTACACTATTCCCGCAAACACATTCACACTTTCACTGGATAATATCGTCATCGGACAGTTACCGAACTTAATAATTTTTGGTATGGTGGACAATGATGCTTACACTGGCAGAAGAACAAAGAACCCCTTCAACTTTAAACATAACAACATTACCAGATTCAATTTATCAGTGAATGGCGTGCAGATACCAAATCAACCTCTCGAATTTGACTACTCAAAAGATAATCCGATTAGTACACGCGGATACAATACGTTATTCAGAGGAACAGGTATTCATTACTTCGATAAAGGTCATCAAATATCTAAGGCATTATTTGACAAGGGATGTTTTCTTCTCGCTTTCGATTTAACAACAGACAATTCATATAACGCGACTTGCGGCAATTTATTAAATCAAGGGACAGTACGTGTTGAAGGAAAATTTAGAGATGCGTTAAAAAATAGTGTGACATGCATTGTATATGCTGAGTACGATGGAAGCATTGAAATTGACAAGGATCGAAATGTTTACACCAACTTTTAAATCTATATAAGGCGGCTACTTGCAACAAACTGTTAGTTGGCAAATTGCTTTACTATAGTAACAATGAGCTGTTTAATTAATGCGGAATACTTTTGCGGAGGTGAATTTACCTTCTTTAAAAAAGTCTCTTTAGCTGGATTCACTGTACAAAATAAAACGTTTACAAAGGAAATAATTTTTAAATATCCAACATCTAGTATGGAATGCAGTGAGCAACAATCAAGTAAATTTGGTAATCTTGAACTAAAACGCATGGATGAAGACCTCATAAAAACTCTAGCGAAATTTAAGACAATCTTTGTACGTGGTACATCAACTAAGGAGTTTATAAATAACTATGTTACATCTCTCACCAAGGTCATTGACCTAGAAGCAGCATTTACCTGTGAACAAGAATGAACACGATCGAACTTGCAACTGCATTGACAAATAATCGCCTAACAAACAAGTTTTTTAGAGGAGTCTTCCCCTGCAACCATCTACCACAAAAAATAAAAAAACCCGCATGCGTCATAGCTAATACGGATCCATCACATAAAGACGGAACTCACTGGGTTGCATTTTATTTCCCGAAACAAGGTGCTGCAGAGTACTTTGACTCATTTGGAAGATATCCCACCAATAAGTTTTTTCAAAGATTTCTTTTAAATAATTCAAAGACTTTTTTAAATAATAAAAAACGTTTGCAGGGACAATTTTCATCGACATGTGGACATTATTGTTGTGTATTTCTATATTCTCGGTGTAGAGGAAAGAGCCTAAAGAATTTTTTAACACAATTCTCTTCGAGCGATTTCAGTTTAAATGATAATAAAATAGTTAATTTATACTTGAAGAATTTTACACAAAGTGGTGGGGATTTTTGTAACCAATCATGCAAAGCTGAGATCAGTACTATAAAAAGCTGAACACACAAAGTTTGAATATTCAGTGTGCAAGTTTAGTTTAGTTGGAGTAACATGGAGCCATCACGGAAGAGACAAAGGACCGGAAAGAATAAGCAGCCTAAATGTGAATCCGTTCCAGGAGCAGCAGCAACAACGACATCTAACAACAAGAAAAAGAAGCTGTCCAGATGTGTAGCAGAAGTACCCGGCGAAGATCTTTTGTTAAATTACACATACCATCTAGACGATTGCCATAACAGAAGAGTTATACTGGGGTTTGATACATCATCATTCGAGGCCAAAATAGTGTTTCATCAACATGGCCGTTTTCCTGTTTCAACAACATACCCTGGATGGTCAACCGTTTTTTCTTATCTGTGTAACTTGCAAGGTCAAATCGAACTACTACCACCAAACCAGGAGGCGTTAAAGCAGGAACACAAAATCCCCATTGGCAGTGGCAGCATCACTCTAAGGCAAACGGAACTTTGTAAATTATTTGAAATGCTAAAATTTTTAAACATTGTTATGTACCACAACAACAGTGCTTCAGATAGCGTGAAGGAGTTTTATAAGAAGTATGTTGAAAAATGTAAGGAAAAAATATATTAACATTACCATGTGAATATTTTTTTATTCCATCTCGTACCTCTTACATTCATTTGAATTATTCACGGTTGTTTTATGAGATACCTTTGTATTGTACTGTAAATCTTGTTTTTGATACGATAAATTTCTAATAAATAAATAAAACTAAAAATTATTTTTTATTTTAAAACCTTTTATTCACTAACATAAACAAATATATATTAACACAGTTTTGTGCAGCCCAGCGCAAAGTAGGTAATTTTCCGTGAATCATGCCAATTCGCTTTAACTCTGATATCTCATGCCTGAGGTGTACTTTCACTCCTCCACGTTTTACTCCCCCGTCTAATTGTTCTGGATGTTGTTGCCGGTTCTGCTTTTTTAAATCTGCTATGAGCAGAGGAGCTGGACCTTGTATTGGTTTCTGTTGCTGCTGTCGTCGCAGGTATTCCTCTACCGAAACTTTTATTTTTTTAGGATGAGAGACCGAGTATGGTTGTTGTTGCTGCACCCGATGTCTCCTTCTTCTACTCTCCTCTGTGCTATACCACGGCTGCTGCTGTTGCTGTTGGCAGGGTCTGCTGTATTCAATTTGTTTGTTGTTGTTGTCCTTTCTTGAGGGAAACACTAAAAAAAAAATAGTCAGTCACTCCAGAACATAATCCGGCAATTGCCTCTGATTTTAAAGTACGGCTAAAAAAGCCTCTTACTTTTGCTCTGTAGAACTGTAGAATTTTCTGATTCCCAATCTCAAGAGCATCAGCTTATATACACAAATTCCCCCCATTTCTAACACGTACAATAACTCTCCTTGCAAATACTTTTTCCTTTGCTTGCTATTTTCCTGGTAGACTGCGCGCTCCGGCGTCTTTTTTTTTTGGTTCCAGGTCTAACATTACATTACATTAGAAATAGCATACTCTGTGCACAAGCAATCTTTAACAAAATTGCATTATTTATGGTTATCATCCAAACCCGTGCCGGTAATAATAATTCAAGCGAGTGCAGTTATTTCCTGATAAAATTGCATTAGAAAATCAAATGTAGGCAGGCAGGCATGTACTCTGTGCGCAAACGTTCAGTTAAGAAAATTGCAATGCATTATTATTATTTATGGTCATCATCATTTTTCAAGTCTAAGCAAGCGCAGTTATTTCCTGGTGAAATTCACACCTCGCAGCCATAACAAGATCGCGATAACGATCATCAGCATCCTCACCATAGCATACATTCTGCGCTTCAACTGTTCCGCTTGAGTTTTTTTTTTTTTGCAGAGATTCTGCTCCTCGATCAGATCAGAACCGTCCCCTCAACAGCAAGTCTTAGTACTTGCATAATATTGTTTGTTTGTAAAATCGTGGTCATCATAAATCATCGGTCTTGCCTTGCCTTGCTCTGTGTTTACTATCCAAGAGCCACTTTTACTTTCATCTGACTATGGGCAAGAGCATACGCGCTTGTGTTTCCTTTTTTAGAGGTACACTTTATCTACATCCACGGTGCCTGGTTGTGTACCTCACGTAACATGTTCAGGCATCTCTTAGGTAACAGTAATCTGTAGATTTACAACAAATGCTTTTTTGCTTGCTTTTCACGTACTCTGTGTGCAAGTGATCTTTTAAGAAATTGCATTATTATAATTTATGGTCACTATCATTCAAACCTGTACATTTAATAATAATTCAAGCGAGTGCAGTTATTTCCTGCTAAATTGCATTAGAAAAATCAAATGCAGGTATATTCTATGTATGCCAACTGGTGAACTTTTTAGTAGAAATGGAGGGGATTTCTGTATATAAACCCATGTTCTCGAAATTGGAAATCAAACAAACTCGAGCTCTTGTTAAGAAGAACTGAAGTAAGAGGCATTAGCCGTACTTAAAATCAGAGGCATTTGCCGGATTAAGTTCCTTATCGAGTTCACCTGCTTTGTTTGTTTGTTTGTTTGTTTGGTTGCAGCAGCAGCAGTAGCAGTAACGGAGAGAACAGCAGCAGTTAATTAATTAGTTAATTAAAAAGGTTGCAGAGGTAAGAATGTTTTTAAAGTTATTTGTAAAATTGTTTTTTTTTTTTCATATCATTTTTTCTTTCTTTTCATAGATGAACAAATTGGAGATTGATGAATTCGATTTGAAGAGGAAATCAACAAATAAAGGGATGAAGAGGCGTCTTTTCGACGAAGACTTCATAAACCATTGTAGCAGTAGCAAAAGGACAAGCAGCAGCAGCATACTACCTTTTCAAGTGGCCGATGACACCAGTGAGTTCCAGAGTTTAAATGAAGAAGAAATTCTGGAGGAAATCAACAGCTTCAGATATAAGAAGAGCATGTCTTTAAAAGACATGATTATTGACCAAGTATATCGTATACTTGACGTTCGGAGGGTAGATACTCAATTCGGGAGTAAGGTAGTCGTTGAACTGGAGGATGGCAACATATACCTTCCAGTAAGGTACACTAATCTCTCCGATAGGGGAATTAATTTGTTAAAAAAAGGTAGATATAGTGTTGTGAATTTGGGGGAAAAAGGTAACACCTTTGACCTTATTTTCAAAAAATACCAGGAAAATGAATTTTGATAATAAAGAAATAAAAAATATTAATAATATTAATTAATAATAAAGTATTAAGTATTAAAAATTATAATAATAATAATAAATGTGCAAATTATTTAAAATATAAAAATGTGTATTATTCTGATGTTTTCCCACGCCATTTTACCTCTTTTCAGATTTTTATTTCAGATACAGTAAAACATCAATGTTTGTTCTGTGAAAATTTACAATTCAGTTGTCGCAATCTCTACAAGTTCGTATCAAACTAATATCGCAAATTCATATTTTAAATGTATGAAAAGTAGCTTATGGAAGCAGTTGAGTGGGGATATGGCATCTGTTGTCGTGGGGCTCTCAATATCTGCAATCAGAAAATTTCAAACTCTACAGAGCAAAAGTAAGAGGCTTTTTAGCCGTACTTTATAATCAGAGGCAATTGCCGGATTAAGCTCTTTATTGTCTTGTTTTTTCGACAACAACCACCATGCAATAGTTGCACTGCATCACAAACGCTGTTTTCTTTTTCCTTTTATGTCGGTAGATTTTGCCGCTCAAATCATTCACTCGGTTTCATAATTTCAGCTAATAACAACAACCACATTCGCCCATCAAGGCTAAGTCCCAAACCACTTCCCTCACTGAGTCGTCGAGCCCTGCCGGGTCCCCCGCTGAGCAAATACCTTCCGTCGCAGACCGGGCAAAAGCTACCGCAGCAGCCCTACCTGTCGAATCCCCTGCCAAGCCCAAAGCCACTTTGTGCAAGTTCCACCACAACAGCGCGCGGAGGTAAATGACCACGCGTCAGCTCTGCAGTCATGCACACTTTCCACTCTCGCTTTTTCTTCCACTCCACACCGGTTGAGCCCCCCTGCCAAGCCAAGCCAAGACCCCGTCGCACCTGCAAACCAAACTAGAGGCGGCCACCTGTCAATCAAAGCCACCCGCGAGTGAACACCTGCTCACCAAACTATAGTTCTGATACACTTTTCCACTTTCGCTTTTTCGTACCGCTCCACTACTTTCCATTTTTCTTCCAAGCGTAAACAAGTCCTCGCTTTAAGTGCACGATATGAGACGTCACAATAGTCATGCCCAGTCCGCCGCCGAGTCCCCAGCCGAGCCTCGCGAGACCCCAAGTCACCACCGAGTCTCAAGCTAGACCGCCGCACCGAGCACCCCACCAAGACCACAAGCCCTGCCACACCACCACCACCACCATAACCAACTCCCACTCACACACACACACACTCCATCACTTTCGCTTTCCGACCCAAAGTGACATAAACAAAGCCATCCACGCGAACCAAACTAGAGGCCGCCTGTCAATCAAAGTGACTTCGCTGAGGCCCCAGCCGTGGACCCCGCCGCAGCCCCGCCGAGCCCGACCCTCCCGCTGAGCCAAGCCACCGACCGACCCAGTTCCCAGACTCGTCCACGGCCAAGGCCAATCACCTTGACCTACATTCCAGCGTGATTGATTGATCACACCGACCTACTTCCCATGGGCAAGGTCAATGACCTTGACGTGACCTAGTTCCCACGGTCCTGAAAATTTTCCCACGCTAAACCGTCGCCTTTCCTACTCATTTGTTCCCTTTCGTGACATGATATGAGGCTGTTTTTTCCTTTAATTTCGACAGTTTCGAGTTTTCAATTTTTGAAGTAATGGTGTCTGCAATGGATTCCAACACCTGTCTTCGAACGCCTATGAATTGCATAAATTGTGTGAGTTTCGGTAACTCCTTTTGTGATCCTAGTTCCTCTTCCCAATATCTGAGTGTGACAAAGGGCAATTTTTGAACTAAGATATAAATGAGAAGTATATCCCAGGAAGTCGTGTCAACATTGAGGTTTTTGAGTTGCTGTAGACATTCCTCGGTGGTCTCTATCAGCTCCTTCAAACCCTTCTTGGATTCTACATTTAATTTTGGTTGACCCATTAGACGCTTTAACTGATGATTTACAAGGATTCTTTTGTTTTCAAACCCTTCCCTCAACTTATTCCATGCTGGTTCATAATCCTCATTTGTTATGGGAACATGTCTTAGAATGCGTTCGGCATCTCCGACTAAAGACGTTTTCAAATGATGTAATTTTTGTACTAATGATACAAAGAGGTCATGAAATGATTTCCACGTATCAAAATCACCATTGAATTTTGGCAGAGATATTCTGGGAAGAGAGGAGGATTCCTGTATAATGGCTGTACTTGTGGTTGGATTTCCTTCACTGCAGGTGTTATTATTTGTAGTAACAAAATTTCGAAGGCCTTCTACCAATTCGCTCATGTAATCGGAGAATTTTGCTTCAACCGTGCAGTAATGGTCTTCTGCTATATATGGGCATGCTTGCTTGGCTGGATCTAAACCGATTTGCTGCATGATTTGCAAATCTATGGCTGTGTAGTCTTGCCATGTATTTTTCATCGTAGTAATTTTCGTTTCAAAAAAACCTTGAGTACGTTTTATCAAAGCTGTTTTCTTACCGTTTTCAATCGCCTTATCCAACCTTCCCCGTATGATTTTCTCTTGGACCAGTAACTCGTCCAGAGAAGCCATGTTGTGGATCCCTCTTAATTTGATTTATACTTCCTTCAAAAGTGAAGCGCTAAAGAGAATCGTACTAAAACAGAAAAATTCAGCAACAACCGTTTGCACTCCTGGATGGAACCACCAAAAAATGTAGCGCAGCTGGCTGCGTAGAGAGAAAACGTAGAAAGTGCAAGTTTGGTGTGGTGCTGTGATTATTCCTGTTTGCTCTCCTTTGGTGCTCTCCCTAGGTTACTAGCATTTGACGAATAATGACTCTGTTGAGCATTTAAGTGCGTTGTATACTTAGTACACTAGGAAGTGTTTGCTCCGTGGTGTTTTGAGAGAGTACGAAATCTTGTAAATGTCCCGCCCTATGCCAGTTGGTTGGCCCTGGCTAAAAAAACATGAATACCAACAAAACAAAAAAAACAAATATTTGCATTAGTTTTTAATTTTATTTTGTTAAATACCCACACCCAAAGAAATAACGAAATAGCATTTGCTCACCATGTCCTGGTTTGGCATAGATGTGGCTTTGTCTATTTCGTACAAAAATTTGGCTGTTATAAAAGCTGCCCAGACTCAAATCAAAGTCTGGTTTTAACTTGAACAATAATTGAGTTTTAGTATCTACTGGACAAATGTTGCATGTGAATCATTTGCATCAAATAAAAAATTTAAACTTTACAAATGTTTTCAAAAATATTTTTTTTGTTTTAATTAATTCAGTTTTATTTAATGTTAAGTGTTTTAATTCTAATGTTAAATTGTCTTTTTTAATTAATTCAATTTTATTTAAATGTTAAGTTTTTTTTTTTTAATTCTAAGGTTAAATTGTCTGCGGTGGAGCTGAACATATTATTTCAGGATTTTCTTTTTTTTTTAAATTTTAGATTTATGCAGCGGGTGAATGCACCTCTGACTGATCACTTTGACACTTCAAATTTGTTTTAATTGTAATAAATTGCAAATTTCGGCGCACTTAGTGTATTTATCGATGCACTGATAGCACTTTTCCCGCGTGTTTGCGGTCGGGATCACCAATGTTGTTATTGTTCCACGTTGTGGTTAATAAAACGCCAATTTTTATTAAACTCACTAAGGCTATTTATTTTTATAACTAACATTTGAACTTAAACTTGCGTATAGTTTGTACACTAATAAAAACTGAGTTTTTTATGGACGCGAATTTTGTGGAAACCCTTTTGCACGATGGTCAGAAACCGAGAGTGAGTAAACGGAGATGCCGGAAATTGGCTGTCTCGATATGGACGGGAGAAAACGGCAAGATCCCTGAACTTTGAGTTCGGTGATCGATGGAGTGTTCCGACTGATCGTTTTGATCGTGCCGGAAGTTGTTGTGTGACATTGCGTAAAGTTTGGTAATTAAACTTTACGCGGTCACTACACTCTTAAATGGAGTTACTTAAGTTTCTGGTCGTTAATGGCAAGTAAAAGAACACACAATTACCTAAAAAACAATTCCAATGATGTTGCTGTGGGATAATTGGTATAGGAGCTATTAAGGTTGATGTAGTAATTCAAAGTTCAAATGCAGAGTTCATCGCCACCTTCTTCAATACCCCCGAGTAAAAATAAAATAAGGGCATGTCGCGGGTAAACAGCGGGCGCTGGGTTTTTTAAGGGGCATATGGCGGGCGTAGAATTTTTAACCATTTTTAATGGGGGCACATACGGTTTTTCGACGGCCAAACTTGACCAAAAGATTTAAATGGGCAGGAACCAAGCTGTACACGCGGACATTTCACGGGCAACTTTGGGCCAAAAAAGAATCTTCCCCAAATGTATTGTTGAATTTTTTTATGGAAACTTGAACATTTTCGTTATACATATACCTACAATGAGTGGTCCTTTCGTTTAACCTACAAAATTATCGATGCACAAGGGGAACGAGCTCGCCAGTCGGTTTGTTGTTTTATTTTTACTCGGGCCGGGAAAGGATCGATTCGGATTTGCTAAAATTGATCTTCAACTTCCAATCATCATTATACCGGTCAGTTGTTTCGAAATCACGTTGAAAGAGCGCCTCCAATCTTCGGCCCCGTCCTGTACACAATCAGGTCATCCGCATACGCTAGTGCGAAGTGGAGTGAACTTATTAGGTCACTCGTAAAGATATTAAATAAGAGCGACGAGTTTACTGCACCCTGTTGCAGAACATTTCTAATGTCAAAGACCCAACTTGATGTGAGGTTGCCACTGTTGATGACGAGCTTCTTCTTTGAAATCATAGTGTAAATCATGTATAGCTAATGTCCAGTCATGCCGAGTCTGACCAGTTTGTAAATTTGATATTAAATTAGTTGATTTTACGTGAACATTATATTTATTTAAATAACAGAATTTTTTTTTTGTATATCTTCTAAGACTGGTGTAAGTAATATGATTTAATTTACAATTGTAAAAGCTCGATCAACATTAAATTGGGGGTTTCATGACCCTCCAGTTGAAAACAGATGTTCTATTTATGGATGTTATATTTGTATATATACAATGCTCTTAGTAAGAAATAAACAAGTCTCTATTAAAATCATAGTTGAAACAAATCTTAAATATTTAATGAAAAAAAAAAAAAAAAAAAAAAAAAAAAAACACTGTCTTTCAAGTTATTTGCAAAGCAAATCTAGCTTATTTGCTAACTCAACAAAATTTTATTACTTATATTTAAGTGAGTTAAACAAAATTTAACTTTAAATTTTTGCCGTCACTCAAACCAATTCTACAAAGCACAGCCATACCTACCTATGTACATATCCTTTGTAAAATATAGGACATATAGGCATTTAAATCCTTAGCTAGAAATAATGTGACACACAGATAACAATTAAAGGCCTAGGGAGAAAAGCTCTTTTTTGAAGTCTGATTGCGTATGTTTTAAATGAGATCTTTGACTCCTCCATGCTATATAAATAGCGGTTTATTTCGGCATGTACATGAGCATAATATATATGTACACAGCGGCTGTACTTATATACATATAAATACAAAATTCCTTTGAAGGCACACAGAAAAGCTCAAGATTAAGTACGTTGGCACATGTCTATGCTGTGACATACATTAAAAGCTTACTCCTAAAAAAATTCGAGTAAAACACTGTTCGCAGTCCTATACCAACACTAAAACGTTGACAGATAATTACGGCTCGTGAAACTTATTTAATTTCGGAACACAATTGCGCCATTTCGCATCTGACTTTAATTGTGTTTGTCGGAATGCGAATGTGATGTGATTCCTTTAATAATTATGCCTACTGTATATAGCTTGGTCCTCCTCTCGTTCACTATGGCGATAGACTCTCTATCTGACGTAAAAGCTCTCCTCTATACATACGTATGCACAGTATACGGCTAACCCCACTACACAGGCCGGAAAATTGGAGGGAAATTCGCTTTATTTATTTTTCCCGAGCTGTGAGAGCCGGAAAATGCCGTGTTTATATGCGAATTCCGAATATCGTAAATTCGGAAAGGGGCACAATCCCCCCTCTCCTGACACAGAGAGCAGTTCAAAAAGAGATAGTCCGAATCGGAGAGAGAGATGTTTTCGGAGTACCAAATCTGTACGAGAATACATAGGTAATTTTTCAGAAACCGGGTTGTTTGGTATGGGTAAGACTGAAAAAGGACAGCCATAGTTATTTAAGGATACATAAAAGGGGACCTTTCCCCAAATATTAAAAATTCTAGTCAACATTAATGATGTTTGGTTGGTATCCAGTACAGTTGTGTTGCCCATAGCGGTGGATCCCTTCTATTTTTGTAGCGAGGTTATGAGGCTGATGGCGCTGCTCCGTCTAGTAGATTTTCTACTGAATGTACTAAATTGGATTGTTGCCACGGAAAATTTGTTGTCCTGATTAATTTCCATGATATGTTAGCTCTCTGGAAAATACTGCCATTCTTTTGTACCATTGCCATTTTCAACAATATGGCACATAATGGCAGACAAGTTACATGGTTAATTTAGTTAAAGTTAAGAAGGTTTGACCCACAAAAGCGCACACCGCATTAATACATGGAATCTAGGACTAAAGTCTAACTGCTGGTCTCTTTGATGTCAATACAAAACTTAATTAAAGAATAATATTGTATGTTTTGCGCACAGAGTCACTGTTTGGATTTGATTGAGAAAATTGTTTTAGGACATCACAGGCAAAACAGTTAAAAGCCTTATTTATTAGTTTATTTATAAGAGTTAATTAATGTTGAGGCTACTATAACGTCAACGTTCTATATTCGGTAATATTATTTCAGCCTTTTATTATTAACTTGTACACGGCCTTGGAAAGTTTTCCTTCTTGTGTTTGTTTTTCCTTTTTGCAGAATTATTGGGGCATAATACGATTTGCGGTGGTTTATGTGATGCTAAAGGCTTTTGTTAACAGATTAAATCAGTGTCTTTAAGGAGAAAATAAACTGTTTTCTTGTTGATAAAATTGTTAAAGGGATACTAATCTAAATGCCTCTTAGTTTTCCGAATTGCTTTTCGGTATTTAGTATTTAGAAAGACTATTTTTTGTATTCAACCAAGATATACTATATTGCTATACTAGCGATGATGTGCGAAACTTGTCCATATTTACTCCATTATAGCTGCCATGATCGGAATGGGGATTTAGTCAATCATGTTATAAAATACATACATATATACACACATATATCTGTATACTTCATTTTACAGGAATTCCGAATTCCGAATTGAGTAACTTTTCTTGAGAAAAATATGACTGACAGATTTTCTATCGGGTTTGTTGTTAGAAAACGCTGCGGTTCTATAAACAAACATAAGTTCAAACTCCAGTAAAAGTCATCATAAATACTTTTTAGTTATCATAGTCATGCCAAGTTTTGGCTGGAAGGATATTTTAAAAGTAACTTTGGTAAAGCTGGAAGCAGGTTGCAGCGGTCATAAGCATGGCCGGCGAATAATGTGGGTATGGTGGGTAGCAGTACCTACCCGGAAAAATCTGGGTGGGTAAAATACCCACCCGGAATTTGAGAATAACTGAGCGTCTGAGCTATATTCGCCGAATCTCACACAATAAAGAAGACGTTACTCTGCGTTATCATAGGGTATCTATGCAGTGCAGTGAAATAAAAATAAAAACAAAAAAGTGAACAATAGAAATTCTCGCGCCGCAGTCAAAAGCCTTCACCCTTCAACAGACAAGACACGCGACCGACGAATAGTCCAGTAAATAGGTACTTTTTCTTTGCAAAAAATACCGCACGCGATTTTTTTTACCAAATGTTTTTACATATTTTTATGAGCTTAAATTCAAAATGGCGTCATCCCCACCCTTATGCTTCACTTACAATGAAGGGAAACGCGTTTAATTCTATATCTCAGAAACTATGCGTTTTACGACAAAAATGTATATAATCTTTTTGTGTAGATAAATAAGTGATTTAACTTTTTTGTGCAGAATTTTTTTTTGTAAAGTTAATATCTTCGGAGTTATAGTGCTTCAAACTTTATATATCACTTTCTTCGCGCTATATTTCGTTAACGGTTAGCCCGCCATAAAAAAGTCCTTCCTAAGACTTATAGAACACACAATTATCTATAATTTTTGCTTTTGTCATTTTTACATAGGGCTAATATTTCACGAGTTATAGCGCTTTAAATGTCGCAAAACGTAAATTCATAAAAAAAAATTCCTAATATCTTTTTCTTTCCCCGTTTCATTTCAAAACTGATTATATCGTGTGTTGAGCTTATCATTGCCCACATTTGTTGCCTTTACTTTTTTCTATAAAGTTGATATGTATTTATGGATTTATTACACCTCAAAAGTTAATTGTAACGACAGCAATACAATTATCTTCTAGATTTGATCCATGGTCTTTGTCAGAGAAGACATACTATAGATCTTGGGCGCTTTCAGTAATGCAGGATGCGTGTGCAAATGACTTATTCAGCAATTGAAAGTGAAAGCTTTCAATGACTGAATAAGTCAATTGCGCACGCATCCTGCATTACTGAAAGCGCCCCTCCTTGTTTTATGAACGTCCTTGGCAGGGTCTTCTAACAATATTTTCCTTCTAAAACCGGGAAGGGTCGTATTCCGCAGTGCTTAAAATTTCCAAATATTGTTGCAAACAATATTCTCTTTCTTTACGCTTTCAGTGGTTGTGACACAACGTCTTCAATATACGACATGGGGAAAGCAAAAGTTTTATCCATTTTTCAAAAAAATCCACAACTCATAAATTCAGTAGAATTGTTTAAAGAAAAAAAAAAATAGATCCAGATATGGTTGCTGAAGCTGGAGAGCGTTTCTTTATTGTGCTGTATGGAGGTAGTTCGTCAGAAACCAATATTAATTCACTTAGGTTCAAATGTTTTGGAAAATCTACAAAAACCAAAGTGAACTTATCAGCTCTGCTTATAACTAAAGATGCTGCTCGACTTCACTCATTTCGAGTATATCATCAAGTGCAAACTTGGCTTAATAGTTATCAAGACCCAGAGGAATGGGGCTGGAAGCGAACAAGATTTGGCTTACAACCAGTCCCAATGACAATTGCTCCGGCACCAGAAAATTTATTAAAATTGATATCCTGCAAATGTAGGAAAAATTGTGGCGGTTCCTGTGGATGCGGTGGATGAAGTGGAGGAAATTGCGAAAATGTGACGAAGGATGCAAACCTCCTTGAAGACAATGAAATAAGCAAATGAGAACATTTGCGAGTTTTCAAGTCTCCCATATATATCATTCGACGAAGAAAACGTCAAGTCATTAGATGGCAGCTTCATTGGTCTATCCGATTGTCAACCGACATCTTCGATATGAGGCTAACCCGGGGTCTACACGTGCGTTTTTTATTGCACAAGTTTTGAATGTAGCCAATCAAAACATCCGATTGCTGCGATTAAAAAACGCATGAGAGCAAACTCATACGAGAACTCATAAGATAAAACGTATGCGATAATTTTGACATTTGCTCTTAGAAATGGCTGATTTAAAATGGAACCAAAAAAGTGTAATAAAACTAAATAATTTATATGGGCAAAACGAATGCCTCTGGGATGCTGGAAATAAATAAAGTGGATAAATATTTCTAAAGAATTTAATGCAACATAGATGTCATTACAAAAAATTAGAAATTTACTGAATTCGTATGTGGCGGAAAAAAGAAAAATTGATGGAAGCAAGAAATCTGGAGCTGGGAGTGATGAAACTTATCATTCCAACTTGTTTTATTTCGATGAATTGAAGTTTTTAGATTGCACTATAGTCTCTCGCAGAAGTTCGAGTAAAGCATTTCCTTTTTTTCAATTTCACGTATGGCATTGATATCCAGCATCGCCATACATTGTTTTCTGCTCAAAGCCATTTTACGAATGAAAACTTATGCGTTTTTTTCCCAGCAACCAGAAAAAAACGCATGCATATGAAAAATCTTATGCAATTAAAAAACGCTCGTGTAAATAGCATGTTATAGCATCATTGTTTCGTTTTCTTGTGGATTAGGCCTACTGGGGCAACCACAATAAAAAAACGCGCCAAAAACTCGACCTCCACCCTGGTGTGGAAAAGGGTTTGTACTTACGCCAACGAAATTTCTTAATTATTTGTATGAACATTAATGTGTATCTATATGAAACATTTGGCGCTGAATTGCGGCTTAAGTATAAATGCTAGAAAAAAATGTTTAAAGTAAAATTTCTACGAAATTTTTTAACAAACAAATTTGTTGGTATAACTTGTCATCGTAAATAAATAGTTGACTAGATATTTGCAAAAAACCATTTTTAATAAACTTTTGAGGTGTAATAAATCCATAAATATGAACTTTATAGAAAAAAGTAAAGGCAGCAAATGTGGGCAATGATGAGCTCAACACACGATATAATCGGCTTTGAAATGAAACGGGGAAAGAAAAAGATATTAGGAATTTTTTTTATGAATTTACGTTTTGCGACATTTAAAGCGCTATAACTCGTGAAATATTAGCCCTATGTAAAAATGACAAAAGCAAAAATTATAGATAATTGTGTGTTATATAAGTCTTAGGAAGGACTTTTTTATGGCGGGCTAACCGTTAACGAAATATAGCGCGAAGAAAGTGATATATAAAGTTTGAAGCACTATAACTCCGAAGATATTAACTTTACAAAAAAAAATTCTGAACAAAAAAGTTAAATCACTTATTTATCTACAAAAAAGATTATATACATTTTTGTCGTAAAACGCATAGTTTCTGAGATATAGAATTAAACGCGTTTCCCTTCATTGTAAGTGAAGCATAAGGGTGGGGATGACGCCATTTTGAATTTAAGCTCATAAAAATATGTAAAAACATTTGGTAAAAAAAAAATCGCGTGCGGTATTTTTCGCATTACGAAGGCCTTTTTTTCGACCTATTTACTGGACTAGAACAGCAGAAGTAAGTACCCTTGCTCCCCCTACCGAAACCCGAATCCCGGACCAGCAAGTGTCGCGCCCGAAATCTGTCGGTCGATGAAATTTGTCCCCTCTCAAAAGGCATAACACTTTGACGCGAACAAATTTTATCGACTCTGATGGTTGCGGCAGATGTAATTTCGGGAAATATCCCAGAGAATGTGGCGAATGAGCCCGCGCAACCGAAGTCCCGTTACAGGTCATGCTTTGTTATTGACTTTTGTAATATTCGTGGACTTCACGCGAATTTCTCTTTTGTTGAGTGCCACTTATCTAATTATAAACCCCCAATCTTCGCACTGAGTGAAACCCAAATATCACCCGATAATAACTTAGGTCATTACCAGGTGTCGGGATACACTTTAGTGCACAATCTCTCTCCCCATAGGGGTACTGCCATCTATGTTAGGGAGGACGTGGCTTATTATAAAATATTTTCAAGCACGACTTCAGATTTTAATTATCTTTGGATTAAAATCATTTTCAAAAGCCACGTCATATTCTTCTGCTTCCTATACAGAAGTCCTAACATAAGTAACGAAGCCTCCATTTCATCATTTGATACCATTTCCGAACAAATCTCGGGATTTTTGCCGTCCAATCCTGAGTGTGAAATTATCGTTGCGGGTGATTTCAATGTTCATAACGCAAACTGGCTGACTTACTCAAATGGCACCAGTGTTTCTGGCAAGGACGTCGAGCTCTTTGCAGACACCAATAATTTACATCAAATTGTGGATCATCCCACGAGAGTCCCTGATGTTGCCGATCAAGGAAACCATCTCCTTGATCTTTTTCTCACTTCCCATCCAGAGCGATACTCCGTCGAAGTTGATTCACCTCTCGGCAATTCGGACCACTGCTTAATTAGCGCTAGCTTCCCATTCGAATTTCCCATCCCTCCCAAACCAGTTAGGAGAACTGTATGGCATTATGGGAAGGCCAATTGGCTGGGGCTAATTAATTTCTTCCGAGCTACTGACTGGAATCAGTGTTTCCGAACCAAAAACGTCAACTCTGCCACTATCCGTATCACTAAAATCATACAGGCAGGAATGCATTTGTACATTCCTCATTCTACTAAATCTGTGAAGGCTAGGCCCAACAGATGGTTTAATCAGGAGTGTATGCATGCAATCAGAAACAAAGAAGCCGCCTTTCGAGCTTACAAGAGCTCCCCGAGTGAATCGCTCCGTGAAGAGTATATTAAACTAAGAAATTCCTGTAAAGTCACCATCAGGAACGTCAAAAATTCATTTGACAGTAAGTTGAGAAGTAAACTCTTTAATGCAACCTCTGGTAGCAAAAACTTCTGGTCCTTGGTAAGTTCCATAAAGAAGAATTTCACTGCATCTACAACTCCTTCATTCATTCACGATAAGAAGGTGATAACAGACAGAAAAGCCAAGGCCGATTTATTAGCATCTCTGTTTGCTTTAAATTCTTCCCTATCCGAAACTGATGCGCTACCCCCAGTTCTCGAGCACAATGCTCATTTAATGGACAGGGTTTTCTTCAGGACTCGCGAGGTGTACAGGTGCCTCAAGCAGCTCGATGTCAACAAATCCACTGGACCCGATAATATACCCTCTATCGTCTTAAAACAATGCGCGTCACCTTTGGCTAAACCTCTGCGCAAACTTTTTGCCCTATCATACTCCTCCGGAGTTTACCCAGACTCTTGGAAACTTGCCCATGTTCAGCCAATTCCGAAAAAAGGTGAAGCCAGCGACCCCTTAAACTACCGCCCAATAGCAATTACTTCTATTCTCTCCAAAACCATGGAGACGATAATCAACAAAAAGCTTATGGGATATCTAGAATCCAACCTACTCATAAACGACAGACAATATGGCTTCCGCCAGAAAAGATCCACCGGCGATCTTTTAGTCTGTCTTACAGAACACCTCAGCCGTAGTCTGCATGGATCTGGCGAGTCTAGTCTGGTTGCTCTAGATATCTCCAAGGCTTTCGATAGAGTTTGGCACTCAGCCCTGTTAGCCAAACTCAAAGCTATTGGAGTCGACTCACTTCTACAGAAGTGGATCAAGAATTTCCTTTTCGGCCGTTCAATCAAAGTAATATTGGATGGCGTCAAATCCGCATCCCACCCGATCTCGGCGGGGGTCCCCCAGGGGTCAATCTTATCTCCGGCCCTATTCCTTATCTTTATAAATGACCTTCTTTCAATCCCCTCCAACCCACTTCTCAGCTTCGCTGACGACGGTACTCTACGGTACTCGTACAGCTTCGATACAAGGCAGACTCATGCCAGATCCTGTCTTGATGATCGCGAACGTATGTCCAACTCTATTAATAATGACATTGAACTGATTCTAAAGTGGGGAGAGAAGAATCGTGTTGAATTCAACCCCGCCAAAACCAAGTATTGTCTTATCTCCAAAAAGAAGTTCAACACCCCTCCACCCTTGAAAGTGAATGAAGTTCAACTAATGGCCGAACCATCCTTACACATCTTAGGCGTGACATTAGCCAAGGACTTGCGATGGAATGACCACATATTCCAAATCGCCAAACAAGGATCTCAGTGCTTGGGATTTCTTAAGAGGTGTAAGTTCCTCTTCCAGCCATCGACCCGTGCTGTTATTTATAAATCCTACATTCGGCCTCTTCTCGAATATAACTCCCTCGTTTGGGGCGGCGCTACAATAACCACCTTGGCATGGTTAGATAAGGTCCAAAAAAAGGCCCTTAAATTAATTGATGACGATACCGCTTGCTCCACCATCGACCCCCTCAGCCACCGTAGGAATGTAGCAGCACTGACAAAATTTTATCGCTACTATCATAGTGACTGTTCCTCCGAGCTAAACGCTCTCCTGCCTCCACGGCATTCTTATACCCGCAACACCAGATTAGCCCACTCGTCTCATTCCCTCCACCTGCAACTCCCCCTTTCACGCACTCAACAAGATATGAATTCGTTTGTTAATAGAACAACTCGGCTGTGGAATAATCTCTCGCAGTCAGTATTTCCGAGCTCCTACAACATCCAAGAGTTCAAACGCAGGGTTCATCACCACCTTCTTCAATACCCCCCCGTTCCTTTTTAACCCCTCCAACCCCCCTCCCCCGTACTAAGCTTACTGCTAGACATTTCACCATGACGTGACAAATGACATGACGGACTAGTAGTACAAAGGGTGATTCCTGAGCTTAACACTGCCACATAAAAAAAAAAAAAAATCTAGTCATATCAGTCACATCGCTGAGCCATTAATCGTACTTGAAACGTTGGAGGTATTTTCTATATCCTCCATTTACACTTGAAAACTACGCGAGGTCGTACCTCCACACTTCCTCGTAGGTTCCCACACTCCCTTGTAATCTATCTATCCGTGCTTGAGATAAGTCTGAGAGTACACCGACTGTTAACAGACTCGTTTCACTTACCTTGCTATCACTTTACACACTCGCAGTGCGTCACTGTATTTGTTTCCCCTCTAACAGCAAGCCGTCTCTTACCAGTATCACTATGGGTATAAGTCCCGCTATCACACCCGCTGCATCATTGGATATGGTCCTAAAAGCGCAGCACGCACGAAACACGCTAAAGCTTAAGATACAAGCATACGTTGGTGCGTGCGGCTTTTGTTGTTTTGCTTTCTTTTTAACTACCTTTTGATTGCATGAGCATAATGACTCCCGCGCGAACTAATCCATTGTAGATAATGAAACCAAATAATGGGATACTCGCAGCTAGTTCACTAGGAACTATGATGACACACGGTTGGTTTATTAGCTAACAAGCCCACATGCGAGAGAGAAGCGAGTGAAGAATCCCGGCTTTCAACTTTCTCGGCAGATTGTTTACAATCTAGTAGATAGCTACTGAGCATGATGACACTGCTCTAGTTTATTAGCTGCTAGTGAATTTGCCAGCTTGTAGGTTGTAAAGTAGCTCAATGTAATCGAGCATTTAAACGCTTCTGCCCACACTGGCACTGCGTAAAGCTAAACTGAGCTAACCACCCTCGCCATCAGCAGGCGAAGGATTGGCATAGCCTCAATACATCATTATACATTGTGATAAATGTCAGAGGGAATAATTACAATACATATGTGCATACAAACTGATTATACTGAATAGAATGAACGCATTACCTTGCATTCTGTCCAGTATAATGAGGTTTTTGTGTATTCCGTTTTGACATTTATCAGCGCTGATGGACTTTATGTCCGCTGAAATCTGTTTCCAGCCTTAGAGTTCACTCCCTGTCAGAGTCAGACCATGGCCATCCTTTTCCTGAACGCACTCGTTCGAGTCGTAATCCGTCATATGCGGCAGGTGACAGAGACTGTCATTCATGTGCCTAGTGAGAGATATTGAGAAGTCCCTCCTCAGGGCCAAGGAAATCTCTCTCTGCGCCTTTGCAGATATTGAGGGTGCGTCACCTTCGACGAGATCAATGAAGCGGCAGTAAAAAAAGGCATTCGTTACCCAATGCCGGATCACGTCGCTTCTCAGCATCAGACTGATAACTGCTGAGATAAATGGTGAGCCGATTATGGTAATGACTGCTAATGGCTGTCTTGAAGGGGACGTCCTATCACCCCTCTTATGGTCAATCGTGATCGACAAACTTCTTGCCGACCTGAATAGCCGGGGATTTAAAGCAAAGGCCTATGCAGACGATATCGTTATAACGATTAGCGCCGGTCATGATAGCACCGTTTTCGACCTCATGCAAGCCTCTCTGTCATATGTGCATAACAGGTGTCGTAGCAAGAGCTTGGGTATCAACCCACAAAAAACTGCCATCGTACCATTTACTAATAGAAGGAAGCTAAATTCCATAGCTCCCTCTTTGGATGGCAAAGAAATAGGTTTCTCAAAGGAGGCTAAATATCTAGGTATCAAAAGGTCTCCTGGAAATCTAAAATTGAAATGCCACGGCAATTACATCTCTCCATATTTGTTGCCAATTTGCAGGAAAAACCTGGAGCCTCAAACTGAGGTAAATGTTTTGGTTATATACGACGGGCGTAAGGCACATGGTCACGAATGCATCCATCGCATGGTGGGTCAAGACCAAACAAAAGGGTGCTATGATTAAGATGGCAAGGGTTCAAAGACTGGTCTCTCATCAAAGACTGTCCTGGATGTCTCCCTCCTTTCTCTGAAATCCCTCAGCAAGAACAACAGTGTCACTCTTTTGTGGATTCCGGGCCACGAAGGTCTCCCATTGGTAATGAAATTGCCAACAGCCGGGCTAGAGTAGGCACAAACTCATCACCTATCGGCCCGCAACCTTGCTGCAGCTTAGCAAGCTGCCACGTAAGAACGAAAAATTAAGTCGACCAGCTGTTTCTTCATAGCTAGACAAGGACCCAGGGTGCTCGTCAAGCTAAAAGATTCATCCAAATCGATAAAGCTAAAACAGGCAAACTTTTAAATCTCAGAAGGTAGGAGCTAAAAATAATAACAGAGCTTCTGACGGGCCACTGTTCGTTTAACTACCATCTAAACAAAATGGGAGTGGTAGCCGATTGTAGCTGTCGGTTCTGCGGGACAGCTCCCGAAACTGCGGAGCACTTGCGACTTTGAGGCGAGGAAGGGACTGAGACTTTCCTACTCCCAGGAAAATTTGGGAGAGGAACCCTAAATCAGTCTTAGGCTATTTTAGAAGCCATATCCTTGATGGTTTGGCACAATAGACCAAACAAAATGGGTCGTACTGCCCGCCAAGGCGCCTCTCAACAAGAAACAGAAATAGAAGAAGTCCCAAGATTTCGTTTAAACAATCATTGTACTAATGTAACAAAATGTGACTTAGATTTATTTTATATTAATGAAATAAATTGACTTTAAACTCAGTTACTACTGAATCCTTGGACCAGGTGTTTTGCAATTTAACCTCGACCAACATTACATAAACCAATATATTAATGATATTCTCAGTATCAACACCCTTCAGAACACATAACTGTGCTAAATAAAAACTAGTTAACATTTTACAACACTGCTAGGACACTTGCTGCGATATTTGATAAATTTTTAATATTATAATCTGTAATTTTGGTAGTTTAATTAAAATCGCTGCAAGCCAAACAAAATTCCAAAAATTCAATCAATACATAATGTGTATACAATAAAAATTGAAATCAATTACCATGTAAAACTAATGAGAATTAATACGAATTCCGCATTTACACAAGAACCTTAATCGCATTACATTTGAACAGCTATTATCCATTATGAAAGTAATTTTTTTTATGTTTTTCATTTAATAAATTCTCCGCAAAATGTTTAAAAAAACGCACGCAGAGCCAAATCAATCGAATTTCATTTGTAAATAATTTGTTCGAAATTAATAATTACAATAAAATGCAGATGAACGCCGGAGCTTAAAAAATGTCAATTTCGCTCGCCTATTCACAATAACGATCATCATTTATTGGATCCGCTGCATTTACACAAAAAACTTCACACATTAATTATCGCATTTACTGATTAAAGGTATTTAATATTCAGTAAACAGATTTAAGGGATGCTCGAAGCTACATATAAAAATATTGGGGATGGGGGCGGTTCTGGCGATGATAAGTGAATGAAGTATGAACAGCGAGCGAAATTGGAACGAAATGAGCAGTACAGAATTTGTTGGAATATATCAATGAGTGTTACTGTATGGAGTTCGGGTAAAAATGTATTGTAGAACCTACAACTAATGCGAATCATTAATTAATAATTAGCACTAGTTGGGCATCAGTTTGTAACATAATTTAAAAGTGAAATCAAATATTTTGTTCGTTAGGTTACAATTTTAATCATGGCTTGCGTTGTATACACAGTAGGATAGGATAGGATATAAGGATAGATAGGATCGGTTAGGGGTTTGGGTTGTGCTCGAGTAGATGTCAATGAAAATTACGTTTAAACTCTGATGTGTTAAATATGTTCGGAAATACTTACTGTGGAAGATTGTTCCACAGTCGAGTTGTTCTTCTTACCCGCGGGCCAGACGATCTATTTGTCTGAAACTGCAATTTGAAATTTTGAATGTCAATGTTATATCGGCAGGAATTTAATTGCATCGCAATTTCATTCTTAAAAGAAATGCGCAGGGAGATAGTTGTTTGCTTTTGGCACTAATTATCATTACTTCATCCATTTTGTAATAAACAAAAACTACTTAACAGCCTCAACATTTCTTTAAAAAATTATGTTAATTCGCATCTGATTGAATAATCCTGCGTCACATAATAATACGTTATCATAGGTTTTTTCATTTTCCGACCCGATTGTAATCAATCTGCTTTCATCCGGGCTATTTTACTCGCTACTCTCTGGCGTGGCTTCTTAGCTAGTAAACTAGCCGTGTGGCATCAAAGTTCTCAGTGAACTAGGTGCGAGTTACTTGGTTTCATTGACAAAAAAAATGAAGGAATTAGTTCGCGCTAGATAGTTTGTTACTGAGTTTGAGTTTCATCGTCACTACCGCACCAGCTGACTCGCTCAATATAATCGAGCCTTAAGTGATCATCGTGGGTATCGGTTTGTGCAGCAAATTCCTCAGAAATAATATTTTACTAATTCCGCATTTCCGCA
This sequence comes from Thereva unica, assembly GCA_949987705.1. Lineage (NCBI taxonomy): Eukaryota > Metazoa > Arthropoda > Insecta > Diptera > Therevidae > Thereva > Thereva unica. Next base: position 217,661,076 of record OX465281.1, read on the forward strand.
CGTTAATAGGCCATTGTTCTTTATTTCTGAACGTAGCATATAAAATATTCTCGTATATCCTGTATACTCGCTTATTGCACCAGTATGAAAGAGTAATTGGAATTACCAGTGCGGATTCAGGAAACAAGAGTCCTCAAACGATCACATATTCACATTACGACAGGACACCTCTTTTCATTGACTTTAAGATAGCATATGATCTTGCGCAACGACTAAAAATCTACGAAGTAATGGTGCAACTGAATATTGGACTGGAAAATTAATTCAACTCACTAAAGTCTCATTGAGTCGAGTAATAAACAGAGTGGAGAATACAGAGCAATGTGTCGGTGCACGAAAAGAGGCCTCAGGCAAGGAGACTCCAAACGCATTGAAACCAGAGGGACAATTTTAAATCAGTCTATTCAGCTCTATTATCGTATGCAGATGTTATACAGTTTTATTCTCCGTTGAAAAAAAACACGTCTTTCTGCTTATGAAGCCAAAATAGGAGAGAGATAACAATTTATTCTGTTATTGTCAAATGCATTGTTACAAAAGAATTGTGTTGCCACTTAAACTCTACCGATTACTTTACTCAACACCATCTGTATCTGGTTTCAAATATTATTGAATAGAAAATCAAATTTATTTTTAACACTCCCACTTTCAATAATATTTTCAACGATAATTTCAAAAGTTCAAGATGTTAATCCAAAATACAATCTTTTAAAAACTAAAAATGTTAATCCAAAATATAATCTTTCAAAAAAGTTCAAAATCTAAATGAAATTTTCAGCAATGTTACACTTTACTCACTGTTTTCCTATTCCTATTTTTTGCAAATCGTTTGAAAACGCTCTTTTGGAAGAGGTTTGGTGAACACATCCGCCAGCTGATTTTCACTGGTTACACTGTGAATCTCGAATATCCCTTCAGCATACTTTTCCCTTATGAAATGGAATTTTGTCTCAAAGTGCTTTGTTCGTTCGGGGAACTCAGGATTTTTCACCAGCCTAATTGCGCTTTGATTATCCAAAAACAACTTCGACTTCAAGTTTGTTGACAGAAGTTCATCCAGTAATCGCTTTAGCCATATAAGTTCCGTTACTGCTTGATTCGCTGCCACATATTCTGATTCAGTAGTGGAGAGTACCACACACTTCTGACGTTGCGAAAACCATGAAATTGGTGAAAGACCCAGACTGCTTAGATGTCCACTTGTTGACCTCCTAGTTTGGTGATCTCCAGCATAATCGGCATCACGGTAACAGTTTAGTTCTGCAGTGGAATAAGATCGCAGGTGAATACCATAATCAGGTGTTCCGCATAGGTGTCGGAATATTCGCTTAATCGCTCTAACCTGTACTACTCCTGGATTCTCCAAATGTCTGCTTACAACTCCCACTGCAAAGGTAATATCCGGTCTGCTACCAACTGCTAAATACATGAGGCTCCCAACTGCCTCTCGATAAGGATACCTGATGCCCCTTTCTTCTTTGTTATTGGTGAGAAGGTTAAAAATTCCAGTCTCCATTGGTGTTGACACGGGATGAGCATCTACCATACCGAACTTCTTCAAAATCTTTCGAACGTACTGTCCTTGAGATAGATGAAATGATCCATCATCATATCTACATATCTTGAGGCCTAAGTAACACTTTGCTTCTAACACTTTGACGTCCAGGTACACCTGTAAATGATTTATTAAGGCAAAAATTATTTTATCATTACTTTCTGCAATTAATCCGTCATCGATATGAATAGTCAGAAGAATATTTTCGCCCACGAAAACACAGGGATCCGATTTCGTTTCTTTCATGTGAAATGCTCGCAAAAAATTTGTAAACTTTTCATTCCAGTTCCGAGATGCTTGCTTCAAACCATACAAACTTCTTTTAAGTCGACATACTCTACCAGATCCGTCATCGAAATCTATTGGCTGTCGCATGTAGATTTCTTCTTTGATATCAGCATTTAAAAAAGCAGTTTTTACATCGAACTGCATGAGCTTCCAAGATTTCATTGCCGCAATACTGAGCACTGTTCTGATTGAGCTAAATCGTGCTACTGGACTGAAAGTCTCATCGTAATCAATCCCCTTTCGCTGTGTGAAACCTCTTACTACTAATCGAGCTTTGTAACTTTCTGGCTTGTCATCTTCAGAGTATTTAATCTTGAACCTTATTTAATCTTGAAAATCTTTGTTATCAATAATGTTCTTCTTTTCTGTTAAGTAAACGAGCTCCCAAGTATTATTTTGTTCAAGGGCTGTAATCTCTTCGTCCATGGCCATTTTCCACTTGGCTTGGTCCTCCGACATTAGGACATCTTCGTAGCATTGTGGTTCTTTAATTTGAGCAACAAATGCACAACCATCTCGAATAACAGATGACTCCGATTTTTTCCTGCTTCGCAGCCAGTAACGATCCATATGATGCCCATTGGATTTAGGTTTTTTGCTAGATGTTCCCATAACCTCAGCTTTATTTGAAAGGATGTCTTCTGATTTGTCATCTTTCTCGTCTTGCTGATCAAATGATTTGCTATCTTCAAAAAACTTCATTTTCATCTGAATCCGCTGAATCGTCATCGTCTACCTCGCCTGCCCTTTGGTTGTCATCTAGTGTACACTCTTTTTCACGAACTGAACCTAAATGGACCTGAGGTGTGCCACAACAGACTTCCTTTGGGAAAACAACATCTCTGCTTGTCTCGACCTTCGAGTTTTGTGGAAACCAAACTCGATAACCTTTCTGGTTTTCAGGATATCCAATAAAAATACCTTTTATTGATTTGGCATCCCACTCTTTTGGTGTGTGAACGTAACACTCAGATCCGAAAATCCTGAAATTTATGGGACTTTCCTGTTGTTTGAGCCACAACTGTATTGGGGTATTGTTGCCAATCCTGGTTGGACCAGTTCCATTTAGAATGAACACTGCTATGTTCACCGCTTCTGCCCAAAGTGTCATGTGGAGGTTCTTGGAATAAATCATGGACCTTGCACTTTCGACGATTGTCCTCATTTCACGCTCAGCTCTACCATTCTGCTCTGGTGAATACGGTACAGATTTCTGATGCTGTATACCTTGTTGTTAAAGAAGTGAATCTAGTTCTTTATTTACAAACTCTAAACCATTATCAGTTCTTAAAATTTTCAAAACATTACCTGTGTCAACTTTGGCTTTTCTAAGGTACTTTTCGACACTGCCAAAAACTTCTGCTTTGCCTTTTAGAAAATAGACAAACCGATATCCTGAGAAATCATCCTTCATTAACAAAAAATATCGAGCGCCACCTAAGGAATTTTGTTGCATCGGCCCACATAAATCCGCATGTACGAGTTCTCCTGCATATTTAGCTTTGTTTCGATTTTCTTTGAAAGGTGATCTGTGTTGCTTACCATAAGCACAACCTTCGCAAAAGAAATCTTGATCATCATAAAAACTAATGTTCTTTTCCTTGAGAAAACGTTTCACAAGAATTATATTTTGGTGTGCGAGCCTTTCATACCAAGTTTTGATAGGTTCTTTCAGATTTGCTATGATCGCAACCAATGGTTCTTCGATTTTGAATACCATTCTGAAGAGGGAAAATTCTCTCACTGCGCAAGCAACTGTTTTATTACCCACTTTGAACTCACATTTATCCTTACACGACACCAAAATCATGCCTTTGTCTAGTGCTGCAGATTGTGAAAAGAGATTAAATTTGATATCTGAAATATACAGTGTTTTTGACAGAAACTTTTGATTCCATTGCTTTCCATAAAAAGCCAAAACATTGACATCTCCATTACCTACTGCCTTGATAACTTCACCATTTCCAAGTCTAATAGCTTTGGGTTCCCTGAAAGACACATAGTTTACCATCCACTTAAAATTGTTGGTCATGTGATCACTGGCCCCAGAATCTAAGTACCACTTTTCAACTTCATTTTCACGTCCTTCTATCACTGTGTTAGACATGAGAGCATCACCACTTTTTTGTCTGAAGTTGGCCTTTCCTTTGTTTGGGCAATCTTTTTTCCAGTGACCGAATTTGTTGCATAGATAACACTTTCCATTTCTCTTTCGTGCATCACTTTTCTTTTTAAACGATTTGTTATGATGTGCAATCAAAGCGTCTGAAACTTCTTCGGAATTCATAGTTGTAGCTGTTCGTGCTTCCTCCATAACAAGTCGAGCAGTTAGATTTTCTATTGTTTTATTTTTATCTGGTGTCGATTCCCAGGCAGAGAAAAAATGACCGAATGATGCCGACAAGGTCATCAAAATTTTGGTTATGAGCATGGAATCAGACACGTTTTCATCCAAATCTCTCAATTGCTGAACTAGTGCCTCCAACTTTGAAATATGTGATGCTATATCATCTCCTGAATTCTTTGTGAAACTGTAGAACTTTTGTTGGAGCATATGAATATTAGTCTTCGATTTCTGTTCATAAATGCTTTCTAATTTTGTCCACATTGCTTGCGCTGAAGTGCAGTTCATGATGTGCATCAACGGCTGATGCCCGATGGTTGTTGAAATTATGAGTTGTGCCTTCCTATCTTTCTTTTCCCAGCATCTCAACTTGTTTTTTTCGTCTTGAGTTAATTCCTCTTCCCGCTTTTCTGACACTGGTTTTGCTACATCTCCTGTAACTACACCAAACGCTTCGTTATCATTTAGTAAAATCCTTACTTGGAATTTCCAAATTGTCCACTGCTCCGCTCCCATGAGCTTTGTAACCTTTGCAGCATCGCTCTCCATTTTTCAAAAATTTTAATTTCAATTAAAATCTTCCTCGTGCTTATTTTGCCCTTTTTGGTTATGCCGTCTCTGGGCCCATAACCTGTTGAAAAAAAAAACACGTCTTTCTGCTTATGAAGCCAAAATAGGAGAGAGATAACAATTTATTCTGTTATTGTCAAATGCATTGTTACAAAAGAATTGTGTTGCCACTTAAACTCTACCGATTACTTTACTCAACACTATCTGTATCTGGTTTCAAATATTATTGAATAGAAAATCAAATTTATTTTTAACATTCTCGTTGTGGAGTGACGTGATAATGTGTCACTTCCACCTTAAATTGGTATTCTCATTGTCAATCTAACGGATTTCTGCCCAGCAAATCGGCTAAATTCGTGTTTAATTGTCGCAAGGTGGCGTGTAAAGTGATATTTTCCTCGATACTTGTGTAGGCATGGACAGTTCCATTCCATGGCGTCCGTCGTAGTCACTTCACTTTCCAACGAGAATACCACCTATAATCATCATAAGCAGGTCAATGACTGCAGCAAAGGAAGCCTATGTAGCGTTAGAAAAAGCAACATCAATATCTGTACCTACTTATTATCAATGAAAATAAAACGAAACATATGCAGATCCCTAATAGAAACAGTAGAAGAAAAACAGGACAAAATATAACAATAGACAGATATAACAAAGAATCCATTAACGAGTTCACCTACTCAGGAACTCAAATTAACAAAGACAACAACATTACGGCGGAAATTAAAAAAAAGAATACTGCAAATACGAACGAATGTAGTATATTGAAATATTTTAAATCCAAAATAACTACCAGGACTGTCAAATTTAAGTTATACAATACAGTAATAAAGCCAGTACTGAAGTACGGATCGAAAGCATGGACGTTTACTAGGAAAGAAAAATTCTCCGCAGGATTACAGGTGCAGTAAAGTGGGTGTCTGCAGAAGAAGATACAATCACGAATTGTACCAACTGTACAAAGAACCTGGCATAACCAAAACCATCAAGATCTCACGCCTACGCTGGATAGGATATATAATGAGAATGTCTGAAGAAGCGCCCCCAAAAAATCCCGTTCCTCCAAACGCCTGAGGGAAGAAGGTTGCAAGGAAGACCTAGGAAGAGATATATAGACGAAATGGACGGACGCACAATTGGGATCACCAACTGGAAGAGAGAGAAACGCAGGACCGAGAACGTTAGAAGGAAATTCTTGAGAAGACCAAGGCTCACAGAAGGCTGCATCGCTAATGATGATGATGATTATCATTTTCACGACCAAATATGAAAGATATTATCAAAAATCATCAAGCTCAAATTTCGCATTAAATGCGTTCTTATAACTAATTTTTAATTAATCTTCAACAACACCGTCGTCTGGTACCAAGTCCAGGGTGAGAAAGGAGGAGGATGGTTGACCTGCCAAATTAACCAGAATCGGGCAACCGAAGAAACTAGGCAAGAAACCGCAATTATTTAAAGCCCCACCGATAGCAACGTATCCGTTGCGGGGACGTCTTGCTCGGCCGGCAGCAAACGGATCAAAGAGAAAAAGAAATAGTTAATGTTCAATGAACTTTCTGTTATCTTTGTAATCATATTATACATTGAAAATTATCATCTTTAACTATTTTACACAGTAACTAAAATTCTTTTAAAGTTATTGTATTGTTAGTGTGCCGCCAAATTTTGATATTGTTAAAAGTGTGCCGCAACAAAAAAAGGTTATGAATCACTGTTCTAGATCAAAGTAGGTATATATTTGGTTAATTTACTTAAAAGTATGCATGCGTAGCACGCATAGCGAACAAATATGCATGCAACACGGGTATGCACGCTCCCGCCATCAGCACGAAAATCTAATAATTCCCGCTATAGGTAGGAACATTTAAAAATGTATCCGCATCGGTATAGACAAACGTGTTGTTTTACCAAGCAGTCCCCCAAATAAGCACTAAACACGTCCAATGCTGCTTGACTTTCAAAATCGAGCGAGAGCCATTTTACTGAGTATGCTATTGCCATACTTTATCCAAGATAATTTCCCGTTTTCTTCGTCTTATACAATTTTTTAAAGCCCCAATTTGATCTCTTTAGTCCAGAAAAAGTGCAGGCTTCGGCGCCATAAGCTGGTGACATATCCAAGCCGTACATGCATTGCATTCGTTGACAGATAATATAGAAGTGTGTGTATTCAAATGCGAGCTGAAGGAATATCCCGTGAATGGAAGGCATGCCACGCAAAGGTCGGGCTACTTTCAACTTTTTCTGCATTGCCGCATTCGAGATAGCACACACAAGCATAAGCACACAAACACATGAACACGTTTCTTAGATTTTCGGGCTATGTGTGAAAGCCGGCACGGAACGCAAACCATGTAATTATATGTCAGAGGAAATTCGCCGGATTTCATGGAGCCTCTGAATGCAATGCATGTACGGCTTGGATATGTCACCAGCTATACAGGCGATCCCCCGAATAAAAATGTGCCATCCGCGCGCATTTGTTGGCTATGCGTGCTAGTTGCATGCGCCGTGCAGGCTAAGGCGCGCCTGCTGCATGCCAGATGGGGACGAATTCTATTTTGATTTGGGGGAGTAAGCTAATGAAGATAGTTATAGATAGATAGGTGGAACTCTGCGTTCATTGGTGTCTTACTCATGGAAACAGGGTGATATGTAAAACTCTATCTTTGTACAGTTCTTACCGTATTATTCAAAATGAACAAAGTTTTCGAACTAGAAACTAGCAGCTACTTCGCCATAGTAACTTATATTCAGCTCAAAAATACCTATCCAACAACATATTACACACAGCTATTAGAGGTGGTACCAAAGTCCATACATATTCTGGCATCCTCTTTTGCACTAATCGATCTCCGATAAAAACTACTTCGCTAGAATTAATTGCATAGTTCGTCCTGATCCAAATAGATTAAAATTTGTGTGGATTCACCTTGCTGCGCGTGACAAATGTATTTTAATAAGTTAATATTACCAATTTTTACAATAAAAAAATAATTTGTAAATAGGTTTTAATGAGCTCGGTATACCATTACGTCCGACCTTAATACAGCAAAAGTCATATGTTCGATTTCCAACTTAAGAAGTACCTACGCAAATAACATTTCCTCTCAAATCTCTTCATAGAAATTTATTCTATTCTTGATTCCATATTAATATCTCTTTATAGAAAAATCTTTCTTTATCGAGATGATAAAAATAAAAATAAACAAATCACGTGGTACGTATTTTAAAGGGTCTAAAAATACAATTTTGCCTGCGGTTATATGTTTTGTTATCTGCTGGCTAAAAGTGGGTGAATCATGGGCTTTCGTGTAGTACACACATCAATTCACGAAGCAGCCTTATTCTGAAGGTAAACAGAATTCAGTCTAGGATAAACGAAAATAATTGTATTATTAACTTCCCAGTATAGGAAGTTATTGTTATCGGTCCGAAAATCGAAATCGAAAATTTCAACGTATTTTCATCTTTCAAGGTCCCAGGAGCATTTTAAGCAAAAAATTGGGAGGAAGTATGTGTGTGTGTGTGTGCGTACGGATGTGGTCATTTTTTCCTGCACGATATCGCGCGAACCAAAACTGATATCGACTTCGTTGAGGTGTCTTTCGAAGCGTATTAACCGAAATATGATCTGAAAAGATTTTCATGAAATTCGGTCCAGCCGTTTTTTTGTTTAAGCGACGTAAGTGATTTTTGTACCTGCACGATATAGCACGAACCAACCATGATACCGACTTCTTTGAGGTGCCGATCGTAGCGTATTACCGAAAGTACAGTTTGAAAAGATTTTCATAAAATTCGATCAAGCGGCTATGTTTAAAGGGCGTAAGTGATTTTTGTACATGCTCTATAGAACACAAACCAAAAATGATATTGACTTCATTGAGGTGTCGTTCGAAGCGTATTAACCGAAATATGATCTGAAAATTTTTTCATGAAATTCGGTCTAGCCGTCGGTCTAGCGACGTAAGTGATTTTTTAACTTCCCAGTATAGGAAGTTATTGTAATCGGACCGAAAATCGAAATCGAAATTTTCGACGTATTTTCATCTTTCAAGGTCCCAGGAGCATTCTAAGCAAAAAATTGGGAGGAAGTATGTGTGTGTGTGTATGTGTGTGTGTTTGCGTACGGATGTGGTCATTTTTTCCTGCGCGATATCGCGCGAACCAAAAAAGATATCGACTTCGTTGAGGTGTTGTTCGAAGCGTACTAACCGAAATATGATCTGAAAAGATTTTCATAAAATTCGGTCGAGCCGTTTTTTTGTTTAAGCGGCGTAAGTGATTTTTGTACCTGCACGATATCGCTCGAACCACGAAAGATATTGACTTACTTGAGGTGCCGTTCGAGGCGTATTAGCGACAATATAATCTGAAAAGATTTTTATAATATTCGGTAATATTTGGTTTAAATGACATAAGTGATTTTTGTACCTGCACGATATCGCGCGAACTATAAAAGATAGCGACTTAGTTGACGTGCCGTTCGAAGAGTATTAACCAAAATATGATCTGAAAAGATTTTCATAAAATTCGGTCAAACCGTTTTTTTTTTGTTTAAACGACGTTTATGATTTTTGTACTGCACGATACCGCGCGAACTAAAAACTATACCGACTTCATTGAGGTGCCGAAAAAAGAATATTAACGAATAAATGCTTTGAAAAAAATTTCATAATATTCGGTCGGCCCTTTTTTGTTTAAATAGAAAAACTTCGGCTAATTGTCAGAAAGACCTTAAATTGACAAGTTTTGCTAATATATCATAAACTCGATGGAATATGACCCGTTCTAAACGAAGTGATCTTTTTTGGGTTCTGCACAGCGATAGCCTTCGAACAAAATCCGACAACCTTTAAAAATGGTGCAAAAATTTCGTTACCCTTTACAAACATCACGAATTTTTCAAACCTTGGATTAGCACTTTTTGACGGGGAATTGTTTTCTACGCGTGATACAGTTTCAGAAAATTGCGGTTCATCACGGGATTTCCAGTAGTTACCGCAAAATTTGTTCTTTTTGGTCAAGTCTGACAAGTACTTAACAACTACAGTTTTGCTAATATCTCCGGAAAGCTTTGGAATTTCCAAATGAAGTCATTCGCTTCTCAGTTTGTCAACGGCGCTTCAGCCCGCTCAATACGAATTTGAACACCCACTTTAGTGCAGCGAACGAAATACGGAGGAAATGTTTGTTTGCTAACGTTCAGGAAAAACAAATTCTCTAGAAAAAGCTTGTGGATTTATTTGAACTAGCTTCTCTCGAGATTGCTTTGTCATCAGTTCTGATACTAGCCAATTTTCCACTAGTGCAAAACGTATAACTATTTTCTAAGAAGTCAGTTTATTCCATCTTCGTTCATCATACTGGGAAGTTAATCGTGTGGATCGAAGGGGTCAAACCCATATCCCAACTAGGTTTAAAATATTGACAGTATCTTTTGCCTGGAAGGATTTTGTAATGTTTTTATGACTTTTTTTTTATATGAAAAAAACAAGCTTAGGTGTAACCCTTTATACTACCAGTCCGTCATGTCGTTTAGGTCATGGTGCAATGTCTAGTAGTTAGCTTGGTTTGAAGAATAGAGTAAAATAGGAAAGGTTAGAGGGGATCTGGAGGGTGTAGAAGAAAATGACGATAAGCCTCACGTTTGAACTTTAAGGTGTTGTACGACCTCCGAAAGAGTGACTGCAGGAGATTATTCCACAGTCGAATCGTTCCATTCATAAACGAACTGCTAGGTCGTATTGTGTTGCGGGAAAAATATTGCCGTGCAGGCACGAGGTCCTGAATTTCAATGGAACAGTTGCTGTGATAATAGCGATAAAATATAGAGAGGGCTGCTACATTCCGATGGCTTAAGGTGTTTATGAAGGCGCAAAAGGGGCAATCACCAAAGAGTGTACGATTTTGCACCTTGTCAAGGCAATCACCAACTAGAACGGGAATACTCCCAATTACATCGGGAGGTTAAGAGAAGTGTCCGGCGTGATAAAAGGCAGCAGATAAATGAGCTCGCAGAAAAAGCGGAAAACGCGGCAAACACAGGCAGCAGTAAGGTGCTGCACCAAATCACTAAACAGCTCTCGGGAAAGCACTCTACTAAAAAGCATGCCGTTAAGAGTGCGGATGGAAGGCTGCTGTGCAGCGCCGAAGAGCAACTTCAAAGATGGAGAGATTACTTCTTCGCCGCCCTGAATGGTACACTTACACGGGAACCTCAGGAAAACAGCAACAATGCACAGCCAATAAGAATCACCACCGGGCCCCATCCAAGACGGAAATAGTAACCGCAATTCATGCGATGGCCAATGGTAAAGCAGCTGGGAAAGATGGCATCCCGCCAGAATTGTTGAAAGCCGACTCAAGCCTCATAGCAGATGCGCTTCAGCCACACCTGTACCTTTCCGGAGGATTGGACGGAAGGTATCATAGTCAAAATACCAAAAAAGGGGGACCTAACAATATGCGACAACTGGAGAGGCATTTGTTTACTATCTACAGTGGGTAAAATTTTGTCCCATATATTACTATCTAGGATAAGTGAGGCAGTTGACCGAACGCTTAGGAGGCAGCAGGCCGGATTCAGGAAGCGCCGCTCCTGTATTAATCATATTAACACCTTGAGAATAATAGTGGAGCAGTCTACTGAATTCCGATCCCCCCTTTACCTTGCTTTCGTAGATTATGAGAAAGCGTTCGACTCGGTCAATAGGAGCTATATATGGCAGGCACTACGGCGACGTGGATTGCCTGACAAAATAATAGAATTGATAAAAGCCCTATATAACAATTCCAAATGCAGAGTTCTCCATAATGGAAAATTATCCGACAGCTTTGAGGTGAGCTCAGGAGTACGACAAGGATGCCTACTCTCGCCATTACTATTTCTTATAGTAATAAATGACATCCTTGTCGGCGCTCTAGATAATAGAACAGGCGGCATACAATGGGGTTTGGTAGACCGCCTTAAGGATCTCGACTACGCCGATGATATCTGTTTGCTGGCCCACAGACACCAGGACCTCAAGCACATGTTAAACAATTTGGCAACAGAAAGTAGTCCAGCAGGCTTAAGGCTAAATCCGACTAAAACTAAAGAAATGCGGATAAATGCAAACACCATTGAACGGACAGCGCTGAATAACCGTGACGTGGAACTGGTAAATAAATTCTGCTACCTCGGTAGCATTATTACCGAAAATGGTGGGGTAGAAGAAGTCGTCAGTTCCAGAATAAATAAAGCACGAGGCGCATATGCATGCCTGTCCCGCATATGGAGATCAACGGAGATCTCAACTAACACCAAATTGCGGCTGTTCAACTCCAACGTTAAGGCAGTTCTTTTGTACGGTTGCGAAACATGGAAAGTCACCCAATTCATCACAGGGCGCCTACAAGTCTTCATCAACAGATGCTTCCGTCGTATCCTAAAAATCCGCTGGCAAGATAGAATTTCAAACGAAGAACTATGGCGGCGTGCCGGCCAAGAAAGGATAGACGACCAAATCAGGCGAAGGAAATGGAATTGGGTTGGCCACACCTTGCGACGCGAAAACGAAAATCTAGCGAAACAGGCCCTTGACTGGAATCCGCAAGGTTCCGGTCGAGTAGGAAGACCTAGAACAACTTGGAGGAGAACCCTACTAGAAGAAGCCGCAACAACTGGGAGATCCTGGTCGGAGCTAAGAGCTGTCGCGCAAAACAGAGTCCGCTGGAGGGCAACTGTTTCCGCCCTATGTCCCATGAGGGATTAAAGGAGTTTAAAGAAGAAGAAGACAAGGCAAGCCAAGGTGGTTTTTGGGGCGCCTGCACAGATATACCAGTTGTATTTAAGGCGGAGCCGAATGTAGGATTTGTAGATTGGAACCAAGGCGGCGGGCTGGAGGAGGAACTTGCATCTCTTGAGAAATCCAAGGTATTGGGCGAATTGCGACTTGCACTTGTTTGGCGATTTGGAATATGTGATCATTCTATCGAACCCTCCGTTAAAGTCACCCTAGTTAGATTCTCTTTATCTACTGAGATAGGAAGAATGTCGGTACAATTTTTGTTGTAGATCAGACAGTACTTCGTTTTCGTGGCGTTAAATTCAACGCGATTCACTTTGCCCCAACGAAGAATCGATTCGATGTTCCGGTTGATCGAAGTGGACATCAGTTGACGGTAGTAAGGACAAAGTCTGACACGTGCTTACCTTATATTGTCGCAGGAGTAAAGTGCCGTCATCAACGAAGCAGTGAAATTGGGTTGCAGGGGATTGAGAACAGATTATTAATGAAGATTAGAAAAAGTGCGGTTGAGAGAATTGACCCCTGGGGAACGCCGGCCGAAATGGCCTGGGGGTTGGATTCGACTCCATACAATACTACCTTGATTGAACGGCCTGAAAGAAAGCTCTTAATCCTGTTCCTCCAAACTAAGTGTATATGTATACCAATAGCTTGGAGTTTGGTCAACAGAGCAGGGTGCCATACTCTGTTAAAAGCCTTTGAGATATCTAGAGCAACCAGAATGCTTTGGTTGATACGCTCGATTAAATACACAAGCAGATCGCCAAAAGACCATTTTGGTCTAAAGCCGTATTGTCTGTCGTGTAGAATTTGGTTGGGTTCTAGATATTTCATCAGCTTTTTGCTGATTGATGTCTTCATGGTTTTGGAGTGAACAGAAGTAATTGCTAATGGGCGATTTAAGGGGCCGCTGGCTTCACCTTTTTTTAGGATTGAGCTTCCAAGAGTCGGGATACACTCCGGAGAAGTAAGTCAGGGCAAGTGGTTGTCGGGGCCAGAGAATTTGTTGACGTTCAGTTCTTTGAGGCACCTGAATACCTCGCGAAATATTCATCAATATCAAACGGTATAGATTCACAAGCTCAAGACGGTTTTTTGGGGTTGAAATTCATCATGATCTTGGTGTCATTTTGCTGTTACAATTATCATTACGTCTGTTGGCTGACTTCACAGGAGTGCGTCTAATAGCGGTATTACAAGAGTCCTACTCAATAAACTGTGAGGAGCAGTGAACGCAAGTAATTTATGTAGAAAATGAAACTTTAAATTTTCGGAAAGAAAAAGGCGGAATAATTGAGGAAAAAAAAGAATAATTCCTTGAGGGAGAGTTTGTCAAATCCCTTACTAAAATCAGTGTAAATACAATCAGTTTGAGAGTCGGAAACAAAGCCCTCGACAGCATGAGAAGTGAACTCAAGAAGATTGGTGATAGTGGAACGAGCTGCAAGAAAACCATGGTGATTCGGTAAGACCAGCCTCTTGCAGATAGGCAGGATTGCAAAATAGATAATTGATTCAAAAAGTTTCGGTATAACAGACAACTTCGCAACTGGTCTATAATTCGATATTTCGTTCTTTTTTCTATCCGCTTTTGTGAATAGGAATTATGAACGAACTCTTCCAAAGAGTAAGGAATTTTTGGAAAAGGGGTTTCAGTGGAGACTGGAGAACCTCCGTACAGGACAACAACGCTTTTTGCAGAAAGACGCACAATCCGGCAGGAAAATCCGCGGTTAATTCCTTAGGAGTGGCGCGTGTGCTTTCTTGTCAGTGTATGGAGTACTATTGCACATGATTTCTCAAGGCGTGTCATATCGTCCGCACACTTGCGCGCAATCATCTGAAACTTGAGAATGCAAAGGATTGCCGGCGCGCTTCTCTCTCAGTGTATGACGCCCTAATAGCTGCCGAAGGAAGTTCCACATTCCGATTTAGAAAATTAATATTGATTGTATCTCTCAGATGACCGGTTTGTAGCGAAAACCTTCTACCTCAGACGATATCGTATATATAAGAACGTTATATCTAAAACATATTTAAAGTTAAAAACTATTGATTTTAAGGAAAACGCTTTGATTATTTTCCAACAATTAAAATTACACCTCTTGCAGCCGTTCTTACCGTCTCTCCACTCACTATATAAGTTGAGAGATAAAAAGTATTTCAAATTTATTACAAAATCGAAAGTCGGCAGGATTCTGAATACACGACATACATCTCAATATATTTTGCTTCCAAAATCCCTAGTGATGTATCGACCATATTCATCTCTGCTCAACAAGAAGCATCCGAGATCATTTCAATGCCTAATAGAAATCCTTTCGAAGAACTGTTTTCCATTTTTTTCCATTTTACTTTTCTATTCTGTTATATATATGCTAGAACGCAGAGAGGAAGTAAAACAATTGTGGGATTGTTTTCTCTTTATATGAGGGGGATGAACATCCCCAGGTATTGCACCGGGATAACAAGAAACAATAAAATTTAATGAAAATTTCAAGCCAAGTGAAACAAATTCCTTTTAAAATTGAAGGAAAACATGTCGAACTCTTACAATTTAAACCGTAGCTAAAATTCGATAAAGACTGCACCTCCTTTTCTTAAGGCAACTGTTTCTAGTCACAGAATAAGAAGGGATTCTACTGTATTTTAGATAAAAATTTCCAGATTACTGTGCGGGGAATCGAAATCCATATCTTTCGTTTCCTTAAGGAGTTCATACCTTTTCGATGAACAAAAAATCCTTGTTTTTAACTTAAAAATTTCTTCGAAGTACCTACTTACAAAATATTATACACTCATTAGTACAATATAAACACCAAAGTAGCCAGCTTTTGTACGAGTTCAGTGGGTGCACTATAAACATAAGTTTACTTTATTAAACTTATTAAACGAGCCTTTCTTGAAGCAAATAGAATCATTACATTGTAACTTAATAGAAGGCTTTTTAATATCGAATTACATCATCTTTTATAAACTTTTAATATGCTGACAACGACGAGCGATATTAAGGGGCCTATTGTGGATATCGTCAATTTGACGACTTTGAGTCGATGTTAAAATTTCTTTCTGCGAAAGTCGATTTTTGTCGAAATTAGTCGATAAAAGAATTAATATGAGTCGATTACGAATTGTCAAGTCGACGTGAAAAATGTAATCGACTCATATTTATGTTTTTATCGATAAAAATCGACTTTCTCAGTATGAAAATTTAACATCGACTCAAAGTCGTCAGATCGACTCGTTCCAGAATAGGGCTCTAAGTTTGTTTGTGACCGGCGGAATTAGTATAACTAGAAGCACACACAATAATTTTCAGTATTTTTAAAATTTTCCAATTTCAACTTAAATGCGACAGATCAAACGCGAATTCACCAGGGCAGAGACATTGAGAAATCGATGGTAGAGGTTCCGCCAAAAAGTTGATGCCGAGAAAGTCGCGTTTTCCATGCCCAGTAGAATCCCCGCATGCCGTTCCCGTCCCTTAGCCTAGTCGCAACAAATTTCGAAGGGGAAATTTGAAAATACATAAGCGCATTTCTTATCAATATATGCGCAATTTTTATTTGTGTGCAGCTTTAATTTCCCCAGCTGCGCGCTCCGGCATCAACTCTTTTGGCGGAACCTCTATTACCTGCATCACAGCATATAGTACAATGACAAAACTGGCAGCAGCAGTCAATGGAAAGCCCTTAAAAGCTGCCAACGGAATCCTCAATGCGCTGGAGGTCAACTGGAAGAGAATTCCAAAGGAAAGTTGCAAAGACAAAGAAAGAACGTTGTCCAATCAAGATACAGAATCGTGGCAGTATTACAAATTGGTGAAGGCAAGCTGGTTTGCGGTGGTACAGGATAGTATAAAGTAGACCTCTGTATTCCTGATACTCTCTGAAAGAGCTACAAAGTATCGAATTAGGCGAGAAACACAATTGGTGCTTTTCTGCCAGCTTTTGGGCTGGCTTGTAATGTTCGCGCGACCTAAAAAGTCGGCAAAGGCACAATTACGGCTTGACAATTAACAGCTTGGTTTCCTTCGGAATTGTCAAACAAAGTATTAAAGTTTGTACATAGTATTAGCAATTTCTTTAGGCGTAGAAATGAACGAAATTCATCAGTTGTAATATCATTCTTAAGTTCCTACTATTGCAGATACCTTGCCCATGAACTTTTGCAGACAATGGCCGGGTTCATGTTTGCAGAACTGACTTAGATCTAATGGGGCCCATCCACAGGCCAACTGGTTGCCCAAACTGAGTTGTGTTGGCACTGAATCGCAGCGTGTATGGGGCAGTTGGCAAACTGATTTGACAGTTGGGGTTGCAGTTGGGATAAATCAAAATCTTTTAATTTTATGGGGGCGGGGCCTAGAGTTTGGGCAACTAGTCGCGCTGTGTATGTTGCAGTTTGGCAAACTACTTGCATTAATTAGGCCTGAATTCGAAAATTATATTTTTTTGCAAGTTTATATTTTCATTGTATTGCATAATTTTTAATTTAAATTATGAAAGTTCACATAATATTAAATTATTTTCATAATTTATATGTTTAGGATTTAATTTATATTTTAAAAACATACAAATATTTATATTAATAATTAAAAAATTTATAATTAACATAAAAAATCATTACTACCCATTTTTTATAATCATAAAACTTAATCGCAGGTTTTCTACAATTTTATTTAACGTTCAAATTGCCTATAAAATACTGAATTGACAGTTGAAGTATCAACTCAGTTGAAGCGTTTGTGGCAAAACACCAACTCTTTGCACAACTCAGTTTGGGCAACCAGTTGGCCTGTGGATGGGCCCCATAAGTAGCACAGTAAAGCGTTCATGAACATCGCAGTTAAATTGTCGAAGTCTACTATGCCAACATTAAATTCAAAACTGCAAAAACTTACACTGCGCAGTCAGAACTGCAAACATGAACCCGGCCAAAACTCGACTCGAAGCATAGATCAAGAAGAAGATAATGACAGCAGCCAGCTTAAAATTTAAAATTTCGTAAAGCTCGAGCTGGCATTTCAGCTGACCGAAAATATGAAGCTGCTATTGTGAGCAGATGCCTGGTGCTCCATATGGGAAAAGCTCAAGCTGGCAGAAAAGCTCCAATTGTGTTTCTCGCCTTAGAGTAGGGAGATATATAGATAAGCTCATTGGCAGAGACCTACTCAGCAAACTGCAGTGAAATCTAAGTTTCGACAGCTGACTATAGGTTTTCTGAAAAATGAAGCTAATGTGAGCGCAGAATAAGCCTGTTCGCTTACTTAAAATGGGATCCCTCGGGATCCCGAGATTTTCGACAATAAAGTTGAAGAGTGGGGATAAAAATATGAAAGTAAGCGAACACCTTCTGGGCTGTTTTTGGCAAATCTAACCTAGAAATCACTTGGGTCTTCAAATTAATGACATAAAGCTATTGAAACTAATAATTTATGCATGAAATTATTTAAAATCTTGTTACTAGGCACCAAATAAAGAACTTATTTTCATCAAGTCGTAATCGTTTTGGTTTAACATGATAATTGACAGTTCCATTTGACAATTCAAATACACTACAAACAGCAATCCACAATCGCCGGGACTCAAAAACCTCTGGCACAAATTGGCAAGAGGGGAAGCGAAAATTTCCCCTCTTTTTCGAGCCCGAGAAAGTAAACGAACACGAAATTGGCGCAAATGGGATCCCGAGGGATCCCATTTGGAGTAAACGAACAGGCTTTATGTGAAACTGCTATTCAAAACTACACCAAGATTTTTTACTTTATCAACGCAGGAGAGGGGAACCCCATTTAAAGTAATATCAGAGACATTATGACAGTTGAAGGCGGAATGAGAGGGAAACATGCATTGGGGTTTCCGAGGAATAAGTAGAAGATGGGTCAATGTCGACCAAGAGGAAACACGCTGTTGATCTACGTTAAGTTTCTCTAAACTACTGCGTACATGTGAATCTTGGAATCACAAAACACTTAGAGGCTCCAGCCCACTACTCCCTTAATCCCAAAAGTTCATGAGGAACATTCCTGGGAGCGAAGCGTCTAAACAGACCCAATATTGACAAAAGTACCACGACACGATCACTTGATGCAGTTTTTACGCGGTTTTTAGACCAGTTGGCCTCTCACAACTGTTCTCTCCACCGGTCCCGATTCTGAGCCGATGTCATCCAGTTTGGCATCCCTATGCTCTGAGCGTCCTGGTCTACGCCATTTTTTCAGCGAAGGTTGGGTCTCCCTCGCTGTCACACTCCATAGGTCCTACCGCTGAGAACTTCATAAGCAGGCTCATCTTCATTCATAAGAGCTCGATACCCTGCCCACCAGAGCCTACACTGATAAAAAAATTGTCTTGATTCCAGCAATTCCATAGTCTTCCTTTCGTTGTCTTGAGTTGAAACATTTTTCAGTCTTAACATGAGAATGCTGTGTCAGAGTAAGACACTAGAAATTCTTGGGCCAAGCAATTATATTTCTTCGCTCAACACTTATATTTTCGGGCAAGAGATTTTTTTCTCGAAATAAGATTGTTGTAATTTTTACTCAAGAAACTAATTTTTTTTATTAAAAACAACATTTGTATTAAATAAAGACACGATTAAGCTTTAATTCGACAATATTTATTGAGGCAATTCACTATTTTATTACCTTGAGTTGCTTAAATTAAAAAAACGAGTAGGTATCTCCAACCAAGAAATTTTTTTCTTACTTCTAGTCAACTTTTGTCTTCATCCAAGACAATAAAACCAAGACTATGAGTATTGCTTATCCGAAGACAATTTTGTTTTCCTTATATACAAAACATGATTTGCTTCGTTCAAAAAAATTTGTCTTAAGCTAAGAATGTTTTTTTATCAGTGTACCGAGCTTTATTTTCTTCACATCTATGTCACGATAGCGCTCGTAGATGTCGTTAATATAGAGTCTCCGGAATCGTCATTCCTCACATAAGAGGCCAACAATCCTCCGAAGTATTTTCCACTCGAACACGCCAAGAGGTTTGAGTGTCGCTCCAATATGCCTTTAGGATCGATGATCAGATTCCTTTCTTTGTTCTTGCAGCAACGTGGTGTGAATTGTGTCATACTGCGGACTCTTTGGTAGAACTCCCGGGCCTGGTGCAGTCGTCGTTCTCTGTACTGCTCTAGTTCACAGCCGAGATTTTTTTCCGAGGCTTCTCGTCAGTAAATACTCTTTTCTTCTTTTCTCAGCTCTTTATATTTCTCTTCGCGTACCCGTGTTCTCTGAGACTGCCGCATTGCTAAGTACGCAGCATTCTTTCCGTTCACTTGCCAGCTTGCATTCATTATTGAACCAGTCGCTCCGATCTCTACGACTTCTGCCTAAGATGGAATCAACAGTACCAATGACAATATTTTTAAGGCGGGTCCGGCAACTCATCTCCCAGCAGGACTTAGGGCGAGTTCTAATGCATGACCACTGCTGTTTCTGGCCATTTCATTGCGACTTAAATTAGTTGACATTAAAAGGAATCAGAAACGCGAGACAGCAAACACTTTCATGAGTCGAGAAAAGAAATAAAACAGTTTTGAGTTAATTGAGTTAAAGCGCAAGTACATAGTGAAAAAATAAAAGACTTAGAGTTATATTATAAGAAAAAATATGTTAACAAAAACATTCAATACAAAAAAAAAAAAATACATCTCACACAACGACAAATGGATGGACACTTTTTTTTAACGCGGGCAAGGCCATCCTTAGCATCGGCGGAGGAAAGCAAACCTAGATTACGCTGTTTTAGTGCCTCCCGCAATATCACGTTGTTGGTAGAGGTGGTACTTTCGTTAATGTTAACCGCAGAGTTGGCAGCAAAACCGACCAGCTCGCGGAGACGAAAATTTAATTTCTGTTTTTCCCTTAAAGTGGCCCCTACTATTAATAATATTGGCAATAATATTGACCAAATTATTGACGTTTTCCTTTACAATCAATAATATTGCGCAAATCAAAATATTGCACAAAATTATTGAGAGTCTAGGGGCCCCATAAAACGAGTAAAAACGCCTGGCCACAAAATTTGACGATGATCCCCCACTCAGAGGCATCCCTGAACGCAAACTAAAGGTTTCGGTGTAGTCTGATAGGCAGTGATGATTGATCAGTCTTGCAAAATCTTCGGGCCGGAAGAAGTTCTGGTCAGGGTTTGCCCCCAGAAGTGCCTGAATTGCGTTCAAAAGCTCTACTCGCGATTGACTGGCAATTTTTATTTTTGACTGGCAATTTTTATTTTTCAGTAATACTAATACATGAGGCGTATTCTTTTAAGGAGCCCTAGGCTCGCCCCTCTATTTAAATTTAGTCTAAAATAGTTTAACACACAAGAACAATTGATAAATTTTTTTCTAATTATTTTCCTCAAATCAACTCCTTCCAAATCACGAATTTTTGACCCTCGAGTAGGTATGCATCGCTTAAGAAACAGAAAGAAGCACCCTATATCCAAACTCTTACTCGGTGTACTGCTTTCACCTAATTATTTCGTAATATTTTCCGTTAATTCCAACTTTTGTAGTCTCGCAATGAGTGAATCTGACAACGGGAATTAGAAGATGCACAATGCCGCGTTATCTGGACTCGAGCCGGCGGAAAGGCGTCTAGGTATGCAACTGCGAAAATATATTTATCAGACGATGCTTTTCAGCCGAGTGCGGAAATGGCAGTATTAAAAAAGTTTTGCAATTAAAACTCAAATTATACCCGGAAAAGTGTAAGAGAAACTTTTTATGGTATTCTGGAAAATGCAGAAGCTGGAGATGAATGGATGAAAGTCTATCAAAATTATTGGTTTTTGAGATTCTTGTTCGGTGTTGGCTTAAGTGTTCTCTTTTTGCTATATGTCAAATGCAGAAACTTAAACTTTTCACTTTTTAATGCTGGAAGTTGTGCATCTGCCATTGCTGCTGGCTTGGCATATTGAAAGTATTGCGGTTTGACGAAAATAGCATGTTATTAATATATGTTGGAAAAGATTGTAGAGATTGTGTACAGTATTTGAATATGCGGTGGCTTTTAGTGCCAGGATTACAAAATATCCCAGCAGGCATTATAGCTCATATTGAGCTAAATATGATCTATTTGCGATTGGCAATTTTTTCGTTTAAAGTCTCAAATAGTAATTTATGAGATACATATGAGGTAATAGTGAGTTAATTGGCGCATGTTTCTGAACTAAATATGAGGTCAATATGATGTAAATCAAGAGCTAAATGCTATCTCAAAATGATCTCATATTGAGCTCACTGAGCAGAAAAAAAGTACTGAGAAATGTTAAAAAATAAAATTACTATTTTCACATTATTTTTTTTTTGTTCCTGTCTTTTTCTACTATTTTTTATATTCATATAATTTTATATTGTTATATTTTTCATATTTTACTCATGATTTGAGAATATTTTTTTTTTCGATTGCCTTGTACGAGATTCGAACCTGGGTCACTGGAACATGAAGCCAACATTCTACCAACTGCGCTATTGAGACTACTGTGTACACGCCGCCGTAAGAGTGTATATAAATGACAAATATAATATGAGCTAAATATGAGCTAAATATGAGCTCATTGTGAGATTTGTCTAAATAAAAACCTAACGATGGAGGTTTTCTTATAACCGCACAGTGGGACGAATTGCCTAAAACGTGGACAAAAGTCCGAAAATAAAAGTTTCGATTAAGGGATTTCCATCTTTTGGTTTGAATACAGTATTGTTGGCACTATTAAATCCCGGCAGTAGAAACGGTTAATTGTTTTTCCTTGAAGCTGCACAGCAGGTCGAACTTGGTCATTGTTTATTTGTAAAGCGTTCGGCTCTGTGCTTAAAAACGTAGGGCAAATTGAAACTTGCATAAAATTATAACGACAATACAAATTCGAAATATTGAAAATGGAGAATGTTTCTCCAGGTATATACTTAATTTTAAATGCTTTATGACTTGTTAAGCGACGTGTTAACATTTGTTATTGAAATAAACAGTAATTATGTATAATAACGAGAAAAATTTATAAAATTCAATCGAAATTAAGAGATAAGTTATGAGTTCCACGGAATACCACTAAGTGAAGTATTTTTTTTATAAAATAAGTTATATTTACTTCAGGATTAAAAAATAAAATCCAGCTACTAGCCGCAACTCTCTTAGTAAACCCCGTATGCAGTTACGGCTGCTACATTTTATTTTTGATGAAATGTCTATAAAAGTGCGGGAAAATTCTCCATATTGTTAAATTTGCACGAAGTTTTGTGGTATTATGTTATCGACGTCGCTGATGACGAATTTGATGTCAACATTTTAAAATTCAAAACGGCGGATCCAATATGGCGGACATAATTTTTGAAAATTTGTAGAACTAAGTTCAAAACTTGTATCTACATATATGTTTTTGAGCATGCCGATTACGAATCTGATATCAAAATTAGGAAATTCAAAGTCACGGATATATATACCAATAAATATTAGTTCAGTCGTCAAAGCACAATGCGAATGCAGACCTCTAACTAAATGTTAACTCACGAAACTTTTTCTAAAAAGACAAGTTTTTCGTGAGTAGAATATGTTAAAAAAGTTTCGGAATATTGGTTGTCCGCTGCTCCTAAAAACAGAAAATTCCGTTTTTGGCCAATATCTCTTAAATGGCAAGTCCCATTCTAAAATATTGTTTACAAAGTTTGTAGATAATGCGATTATCTACAAAGAATCACCGTTCATGAATTTGTTTACATGACCTAATACGCAATTTGTATCGGTCATCAGACATTCAATAAATCCTCTGTTGGACTACGTGGCTAATATTTTCAGGCGTGATTTTTGGATGGTTTTGGAGAAAAAGAAATTGTTCTAGAGAGGGGGCTATCCCCACTATCCACTAAGGTACAGGGTGTTTACGAAAGAAAAAATGTATTTTTTTAATATTTACTTAAACTTGAATAATTCCTAGACTAATTATCGTAGAACAACGTAATTCGGTTCGTGTTTTAGGTAAATGTGTATTCTTTATATGATATTAAGTGAATGACATCGTTTACAAGATATGTAATTAAAAATGTGATCTAAATCCCAATGTTTTTCGTTTTTTCAGAAAAATTCCAATATTTTAGAATTTTGATCTTATTTTGAACCTACATATCTTGTAAAGGGAGTCACTCAAGTTCCTGTTCTTAAAATTTTCGAATTCAAGTATCAAATTCGTATTAAGCATGCTCAAAATCATATAAATACAAGTTTTGAACAATTTTGAAAAATTATATCGGCCATATTGGATGCGCCATTTTCAATTTCCAAATTTTGACATCAAATTCGTAATCGGCATGCCCAAAGATACAAGTTTTGAGTTTATTTCTACAATGTTTTAAAAATAATATCCGCCATATTGGATTCGCCATTTTGAATTTTCAGTTTTTGATATTAAATTCGTGATCAGTGAGCTCGATTACCCTATAATACCGAATTTCGTCCAAATTCATCAATGTTTAGACTTTTGTCCACGTTTTCGGCAATTCGTTGCACTGTGAACCGTTGTAACTTCCAATTACGAAAGGTTCCTTTATAATCCCTTCGACATTCGCAAGTATTGGCCAAAATTGCTCAGTTGAGCTATTAAAAATTGGCAAACCATCGACATTAATGTTTAACAAAATGCCATTATCTTTTTGTAAATTTTAAAATGCCTTCTTAAGACAAACTGTAACATCTTGCTGCCAATATTTGCATTCTTCATCGATTTTCGTCACTTCTACTGATTTTGGTGTCATCAGAACGGTTCTTCCTTCAGTTGGAAATTTACTAGGAATTAGTTTGTTCAGAACACTAAGTAAATCAGTTATTCCATTTCTACCGATACCATATTTGTTAGCCCAACTTCCAATTCCCGCGATTGCATCTCCTACTCTAATATTGATATCATCATTATCGTCAAATTATTCAGATAAGTAGCCCAAATTATCAACTTCATTTCTCATTCAATTTGATTCTTCCTCATCCGAAAATTCGATGATTCCGTCTTAAAAATTGTTACCAAACCAATTGCTCATAATTAGCTCATAACAACCTTCCAATCAATGAACATTAAGTGGGACATTCAATTTCGGTTTCTTTCTCACTTTTATCTCATTATGATCTCATTATTTTCTCACAACTGGTTTCATTTTTTTTGCATTTGGGATGTCATATTTTCATCATATTGAGCTCATTGTGAGTTGTAAGACAAATTTCTGGTTTTGTGAGCTCATTTTGCCTGCTGGGATAACATTTTATTTGTTACGAGCTCTGAGCTGGATAAAAATTTATAGGTTTTGTTCGTTGTTAAAGTTCTTTTATTATACTCTTTTCGCATAAAACCATGTTCAAGTTGTGAATCACTTTCTGATTGCGTACACAGCACTTTATCTAATTATTTTGAATAGCAATTCTTCGCCATATGGCCACGTTTTCGACATTTTCTGCAATTGATATACCC
This sequence comes from Thereva unica, assembly GCA_949987705.1. Lineage (NCBI taxonomy): Eukaryota > Metazoa > Arthropoda > Insecta > Diptera > Therevidae > Thereva > Thereva unica. Next base: position 217,686,108 of record OX465281.1, read on the forward strand.
TTTTGTCCACGTGCTTTATTAAACGGTTTACTATATTTTACACTAAACACATAACTGTTACTTTCCCGTTTCCTTTCACTAACCTCTAATAACTTTGTGTACACAGTCGTCAATTCAGGGTTTTGCTTTGTGCATCAAAGGATGCTTGCACCTCCTTCTAATCCTCAGACAAGCTATCCAGGAATAACACTACCAACAACTCTTCGTCCAGTGTCGCTCCTAGCTCTGTCAACCTGCTAACGTTCGCCTTAAATTCACAGAGATAATCAGCCATTGTCCAGGAGTCATCTGAAAATTAATTAATGGGCGAAATTCCTCGGTCTTTTGTCGTTGACCCTTTTTGTCGTAGGTTTCCGAAAGAAATTTCCACACATCGTTTGAGGTTTTCATGTTCTTTACTAACGACATAATGTGTGCTTCCATTGCCAGCAATATCTCTGAACGGTCATCTAGGTCCTTGTCATTCCAAATCATCTGTGCTGTTACGTCAGCCGAAAGGCGCGTGATTTCGACTACCACGTAGCCAAGGAGTATTCCCGATGTAGCACAGTTTCTATCTGCGCCTTCCAGATAGGATAATTGTCACCATTTTAATATGGAATTCGTACATATGTATGTATTTTTTGACACCATTTCCGAAATGTTTACTTTTTCACTTTAAATTTTTAAAATTAATTTCCGCTAGCGTGCCATGGGCCTAACCTAATGAAAACTAGTTGGGATTTGGGTTTGACACCTTCGGTCCACACGATCAATTTCCCAGTAATATGAACGTAGACGGTATAAACTGACTCCTAGTAATACTGACAAACTGACTGACAAAATAGTAATACGTTTAGTACTAGTGGGAGTTTATTAGATGTTAACCAAACTTATCGAAGTTTTTTCAATTAAACAAAAAAAAAAAGGCACAACCGAATGTTATGAAATTTTGTTCAGAGCAATTTTTCGTTACTATTCTTCTTTCGGCAGCTCAAAGAAGTCGATATAGTTTTTGGTTCGCGCGATATCGTGCAGGTACAAAAATCAGTTATGTTGTTTAAACCAAAAAACAGCTCATCCAAATTTTACAAAAATCTTCTCAGATCATACGATTCCGTTAATACACTTCGAACGACACCTCAATGAAGTCGTTATCTTTTTGGTTCGCGCGATTTCATGCAGGAAAAAATCGCCACATACGTACGCACACACACACACATACTTCTTCTCAAATTTTTGCTTAAAATGCTACTGGGACCTTGAAAAATAAAAATACGTTGAAAATTTCGATTTCGATTTTCGGACCGATTACAATATCTTCCCTATAAGCTGAGAAGTTAAAAACTACCGGTTTTGTTTGTTTTACTCTATTCCATGAAGGCTTACAAGAGACTGAGAAAAGAATTTCATGTCGAACAGAATTTACAACAAGCGTTAGAGAAACGGCTGACTGTGGAATTGCTCGGATTGCCAGAATTCCATCACCCTTTCATGTGATAACCATGGCCAGAAGGTTGTGAAGAAAACGTTATTCCATCCTCTTGAGATGGCCGCCGTGGAGCTAACGGTATATTGAGTACAACATATTAGATTGTCACCACTGCTGTGTGCAAAATTTCATCATGGTCGGATAACCGGAAGTATTCAAAAAATCGATTGCAAAATTTGTACCGGACAAACAGACAGACAAGAAAGCGAACTAATAAAAACGTTTTGATAAAAAATTCAAATGTCGAAATTTAGAATTTAGCCCGCTACTTTTTTGGAATGTCATAGTAGAATACCATACACTCAACCAATTCGTTCATCCCCTTTATGTCTGGCTCGTTATGTTTGTCACCGGGCATATAAACACATTTATTTTTATATCTCCATCTTATTATGTCTTCCTCAATACAGATCTTCCGTACGTTCCCGTGAGGAAAATATTCCGAGTCGTTGCAAATTACAACAACAATTACATTAAAATCAAAACGTTACAATTTTGAAAAATAACTCTCAACGGGCTCGAAGCTGTTTTACATTAAAAAAAATGCTAGTGTCACAAATACTTGCTACAGAGAGTATAAAAAAAGTAATGAGACATGGTAATATTTATCAAAGTAGTATGAATTTATTCATAAATTTATTAATGTTTTGGAAAATATAAGTGGTTTCAACGGTCTTATGCGTAACTAGTTGGAACCCGGCGCGCCTCGCTGCACCCATAAGCCAATAGTATGGCGTGCGCCAAAACAATTGGGAATCTCAAAATCGCCTTTTCCATGGGCAGTGAGAGTATCAAATCTTATCATGAATGTACATTCGAAAAGAAAAGTGTCACTTCGTTTAAAAAGCCAGAACACCCGCTTTTTTGTATTCCCAATCACAATTCAGCGGCCACTCTTGCCGTGGTCAGATGCTATGGAGGAATGTTGTTTCCAGTAAACGAAGGGGAAATTGTAATGCCCGTGCGCTTGTATTTTATCCATACACGTAATATGGAATTGTCATTTCCCTGCCTGCGTTTAAATTTCCAATTCTTTTGGTGCGCACTATAGCTTCCGTTTATTTTGCAGATGAGGTTATAAGAATTTTTATATACAGTAGGAGACATTAAAAACATTCCGAATAATCAAATAATAAAATGCTGTGCTATCGAGTGGAATTTCACCATTTCCAAGGTTCAAAAGTTGTTTTGAAAATGTATGAGCAGAGGCATCTTGTAGCAATTGGAAACGATTTTTCCAATCTGTTCCATAGATATATATGATGCTTCCAAGCATGCGGTCAGCTTATTTGCAGTCGTTGATTGAGGTATAACATGCAAAGTTGACCGAAAATCCCCTGCAAGTAGTGTCAGAGCACCTCCATGTTGGTTGTTACTCGGAAATCGTGCAAACTCTCAAACGCTTCGAGCGATTTTTTATGGGCCGTGGTTCATCCGCCCCAAATTATAATTTTGCACGTTTTGAGGAGTGTGGCAATACTGGAGTTTTTGCTGATGTTACATTCAGGTGTTTCTGTCTGGTTCAAATTCAATGGGAGCTTGAGTGCTGAATGGGCTGTACGTCCATCATCAAGTAGCGTTGATGCAATTCGTGATGATGCCACTGCGAGTGCAATCTCATTCTGCATTCGAATCGACGCCAATATCAAATTGATAAGAGAATTGTTTTGTTTTTTGGAAAACTATCCCATTTGTCGTAGAATTTGTTTTGATCCGCAACTAATAGTCCTGTTTGAGTGTCCACGAAATGTTTTAGTTGATTTAAGTTGAATTGCTGTTCTCGCATCAAGTCTCTGTCTCGCAGAGCATTTTTTTCTCGGGTAGATTCTGGCATACCAAGTTGAAAAAGAACTTTGTTGTTGATTGATATGCACAAGTCCTCAATCATTATCTAGTGAACGTCACCTTTTAGCTTTCTTCTTCTTCTTTAACGGCTCTACAGCCGGGATCCCTTCCTGGCCTCTCGCAACTGTTATCTCCACCGGTCCCGATTCTGAGCCGATGTCATCCAGTTGGGATGTCCAGTAGTCCAACAGTTTTACTCTCCTCAAAAACCCACCCAAAAACTCCTAAATATAAAGTCTGAGCAGCAAGAAAGTATATTACTATGCTTTGTATCGAATTTTTAACAAAGCTCTCTTTATGACAGCGCCCCCTAGGAGTGATTTTTAAAGTGGGTACAAGTAAACTAGGTAGATGCCAAAATTATCCCCTTGATGTATGTAAGTAATATGTGGTTAAATTTTTATGGCGATCGGTTAAATGGTTTAGGAGTTATGAGGGAATATACATACATACATCGAATTTTACATACATACATACATTATTGAAGAAAAAGATGAAATAAACTTATAGTGAACTTAAAATTTTGGCGTCTGTTTAAAACTCAATGCATTTTGAACTAGCTTAAAGGAAGACTTAGATTTATTGTAATCAACTTTTTCTATTCAACTACAATTAGGTTAATTCGGTCTTAATTTCCGTGTTCATCCTCTGCATATCATTTGTCATGGTCTTAAGGACTAATTGATTGAATGCCCAGTCCTACAAAATGTCCTTTAAGATGTAAACGAAATATTTAATCTATCATCTATATCCAATGGCTATTTTACTAATTCATTTATTTGAATCATTTCTAGTGAATGCAATCCGATCATCTTTAAAAATGTGAAATTACCTTTCCATAAAAAACCGGCTGAACCAAAGTGACAATTCGTTACAACAATGCAACAAAAATGTTCCGAGGACCCAATTTTAATTTTGCATTTACGCTTTAATTAACAAAATGGAAAATTTTCGTAAAAGCTCAACTTGCTCCTGAAAAATTAATGATTCACAAGGCGCTTCGGAAAGGAAGTGCTCGAGCACTTCCTACAGGGAGGATTGTTGTGTTAATACGAAAATTAACTCGTCTTTTTTATGAATGGCTTAAGGTGTCCTATACAGCGCTGAGTGTACATAGTTCTGCGGCTTATGGCTGATGGAGACTAAGACTTTGTATTCCCTGCGGACAAATTATGGGCATAAAGTGCTGTTTTCAAGTAAGATTTGAAATTTTAATGTGTGCTATAAACTGGATCGTAATTGTAATAAAGATGTAAATTACAGCATAATGATTTGTTGTTGAATTTTGTAATGGCTTGATTAAGATGAAAAATGAACGTTTTCGACTACTTTTAGTTATAACAAAAACTCGATTATTTGCTGATATATTTGGATTTTATGTTTGTTGAATAGCAATTAGTTGTAAGCTCAATAGTCATACCTTATTTAACCAGTTTAACTAAATCCAGTCAATGTACAGGAACCAAAATTAAGTTTGAATGAGTTTAATGTCGTTACGGTTATCAAGACAGGGTCTGGCACGTGTCTGTCTTGTATCAAAGCTGTAAGAGTAACGCAGGGTACCGTCGTCAGCGAAGCTGAGAAGTGGGTTGGAGGGGATTAAAAGTAGGCCATTTATAAAAATAAGAAATAGGGCAGCTGTTCAAATTGACTGCTGGGGGACCCCGCGGAGATCGGGTGGGATGCGGATTTAACGCCATCCCATACTACCTTGATTGAACCGCCAAAAAGGATATTCTCGATCCACTTCTGTAGAAGCTTTGAGTTTAGCTAAGAGGGCTGAGTGCCAAAACTCTATCGAAAGCCTTAGAGTTATCCAGAGCAACCAGACTAGACTCACCAGATCCATGCAGACTTCGGCTGAGATGTTCTGTAAGACCAACTAAAAGCTTGCCAGTGGATCTTATTTGTTGGAAGGCATACTGTCTGTCGTTTATGAGTAGGTTGGATTCTAGATATCCCATAAGTTTTTCGTTGATTTTCGTCTCCATGGTTTTGGAGAGAATAGAGTAATTGCTATTAGGCGGTAGTAGGAGTGATTGCTGGAGTCAAATTTTTTCAGTATAGGCTGAATATGGGCAAGTTTCCAAGAGTCTGGATAAACTCTGGAGAAGTATGATAGGGCAAAAAGTTTACGCAGAGGTGGGTGAGTTGAGGCTCATTGTTTTAAAACTATAAGGGGTATATTATCGGGTCCAGTGGATTTGTGGCATCGAGTTCCTTGAGGCACCTGTACACCTCGCGAGTCCTGAAAAATACTCTGTCCATTGAATGGGTGTTGGGCCGGAAACAGAGGGTATTATATCAGTTTCGGGTAAAGAAGAATTTGAATCGAAAAGAGATGCTAATAAATAGGCCTTTAATTTGCTGTGTGTTATCACCTTCTCGTTGCGGATAAAGGAAGGGGTTGAAGTTGTAGTGAAATTTTTCTTTATGCAACTTACCAAGGACCAGAAGTTTTTGCAACTAGAGGTTGCATTAAGCGGTTTACTTCTCAATTTGTTGTCAAATAAAATTTTGACTTTCCTGATGGTGGCTTTACAGGAATTTCTTAGTTGTATGTACTCTAAACAGATTGTAACGAACCATGTTTCGTTACAAAGAATTTCACTCCACGAACATAAGGAAAAAATATTTACTCAGTAGGCGGGGGAATTCCCTTAAGCAAGATTTAGGAAAATAAAATATTCACCCAGCAGGCTGGGCGATTATCCTTTGACAGTTCACTTCGGTATAAAAAAAACCGCTTCACCAGGCCAAAATTCAGTCTCTAACCAGGCTCGTTCCGGAGAGGTCACCCTCTCCGGTCCTAGACCGTGTCGAGGTGTACGATCAGGCACGGTCACACACTACCCGAGGAATGTTTCCGAGGCCTTGTCGAGGTGTACGATCCGACAATGTGGCGAAGTAGCGATTCCTAGACCGTGTCGAGGTGTACGATCCGGCACGGTCAGCCATACACACACTACACACAACACGCACACACTACACACAATACACACTACCCGAGGAATGTTTCCGAGGCCTTGTCGAGGTGTACGATCCGACAATGTGCCGAAGTAGCGATTCCTAGACCGTGTCGAGGTGTACGATCCGGCACGGTCAGACATACACACACTACACACATTATGTACATGTAGTTTATAGTAGTGAGTGGATAACTACCCAGCAATATACTAGTAAAAACCCTTATACCTAGGTGTAACCCGTAGTTAGCGAGTAGATAACTGCTCAGCAATATACTAGTAAAATCTTACACCTAGATATAACCCGTAGTTAGCTATGTAGACATACTTACCCACACTATGTAAACATTTGGCCGATACACCGACCGACTATATACCGAATTCCGCTTTAAACATATAGACCCCAGTAGGGTACACCAGTAGTTCCACCGAACCCAGCTTTCGAACATGTAGCTTATAGTGGTGAGTAGATAACTACCCAGCAATATATGTAGCTAGTAAAAACTTATACCTAGATGTGACCCGTAGTTAGCGAGTAGATAATTACTCAGCAATATACTAGTAAAATCTTACACCTAGATATAACCCGTAGTTAGCTATGTAGATAGACTTACCCACACTATGTAAACATGTAACCAGATATTGTAAGCCGTTACTTAGATTTAAGATACCGAAATTGTTAGTATATAAGAACCATATTTAATTGAATAAAGAAATGTTATTTTGTAATAAGGTGTTTGTTCTCACACGACCTTGGACAACTCGAGAGCTCCCGGCAACCCTCCCTTAAAAAAGGAGGTTAGAGAACACTTCCGACGAAACACCATTACAAGATCGATTCACTCAACTCTTGTAAGCTCGGAAGGCTCCTTCTTAAGTTTTGATTGCGTTCATACACTCCCGATTAACCCATCTGTCCTGCCTTGGCTTCATAGATTTGGTAGAATGGGGAATGAGCAAATGCATTCCTGCCCGTATGATCCTGGTGATACGGAGAGCGGCAGAACTGACATTTATATTTCGGAAACGCAGGTTCCAGTCAGTAGATTGGAAAACATTAATAAGCCCCAGCCAATTGGCGTTCCTATAATGCCGTACAGTTGTCCTAACTAGTTTGGGGGGGTTGGAAAATTTGTATAGAAAGTTAGCGCTGATTAGGCAGGGGTCCGAATTGCCGAAAGGTGAATCACCTTCGACGGAGTAACGCGCTGGATGAGAAGTAAGAAAAAGATCAAGGGGCAAGTTCCTTCATCGGCAACATCAGTGTCTCTCGTGGGATCATACACAATTTAATGTAAATTATTTGGTGTCTCGACGAAAGAGCTAGACGTCCTTGCTAAAAACACTGGTTCCATTTGAGTAAGTCAACCATTTTACGTTGGACGACGACAAATATCCCAAGAGTTGTTCCGAAATAGTATCAAATGATGAAGTTGAGGCCTCGTTAGTTATGCTAGCACTTTGTATAGGAAGCAGAAGAATATGAGGTGGCTTTGGAAGAGGATTTTAATCCAAAGATAGTTAAAATCTGAAGACGTGCTATTATATATTTTATAATAATCCACGTCATCCCTTACAAAGATGGCAATACTCCTATTGGGGGAGAGATTGTGCACTAAAGTGTACCCCGACACCTGGTAATGACCGAAGTCAGTATCGGGTGATATTTGGGTTTCACAAAGTTCAAAGAATGGCGCTTTGGAATTATTTAAGTGGCACTCAACAAACGAGGAATTCGTATGAAGCCCACGAATATTACAGAAGTTTATAACAAAGCTTGACTTGTAACGGGACTTCGGTTGCGCATGCTCAATCACCACATTTTCGGGGATATTTCTCGGCGTTACATTATTTGTCGCAACCATCAGAGTCAATAAAATTTGTCCTTGTTAAATTGTTATGCTTCTTGAGACGGGGGAAATTCCATCGACCGACTGATTTTGGCCGCGAAACCTGCAGGTTCAAGATTGCAGAGAGGGTAGGGAGCAAGGGTACTTACTTTTGTCATTCTTCGGTCCGGTCTGTCGGTTGTGTCTATTGAAGGGTCATAGGACCTTCACATTAAGGCCCCCATACACGGTCAAATTGGAAGTATATACAGATTTTCATCAAACCCATAAGTGCAACGAGTTTTGATCGCCCGAGCGGTCCACAATCGATAGTTTTGGTTGTACATCCGTTCTTCGATTTACATCCAGTTTGACGTGTATGGGGTGGCCTTTAGACTACTCTCGTTTTTTTTCAGTGTTTTTTTTACTGTGCACGTTTTTTCAGTGTTTAGTTTTTCACACTTTTAATTTTTTTTCGTTGTTTTTTTTTTTTTTTTGTCGACGTGTTTTTTTAGGAACCGGAGCAGCACACGTCTGTTCACTTTGCTATCCTAGCCCAAAATCCCAACCTCAATGTATGCTTCGCTTGATTTACCGCTTTGTTTTGCTTTGACATATCAAATAAACCAAGGCTTTATTAGGAGGCAAGACACAGCTTTTACATATAAGCCCTGAAAAACAAAGGAAGCAGGCAAGCGAAGCTTACATTGAGGTTTAACCCTCAGTGAGATCAGACTAGGGCATTCACAGAGAACATGTGTGGTGAGATAAATGGAAAGACCAAGAATAATGGAGCTGCATGGAATGCGCGTATTTTTCAAATGATAAGTCTCTTGATCCGTGTTTTGCTAAAGGAAAGAATAAAGCGGGTCAAGTCGATTTTAATATAACGAGGCCGATTGAAAGACGCTAAAATGGTCAATATTTTATTAAAGATGCATATTACCAAAAAAAAATCGTACAAGGTACAATATAAAAAATCCCTTCCCAACAGAATAAGGATCTGTAGTATTTCAATATCGACCTTCTGCACGATTACAAAACAAAAGTCTTGAGCCCCTTCGGCAAAAATTAAGTTTTCAACGAGTTTGGAGGTTGACTTTAACTAAGAAGCCCTTCTTACCATTTTCACCTCATATTTCACAAAATGTCTCACTATAACATGTACAAGTATCCGAAAACTTTTCAAAATAAATCTCTCGCCGCCTGCATCCATATCTGTACTGTCGGGTAAATCTTGTATAAGTTACCGTACAACTTAAAACTCTGCACAAGCTAGTCCCAGCTGTCAATTCGCTTCTTAAGAATTTCCTCATAAGTTTGTAAACTTTAAAAACGCAAAGCCAGAAAACAAAATAAGAAGAAGCACCCGAACTCCTGAACTTGTGTGCAAGGAGCACAACCGTTTCATTTTTATGAGATTTCTGCGTCCTTTTTCCTTTTGTTTTTTTTTTTGCCGCTTGCTTAGTGTAGTGATACATCTCTAGTTGCCCAAGAAGAGATCCTAGACAGACGCCGTACACCGGATAAGCCCCAGGATATACAAACCTGAGAGCCTAGAAGCTTCAGGGACTATATTTTTTGATCGTGTGGAAAAATAAAGCTAAAACCATACAGGAGCACACTTAAAAAGGACTCGGTTTTTTTTATTTATATCGGCCTAGTGTCTGCTAAATCTTCGTAATTTGTTTGTGTTTGAAAACGGAATCAAAAAGAGATTTGCATACATTGCAGCATGAATGTTCGCGAACACCCAGATATTGCTACGTTTGCTGCCAAAGCGGATGCATATGTTATGAGATAACAATTTTTGGGATAAGCTTATCATCTCCAAAGATTTCCCAAATATTTATGGATGAATGAAAAAGTATTGTTTTTTTTTTTCGATGGTGAATGATATTCTTTGGTGGTGTGTGATTTTCTCTTTTTTATTATACGGCAAGCTTATGCCAGGCAATTTGGTTGGGTTTTATTATTCAAAACTTTTCAACTTTCGAAACAAGCTCTGAATTTTAAATTTTTTAACATACATTGCCAATTCGTGACGATATGAATATAATTTTTAAGTCGCATGGAAAAAAGAATATGACAAAATGATTGGATTTAAATTTTCATATTGATATTTTTTGTTGCATTAGAATTTTAGGGAAGAGATACCGGTTTTCGAGAATTTTTGATAGGAGTGGAAATAAAATAATATTTCTCTGTACGAATTAACGATTTTAGAGTAAAATGGTTTTGAAATATATTCCGCGGCTATACGAATACTACGCGCATAGGGTGCAACTGCATTTGAATCCTCTACAACCCCAATACCATTATATCTGCTAATTCCTCAGAGAGCAGATATTTGCTTTCCCGCAATGTTGCAATGTTCGTCTTTTCCTGGCTTACATGCACAACAACCCGACTAGAAATTTTTTGCTGAACATGGTCAGGACCCGATCAGGCATGCCTGATCAGGAAAGTGCAAGGCATGTAATGCAGATAAGGTATCAGGACCTGATCAGGAATGCCCGATCAGGACCTGATCAGGAATGCCTGACCTGGACCTGATCAGGAATGCCTGATCAGGACCTGATCAGGAATGCCTGACCTGGACCTGATCAGGAATGCCTTATCAGAACCTGATCAGGAATGCCCGATCAGGATCTGATCAGGAATGCCTGACCTGGACCTGATCAGGAATGCCTGATCAGGAACTGATGTGGTTTTCCTGACCAGGACCTGACCAGGAACTAATGGGGTTTGCCTGATCAGGAACTGTTGTAGTTTGTTTGACCAGTATTGCTTGATTTGGAATTAATTATACTATTCTAATCTGAAATTGTGGGGTGAAAAAGAGATAATGGGTGAATTCAAAAATTCAACACTGCCAAAACACTGCACAATTCAGCAATTAGAAGTCTGTAGCTGAATTCTGCAGTGTTGCGGCAGTGTTGAATTTTTGAATTCACCCAATATATCTATATTAATAAAAGAAAGTGTCCGCTTCTCGATGTTTTCTCCATTTCTTGTATTTAAAGCTGTACGATGTCGGCGCACTCTTTGCCGATTAAGTTCACGGATTGTACACGCTCGATGATTTCTTGACATTTTCGGCACTTTGCACTTATTAAAAACACAAAATCCAATTCTTTCCACAACCCGTATTAAAAACTTCAAAACAAAATTGTTTCAACAACGCAAAATCCAATATTTTCACCAAGCTGTATTAAAAAACTGAGAACCAAATATTTCACATAATTGTTTCACAGAACTTATGAAAAACACACAAAATCCAATGTTTTCAACCAACTTCAAAAATCAAAGCAAAATTTTTTCACACAACTTGTGAAAAACACACAAAATCCAACGTTTTTAACGAACTTAAAAAACTGAAACAAAATCTTTTCACAAAACTTATGAAAAAACACAAAATCCAATTGTTTTCACAAACACACTTCTGTTCACAGCAAAGGTAAACTCGCAACTGTCACTTGTCATTTTTAAAACAAACAAATGGAATTTACGCCTTCTTCTTTCTTGGTTTACAAAAGCTCCTTCTCCGAAAACTATGAGTACTTTTCGATTTTCGACCTTATAAAAAAGGTAATGGTAATGATGAGGATTTCCTGATCAGGACCTGACTTGTTCCCGACAAGGAAAAATCTCATACTTTATTTTTTATAAGATAGGTATCCTAATGTTATAAAAAATAAAGTATGAGATATTTCCTAGTCGGGAACAAGTCAGGTCCAGTTCATGATATATATCATGAACTGGACCTCTCTAGGTCCCGACTAGGAAAACTTCATTATCATAAGATGAGGATTGCCTGATCAGGACCCGACCAGGTCCCGACTAGGAAAACCTCATTATCATAAGATGAGGATTGCCTGATCAGAACCCGACCAGGTCCCGACTAGGAAAACCTCATTATCATAAGATGAGGATTGCCTGATCAGGACCCGACCAGGTCCCGACTAGGAAAACCTCATTATCATAAGATGAGGATTTCCTGATCAGGACCCGACTAGGTCCCGACTAGGAAAACTTGGTGTGGCATGCCTTACCATTGCCTGATCAGGGCCTGATATATGTTCTGGTTTTTCCTCAGCTAAATTCTAGTCGGGAAACCGGATTCGAAATGCATTAATGGTAAGACCAGGACTAGTCTAAATATTACTATTCAGCAAGAGGGTCTACCTACAGAACGTAATACCCTCCTAAACCGTTCACAAATTTTCATGAACAATTCCAAATTTCCCCTCAGCAAGTCAGCAAGGACGTTTCTGCATATGCGTCTCATGTCAGATCAAAGCATATCTCCCAACTTCAAAGAAGTCGGGTCGAATCCAATAGATATTATCGTCCTTAACTAGCTTCCCTCGAAATTCTAACCGTCTCCAAGCCCGTCATTCTAAGCCAACATCTTCTGATAACTTAAAGCTTTTCTATCATAGCAGCAGTGGGATGAGAGGCAAACTGAAGGATCTTTTTATCGATTCCAAATCGCGTGACTTCAATGTACTAGTGTTAACCTAGACTTCGTTGAATGAATCCTTCCATAACGAGGAGATCTTGGATGGAGGCTGGTCAATTCATAGATGCGATAGAGACTATACATAAGTATATCTACCGGTCTCTCAAGAGGAGGTGGTGTCCTCATAGCTGTTAAAGACTCCTTAAATAGTGAACAGATCGCGACCATATTGCCACAATCTTTTGAACATATACGAGTAAAGTTCAGAAAGAAATGTATTGTCATCGGTTCTTTTTACTTACCTCCAACAACAGCTAACAGCTATATGCACAAATTCTGCAAAAGACAATGCCAAGCTATCAGAAAGGTAATGCAACATTTTTATACACGTTTGCACACGAACGATTTTATATGGAGTTAAACTAATGCATTGGTGCATATTTGCTCGATTTATGAAAAAGAACAGTTGATTAAATTTTTCTCCCTTTTCTGTTCTGCATACTTTATCGAAGACAGAGAATCTGGCTTTGTCTCGACGAGTTCACAATGTATGCGTTGAGTTGTGCTCAACACCCAGTCGGGAATATTGGAAGCCCTTACTTATGTATTTGATTACTTCAGTCCTGATTTGACACTGCAAAGGTAATCGGTTGCAATGTAATTAATACAGAATCCACAACGTCCACAGCCAAAGTATACTACTTACATTTTGCATTACCTGGTAATGCAGAGGGTAATGCCTCTATGCTTGTCATTTATTTGTTCTGTTCTGTTATTTCTTCGTTCTTTTGATTCTTTCTCCTTTTTACCAGTAATGACCTATGTAAGGCCTTCCATGGCTATGACATTTCTATGTTAATTGTAATTAACAAAATAATCCAGCTGGTAATAAGAGTAGTGTATACCATTTACAAAATCAGGCATTCAGCATTAATGAAGAAGTTCTTCCTTTCCCGACTGGGCAGTGATGTTCATATATGCATGCACGCACACAACTAACAGTTATTTCTAGGCTTTGCAGCTGACATGTAATAATGGACTGCTCATCTGAAATATTTCCATACAAATTCATGGACCCAAAAAGGATGGTCCTCTCGCTCATCCATAAGCCCCTTTTGTCACCGAACTCTTTGTTAAATTTCGTGTTATGAGCTCAGGGCACAAATAATGTCATAATATTTACAAAAAATAAATGGGTATTGTGATTTTTATTTCTTTCTCTCTCCGGAATTCACTGAAACGTGGTTAGAAAACTACAGGAATTCTACATACCTAAGCTGTCGCAAAAAAATCCAACGACATATCGGGTATATTTGTTGCTTGTTAGCGGAGAGAAAACTCTGAAGGACTGTTGAATCCGATTCCGAAAGGTGATCGACCGATAGGCACGTTTCACTTGGATCACCTTGGACCAAAAAAAGCCGAATATGGGCGGTCAGCGATTTCACACACACCCAGCAGTTCGTGTCTCCTTTTTTCTATTTCTTGTACGCATGAGCTACTGTTTCAAATGTAGCCAGCTACAGGCACGTATGAATAAAAGGAGGGCGGAATAGCCCAAACGAACCACAGCACGTTTCTTCTTCTCTTCTTTGATCCGTTAGCTGGCGGTCCGAGCGGGACGTCCCCGCAACGGATACGCTGCTGTCGGTGCCGCTGGGTCCCGAACTCTATTCACGATTCGCTTCCATTCTTCTCGGTTTTTGGCGGTGTCTCGAGCCTCGGTAACTGATAATCGTTGATTCTTTAAGCACGTTTACACTCTTTCTAAACTAAAGCCAGCAAAATTCAAGCTTTAAAAAATTGTGTAGGACGAAGAAAAGATCATAGAGGGCCATAAGCATGCTCAATAGACCAGTTTTCGCTCCTTTATGGAGGTCAAGCAGCATTGGACTTGGTTAATACTTAGTTGGGTGACAGCTTGGTAAGACGCTAGTACGTAGACAATTTTTGCTCTTCTTGCCGTGGACGTGGACGAAGTAAAGTCAGATCCCTTAATTTACTTTAAAAAACGCGTGATTAAACTTAACTATAAATTCTTGAATCATTGTTAGAATAGAAATTAACTTTACAGCATGTGAATAATTGTTAGTATAGAATTTGAAGCTATCAAAACAAACTATCGCCTTTAATTCTTGTGTTCTCTAATTTCGAAATCCCACATCCTACATACTTATATCAAATCAATTCTTCAGTCACGCGTGTTTTCGGACTCGTTGATTGAATTGTCCGTGTGTTTACACTGTATTAAAAAGTTTTTAAATATAGCCAATGGATTTTCAAAAGAACTTCTCAGAATTAACCAAAAACCTTGTCAAAAACCGATGTACACATCGACGTCCCCTTAATATTAGACCCAAGATGTGTGTAACCATAAACTTTGTTTCTAAAACCATGAACTCTCTCTCTACTTTACTCAGATGATATAGGCGTTAACAGCACACGTCTAATATTAAAACTAATAAAGACATATTGAGTTCCATAACAACAATGCCCGCCATCTTGGAAACTGCCTATCAAAGCCCCCGAAATGGGTTCTAATTTTGAAATCGACCCGGTGGGTGCCATCCACAAGTACACGTGTGCCAAGTTGTAAAGTCTTTACTCAATGTTAAACATAATACGTAATAATTTACTTCATAATGTATTATAAACCGCTACAATCCATGTTTGAAAATTTTTAAAGATTTTATCATAAATTCCTTGCCTACACGAACGCAAATGACAAGGTAGCAGTTCAGTTATATCCCCATTTTCCCTATGAAGCTTATTTACTCTTTCAATGAGCTCACATTTACTTCACAAGGAACCTCCAGTACTATCCTGAGGCAGTGATATCAACTTTACAACGGGTTATCCTTCAAACCCATTTTACTCAAACGTTATGAAGTATTTCTTGCTATGCCTGAGGTTTTTCATCTTTATATCCTGAATGTCTCGTCAAATATTTGCACTAGTATGACGTGAATGTTCATTTACTGAAAATATAGCCTAAGGGATCATTAAAAGTTCCATCCATTGTTTAGTAGACGAACGTTGAGAATTGAAAGGAAGTCTAGGGACTCTTGGGGATGCAGTCCTTTCCCTTAAGAAATTTTACAGTAGAGCTCATATATGAGAGAGAAAGCTGAACAGAGAGAGAGAGGAGGCCCAGCCTCTGTTATGTCCTGAATGACGATGGAACGGCTGTGTACACCGCGATTCCATATATACGACAGTGACAGAGGACGATGATGACTCGGTCTTTCTGTGTTGAAGGAAGAAAATTGAATTTTAATTCACAAAGGAGTTTACTCAGCTTTATCAGTGTTTACCGAAGCACTTTTTTTTGCTGGGCCGCCTATAAGAATGGGGACATAAATTGAAATCGGAGATAGGAAAACGTTGTAAGTGCTCCTTTTAAAGGAATTAAAAGCCCATGATATGGCAAGATACCAGACTTGAAAGAAAATAAATCATCAAAAAGTTTACAGTGCCGATGAAATACACAAAAAGTCCCTATTCAAATTTAAGCTTTAATTATTGTACCCGGGGTGGTGTGTGTTTTGTTAGCTTGTTCCTTTTTTTTTTAATTTCTTGTCATCCTTGGGAGGACTACTTAACAAACAACCGTTATGGCGCGGTAATTCTCATAGAAAATGCCCAATTTAAATCGGTTTAAATTGGTATAACGCCAAGAAATATAATAAAAAGGATATCCTCTTCCAGTGACAATTAGTCCAACCAGACGTCAAGCACGTTTAACATTCAGCAGTTATTCTGCAAAAATTAAGAAGGCCGCAATGAATATGGCAGGATGAAGGTATACGGAAAGGAATAAAAAATACTAGAAATACCAGAAATGAGATTATCCTTATTCACAGAAACAGCTTGGCCATAAGAATTACCACCAAAGTTACTTGTGTTAAAAAAAGAAACACACATACTCTCGTGTAGTGCCGGGCGAAATGCCAGGGGTAGAAACTTTTATGAAGGCGGGAAAATCTTTCCAGATTTAAATAAATTCATTTCACGCAGGCATCCTTCGCGCGGCAGGTAGAGTAGAGAGAGAGAATGCTATGGCGTCTAGACTTCTTCGTCGTTAGGTCAATTTACCTGCGGCAGCACAAACAAAATTAATTTAATGCGCTAGTGCGGACAAACATCCTTAATAAGCGACATTGCTTCATAAAATATGTACTGCCACTGTTAGCTTCCCTCTAGTCAGGACGTAATTGCTTGGACGTTAGGATTTTACAATAGGGAGCTGTTGCTTAGCATGGTCTGGGGGTATGTGGGGTTTTTTTTTTGGATGACTTTTAAAATGTACTTTACTCACATTTACGAACTTTTTTATGCATTGTGTTCAGTTTTTATTTCCTAGCATAAAAATACATGATGAGGAAGAAGTAGTTGAAAAGGAAAATTAAAAAAAAAAAAAAAACAGCAAGAAGAACCAAGGAAAAACGTAATTTTCCAGGAGAAAAGGAACGGTGAAATTCGTTAGTGAATTTTATTATTAAGGAAAAATAAATACAAACTTATTTACAAGTAGATACAGGGTGCCTTATTATTCCTTTGGTGTAGTATGTTAATGTTGAAAAATATCGACCAGGTGAAACAGACCTAGCGTAAAATGTGAAATGGGGGGGGGGACCTTTTTGAGCCAGGCAGTCAGGCACAACGTGAATATCACTATAGCAGCATTTAAAGAAGAGCAATTAAAGCTAAGCCGAGTACAAGCTGAATCGAACCAATTTTCGCCGTACTTGAACGTTACAATGATTATTATATTAATACCAAATAAAAGTTGGGAAACAGGACCAGAACTGAGATTCAAAGCATCTTCAAATTTAGTCATGAACACAGACAAGGAATAGAACAGAATCGTCATATTCAAGTTGTAAGGTAGGTAGACACCCTTTTTTTATGTGATTGTCTAAGCTCAGATGTCACCCTTTGTACTACTAGTTCGTCATTTCGTGTAAGTCATGGTGCAATGTCCAGAAGTAAGCTTAGCTCGAAAGATAAAGAGAAGGATAGAATAGGTTAAGTGGAGCCAGGGGGTGTTGGAGGAAATGGCGATGAACCTTGCGTTTGAACTCTTAGATGTTGTATGAGTTGGGGAATACTGACTTTGGGAGGTTGTTCCACAGACGAATTGTTCTTGTTATAAACGAATTTCTAGATCGGAGTGTGCTCGAAAATAGCTGTAAACTGTGGGGGTGAACCGAGGGAGCAAGTCTTTTGTTGCGAGAGAAATGTTGCCGTGGAGGCATGAGGTTACTTATTTCAGTGGACCAGTCATTGTAATAAAAGAGGTAAAATTTTGCAAGAGCTGCTACATTCCTACGGTGGCTTAATGACTCGAACAAAAATGGGCCTAATAATGTGATCTGAAGGCATTTTCTTCCCTCGATGTTTACGTGATATCCTCCAAAATAGACTCCATCTGCGGCTGACGGCCACCGGAGCTATCTGATTTCTCGTTCTACCATCGGACGATGCCCAGGTATCCTTATGTAACTTCCACCTCCTATGAGTTGGTGGGAGCGACAGAAGTCAACGAAAAGCTTACCATTGTTATTAGTAACTTGGCTTAAGCCTTGATTTCCAATAGTGTTTTCAAGGCCGGTGTTGTTGGAGCTGCTCTACGCGTTTAAGTCACCCATTAAAACAATGATGTGTCCTCTTGAAATATATGTATTAGATGTCATCGTCTGCGTCTGCAGTTGGAGCGTAGCATTAGACTACCGTCGCACTTCTTAGTCTGGTACGCAGGTGCACGGTAATAATCCTCTTATAAATGGTCCTAGGTCTTTGTTAGCCGATCGTTCAACATCGCCTATAAGCACAGAAAACGAGGAAGATATCTCCTTCTCGACGACCAAAGTCAGCATTTTGTCGCGAGTATTGGAGAGGATCTAGCGGAATAAAACGCAGATTGACATTGCCAGTTCTTTTACTTTTCTATGTACTATATTTCTAACAAGAGCTTTCTGCCCCGAAGTTGTACTCAATGATAAAACCGTCCATCCCAAGGTCTGTGAAGTTGGCAACACGAAATGCGAATTTTGGAAATTTTTTTTTCATTCGTTTGTCCATCGTTTGTCCAAGTTTGTCCAAGCAAAAGTTTTGTTTGTCCAGGCACCGTTAACAAGTTATAAGCAAAAACAAATTTTTGCAACTTTTTTCAACCAACACCCCAACTTTTAAAAAAACATTGTTTAACCACATATATCGTTTGTCCATCGTTTGTCCAAGTTTGTCCAGCAATTATTTTTATTTGTCCACCCACCAATTAATTATAATAAATAATTGAAATTTTTCAGTTTTGTGAAGTTGGCAACACGAAATGCGAATTTTGCAAATTTTTTTTTTCAAACGTTTGTCCATCGTTTGTCCAAGTTTGTCCAGGCAAAAGTTTTTTTTGTCCAGGCACCGTTAACAAGTTACAAGCAAAAAAAGTTTTTTGCAAATTTTTTCAACCATCACCCCAACTTTGCAAAACCAAAATGTTTAACCGCATAGATCGTTTGTTCATCGTTTGTCCAAGAATTTTTTTTTCCTTGTAACTTGTTAACGGTGCCTGGACAAACAAAACTTTTGCTTGGACAAACTTGGACAAACGATGGACAAACGAATGAAAAAAAAAATTTCCAAAATTCGCATTTCGTGTTGCCAACTTCACAGACCTTCCATCCCACATTCATATTTTTTTTTATGTGGCAGACTAGAGGCTTAGGGAAAGTCCCTTTGTACTGTCGACAATCTATTTTTTTCCGTATACACCGTCGAACAGCAGCTCTAGCCGGAAGATAGAGGGAAGAGAGAGAGGAAGGAACTGTCACAACCTGGCCGCGATATTTTTATTCCACCTACTCCTACGTGACTCTGACATCGGGGTATCGAGAACAATTCGCTGGAGTGTTATGCCTCCTGAAACGAGTTGAATCTCATCAACCAACCGATGGCATGCGCTAGGTGGAGCGGGGAAGGACTAGGGAAAGCTATGACAGAAGGAATGTAAAGAGGGAAGAACAGAGAAGGGAAGTTATGCAGGTGGGAAAGTGGAAAAGGCGAAGGACCTGGGGCTGGCCGGGATTCGAACCCGGGACCTCTGGGACAGCAGTCAGGCGCCTTACCCCTAGACTACCGAGGCCCCCTGTATGTATGTTAAACGGGATTCTAGTCCTGGGCTTGAGGGATAATTAATCCATAGCTTGATGTCCGCATTGTTACCGAAAAGACTATCATAAGGCTGATGCCTTGGTTTAACTAGATAGTGCTAAAAAATATAAATGCGGGAAAAATTTGTGTTCAAGCTCCAAGGTAAAAAAGCAGTTTTTGAAAATATGTATGTCTTAAACGGACCCAGGATATACTTGAAGGAAAAAATTATTTAAGAGAGCTGGCTATCGACACTATCCACTGAGAGGGTGCTTATCAAAAGACGTGTTTGAATTATGCCGAAGTTGAATGTCTCTTTTCTCCTCGTCACACACAGTGGTTTTTGCAGATCTCCACTGATGTGTGTGTGTTAATATTTACTCATAGTCTCGCTAATTCATGTGGCTTTTTCTTAGCTGCGATGTTCCTATTATTGATCTTGTGCTAAGCTGATTTCCAAAATTAAGGCTCCCACGTTGATTATGTTGTATTTCGAGGGTTGATCTTGCCTTGTTTGATAAAATTGGATTTTTGCTGCGGACTACTCCGGATCCTGGCCTCTGGTGGGGTTAATAGCTGTGTTTCTTCTTTCTTCTTTGATCCGTTAGCCGGTGTGCTGTCGTTGGCGCTTTAAAAAATCTGGTCATGCCTAGTTTTTTTCGGCTACCCGATTCTGGTCAATTCGGCAGGTCGACCACCGTCCGCCTTTCACACTGTAGACTTGGGACTAGGCGACGGCGGAGTTAATAATTGTGTTTAGCGCTTAAATGACCTTTAACGTTTATTATTTCAGGACTATTCTGTATATGATAGCGAATGCTGATTTTAATTAATCCCACCGCTTCCACCAAAAATTTGTAACGATTTAGCTGTTTCAGTTACTTACTTGTCTTAATTTAATTAAAAATACTCACTACTTCATATTTTCCTCTTTTATTACTTATTAGCCTTACGCAGATATACGTGTAAGAACGCCTGATCCCAGACCCGGCTTTGCCACAAATTTACAATTCACAATAATTAAACTATTAAAGCCTAACTTTTCCTTTTCACTGTGGAGTTTAAGAAATGACTGACAAGGGAAGTTATTGGACAGAATAGGCCGTTACTAACGACCGTGCTGAAATTAAAAGAAAAATCAAGTCTATAACGAAAGCAGAATATTTTTTATAGTGTATGATGGCAAGTCAAAACTCCAACCTATTGTTGGTACTGTACATTTCCACTTCAGGACTGAATAATACAGACTAATTACCTACATGCGAGACGGTAAAGCATAGTAAAGGAGCAATCTGTAGATAAGGAGGGAGAATTATGCCTAATCTCCAATGGCAAAACCAACCACGAACCAACCAACCAAAGTGCTGCTTCCTATTCCTTCTCATTGTAAATTGAATTATCCGTCTCGCTCGTGTTTTGGTCGACAGGGGTAACTTTCCGTATGTGTTAGTTAAACCACTTGAGTTGCCACATGAAATTCAGCGGGCAATTTAGTACAAAAAAATGTCAAAAATCAAGGCATAAATGACGTTAATTGAAATTGCAATATCCCACCAAAAAATATGTCAACAGAAAAGTCTAATCTAGTAATAATAATAACAAAACAGACATTTCTCACATTTCACAACTACTGTGATAGAAATGTGTGTGAACACATTTTGTCAGCTAATTCAGCCTACTGGTACGTGGTTGGTTCGTGGTTGGTTTTCCCATTGGAGATTAGGCATTAAACTTCCAAAACCACACCAGACAAATGTAACGAATGCATACACAACAGTCTCAAAACTACGAGTATGTTCTTACGCATAGCTCTTTAGTTCCTTAATGTTAAATAGTTTATATCCAAAAACATATTTCTGCATAGAATTTGCCAGTATTGCTTATAACAGAATACAGAGAACATTATAAATTAGAAGCTGGTAATTATTCTTAAATTTAACTTCTAAAATCATGCAAAGTTTTATGTTCATTGAAGGAAGATATTTCCTCACCTTCCCTTCAGTTACCTGTTAAGAAAGTAGATAATGCGTTTATAAACAGAAGGTAAAACTAAGGGCCAAAACAACAAGAGCCTTTTAACACCCACTAGTGCTGGCTCTTAAATGGAAAGCTTTCCATTCCATCTTGAACGTAAAACATCATATAAGCACTTTGTTAAGCCATAAGTGTATAATAAAGTTATACCGCGTATACTAAAAGAGACTTTGAAGGGAACTTTTAGGCAAAAGTAGAGTAGTAGCAAGTCTTTCCAGTACACGCCACGCTGAACGAGTGCTGACGCGATTTCAAAAGGAAATGAGCCATAGACGAGAAAAGGATAAAATGTGGCAGCCTCGAAAGGCAGAAACACTTCTGGACCCATATGCCATACCGCATCATACAATGTAGTTGAAACATGGTTTCAGGAATGGCGTCTGATGGCGTGACGGGTGAAATAGAACTTTATTTCACAAAAAAAAAAACTTCCACTTCACACCTTGTGCATAAACAGTGGAGATTCTTCTTTTTTTTTATAAAATTTTCACATATACTCTCGCAGAAGTTGCAAACAATGCAAAGTTTCCACAACGTTCTCAAATTTATGCGCTTGCGGATGGTTTGTACATAAATTTTCACCTAAAGAACCCGCAAATAAAATAGTTGCGAGGAAGTTTTTCATTATTTAACTTCTTTTTGTCTTTTTTTTTCTGTGCAAATGTTATATACCTGTGAATATTTATATTTTTCGGAAGTTGCGAAAAATCTTTGTGAAAAATAATTAAAGGGTCGAAGATGTATTGTTTGTGATTTGATGTAGCATCTAGAAAAGCATAATATAGGCAAAGATTAAGTACCTTTTTAATGGAAAACAGTCAACACTGTGTTCATATTGCTTTACGTGAGCAGCTTGTTTTAGTGGGTAGTAGTTGTAGATGGTGGTCAGTCATCAGCGGAATGGGGGGAATTACATGTAGCAAAACCAGCACGAGCCGCAACTGTTTCGGGCTGATGTAAGTGCGATCATAACCTCCTAGCGATGGACACTGGTAACTATCCTATGGAATTCTTCAGCCTGCAGGGCGGTCTCGCAAGAGAAGTTTACGTGTCAAGCGGTTTCCACCCATTCGGCAAATGTGGCCAAACCACCGTAGTCGACGTTTTTGCATTTCTTCTTCGATTAGTGTCTGCTGATCGCATCTTTGTCTGTCTCGTTTCGAATGCGATCTCGGAGTGAAACACCGAGGATCTGCCTCAAGCATCGCATTTGGAAGGCCTCGAGCTTCTTGACGTCCAGTTTGAGCAGTGTCCGCGTTTCAGATCCATAAAGAAGAATCGGAAGGATCAACGTTCGGTAAAGGCGTACTTTTGTTTTGAAGGAAATATTTGTTAGTTTCCATTATGCACCACTTGAGCGAGGCGAATGCTGCTGTTGCCTGGCCGATGCGGCTGTGAACGTCGGCCGTCGATTCCACTTTCGTTTCCTCAACAAATGATCCCAAATATTTGTACATTGGAACCTGTTCGATTTGGGTTCCATCGAGGTAAACACTGGCCCTCGATCTGTCCGTTGTGAGTACGTTGGTCTCATGAGTCAATTGACTGAGCGATGTGGGGGAAATGTCGTATAAAATGTCCGTGGCTTCGGCATCCGTGTTGGCGAAGACGGCGCTTTCGTCGACGAACATTAAGTCGGTTACGGAGTTGTTGTCATCGTACCGAACTCCGAGTCGTCCATCGAATGCTTCACGCATAATCGCGTCGATCAGAACGTTGAAGAGAAGTGGCGAAGCAGCGTCTCCCTGTCGGACACCTGTTTGAATCGGGAATTCCTCAGATAAGTCGAATCGTATACGAACGCTGCTGGTTGAGCCATCACACAACGTAGAAGTTAATATAATAATTATTGCATTCCCGACTGTTGCCATTTTTCAAAATTGGTACAACGATCGCTTTCTTCTGCACGATCCGAATGCCATAAGTGTGTTATGAGGGCATGAAGTCGTTGTGATAGGACATCATCTCCGGCTTCGATCATCTCGGCGGTTACTTGGTCTATTCCATGCGCTTTTCCATTTTTCAGCGATTTTATTTCCGTCTTCACCTCGATAATTGTCGGTTCGGTATCGAGAAACTGATTAGTCGGCTGTTGGATAATAGGTTGTTGTTGTACAGCTGGTGGAAGAATTCTCCCCACCGCTACAGGCGCCCGGGGGAAAAAGACAAGAAAGTTCCATCCGATTTTTTGTTGTTGTCGTTTGTTGATGTTGTTTTGCCGCCTAACCGCCGCACAGAGGAGTATTTACACCAAAAACCTGGCCAAAAGTCGAAAACACAAAATATTGAAGAACTCAATGCAACTATCTTTTTCTAACAGCCAAATAACCTGTGTGCAAAACTCCGCCCTCTTGCTCCCGTATCCTTACCCCGAGCGGTGCACAGGTAGCTACAACTCAGTCTTGTCTAGTCCCCTCTATTGTATTTTCCATAGTTCAATTTTCGACACAAATTCTTATGTTCTTTTTTTTATGTGCAGTGTGAGAAAATAATGAATTAATTAATCTAAAGAGAATTGCAAAAGAAAAAGTTCCTCTTTTTTCGCCATTTTGTTTAACAGCTTATTTAAATTTTTAAAAAAGTCCCAAAGCTTAATTAGGTATTTATATACTTTGCAACAAACACACACCTTCTGAGGCCTTGGCTATTTTCGTTGAAGGAGATTTTAGTAGAAGACAATGGGAAATCCTACATAGCCATTACATCTTTGCGGTTGTGTAAGTATTTGGAGCCAGCTATAGAAAATATTTCAAAGAAAAGGCAAATTTACAACTTATAATAAAATGGGGTTGCGATTGATCTCAGCAATCACAATATAAACAAAAATTCGAAAATAATACCGATTCTGACGCAAATATATTCCAGAGCTCAATTGTACCATTACGTTTGATATCAGACACTAAAGGTGCCGGCCCATAGAACGCGTTAACGCGATGCGCGCGCAAGATGCGTGTGACATTTCAGTTGAAGTAAATGGTATTTAATGGAACCAGTCCCAATGACTACCGCGACACACGCAAATAAAGCTCATAACGCTTGAAGTTGACCAATTTTCAACTTTTCCATGCGATAGGTGCGTTTGACGTTTGTTGTGTACATAATTTGAATTTTCAATCTTTTTTTAATCTAGTGTGCGAAGTTTAAAAACAGAAATTTTTATTAAATATGTTGAAATGTCATACGCGTACAACGCGTTCATTGGGTCTGTCGAATTTCTCGGAAACGGAACTCTCACACGCATCTTGCGCGCGCATCGCGTTAACGCGTTCTATGGGCCGGCACCTTAATGCACAAAGAAGAATTATATGGCAGAATCCAGTGCCTTTCTCACCTAGGCTCTGCCGACCAATCCGGATGTTTCATTCAGGAAACTAAAGATGTAACTAAAGACGAAATTCAATATATAAGAAGCCAGACAAGGAATTTAAATAAAACTGAAATATCTACCGCTAATGGGATGCTTTATATTACGCACAAAATGCTACCAACACTGGTTGACGGTAAAATATGTAATGCAGCAACCAATACATCTTCAACTATGAAGTGCTACATTTGTGGACTTACTTCCAAAAACTTTAATGATTTAAGGAAAGGAATTGAAGTGAACCCCGAAAGCCTTAAGTTCGGCCTTTCAATTCTCCACGCAAGATCAGCAGCACTCGAAAGCAACCACGTAAGAAAAGCAAGCCATTCTGCTCCGAAAGTATAAGTATTCTCCCTGAAACGGGCAATCAACAAACGGAATGCTGCGTTGACGACGAATGGATAGAAGAAAGTGAATCAGACTTCGATGGTTGATTTCTTTTAGCTATAATCACTTTTTTCTTTATTTTATGCAAATAAACATTATAAAATGACTCAGTTTGTTTAATTATACATATCTACATTGAAATATTTCAAAAAATAATTTTGGCCAGGTTTTTAGTGTAAATACTACTAATGGAACAGCGCCCGATACTCTTGCCTCGATGCCGCTTCTTCCATGTCGGCCGCAACGTTATTCCAGTTCGTTTCTCGTTCTGATTTCATTTTCTGTCGAGCTTATTTGTTCAATCGTCGGTATTGCTCAAAGTCGATGTCTTTCATTCGCTTCCGCTGATCGACGAGGTCCAGACAGCTGTCCAAGATCCATGGCTGCGTCCGTTTACGGATAGGTGGACACACCTCCATTGCACACCCCACACAAGAGACTCCAACAATTGCCTATCTTCTACATATTGTTCGGTACTGCAAGCGCTGCCAATTTTTTGGACAATGTCATTTGAAACTCTTACCCGATGGCCGGGTCCCGTAGGCATGCCAATTCTTCTTGGCTGGTGGTGGCGCCATTTACTTCTTTCTTTGCAATCGCATCTGCATTGAATTCTTTCGCGAGTATTATTAATTCGGTTCGAGGTATCATATCCAGCGTATGTTAAAGCTGATCGTAAAATTCGTCCTACTTCGCGTCCGTACCCCTTTGTACAGTCGACAATCTATTTTTTTCATATAGAGTGCAATGTGGAATAGCACCTCTAGTCGGAAGATAGGGTGTAGAGAGAGAGCCGTCATACTCACATAATAATAATAATAATAGGGGCCCCAAGCATATTTTAGCTCCGGGCCCCGCAAGATAATGTGCCAGGCTTGCTACTAGACCATGTTGCATCAGACAGTACCGGCGACACAATCGTCAAGGCTTACGAAAAGCCCCTTGATGGAGTGTTATGCCTCCTAAAACGAGATGAGTGTTTTCAACCGACCGAAGTTAGCCCTAGTAGGGTAAGGTTTACGAAAGAAATAGTGATTCCTCTCTCAAGCAATTTAGTCCAGTAAATAGGTACTTTTTCTTTGCGAAAAATACCGCACGCGACTTTTTTTTACCAAATGTTTTTACATATTTTTATGAGCTTAAATTCAAAATGGCGTCATCCCCACCCTTATGCTTCAGTTACAATGAAGGGAAATGCGTTTAATTCTATATCTCAGAAACTATGCGTTTTACGACAAAAATGTATATATCTTTTTTGTAGATAAATAAGTGATTTAACTTTTTTGTTTAGAATTTTTTTTTGTAAAGTCAATATGTTCGGAGTTATAGTGCTTCAAACTTGATACATTACTTTCTTTGCACTATATTTCGTTAAGGGTTAGCCCGCCACAAAAAAGTCCTTCATAAGACTTATAGAACACACGATTATCTATAATTTTTGCTTTTATCGTTTTTAGATAGAGCTAATATTTCACGAGTTATAGCGTTTTAAATGTCGGAAAATGTAAATTCAAAAAAAAAAAAAAAAAAAAATCGTAATATCTTTTTCTTTCCCCGTTTCATTTCAAAGCTGATTACATCGTGTGTTGAGCTCATCATTGCCCACATTTGTTGCCTTTACTTTTTTCTATAAAGTTGATATTTATGGATTTATTACACCTCAAAAGTTTATTAAAAATGGTTTTTTGCAAATATCTAGTCAACTATTTATTTACGATGACAAGTTATACCAACAAATATGTTTGTTATAAAGTTCCGTTGAAAGGACATGGCCCATTTTTGTATGGGCGTTGGCATAGCTATCGAACTTAATGTACACCAATGATTTTTGGTGTTTTATATTCGTGAATATTGGCACATTAATTTGCTATAAAGAAAAAAATCGAGGAACTTGTCATTACAACAGACTAGGCATAAACAGTTTCATTAAATCTTTTAATCAGATCGGTTTCAATAAGTGTATAGATTGTGATTTTGCTATTAAAAACCTTAAGGAGCTTTAAAATAGCGAACAGTTGTGAATTATTACGGTTAACTGATATGGTTTTATAATTATTCAGCATTTAAACAAAGTAATCGCCACCTGAATTAAGGATCTTTAACTGTATATTGAATAACATTTATATTAAATTGTAGTCCAGTCGTCCAAAATTCGAATACAGACCTCTAACGAAATGTTAACTCACTAATCTTAATAGTTTTTAGTGAGTAGAATATGTCAAAAAAAAGTTTCGGAAAATTGGTTGTACGGTACCCCCAAAAACAATCCCCTAAAAATTGAAAATTCCGTTTTGTGCTAACATCTCTTAAACGGCAAGTCCTATCATAAAGTAGTGTGTACAAAGTTTGTAGATCATGCGATTATCTACAAAAAATGATATTATACATTTTCTCGTACGAGTTGCCGTTCATGAGATATCGCTGTTTTAAAGATGTCAAATACTCATCCCCTAATTCGTAACTTGAATAAGTCATCAGACATTCAATAAATCCTCTGTTTGACTACGTGGCTAATATTTGCAGGGTGATTCCTGGATATATTTTGAGGAAAAATTGTTCTAGAGAGGGGGCTACCCCACTATCCACTAATATAGAGGGTGGAAAGAAAAGAAAAAAATCTAAACTCATAGACTAATCATCGTAGAGCAACGTAATTAGGTTCTTTTAGATAAATGTGTATTCTTTTATTTGAAGAACAGAAGCTTAATTGAAACCGTTTGGAAGATATGTAGGTTCAAAATATGGATTTATTGAACGTCTGATGAGGGGACGGTAATTCGTACGAGAAAAAGTATAATATCATTTTTTGCAGATATTCGCATGATCTACAAACTCTGTAAACACTATTTTATGATAGGACTTGTTATTTAAGAGAAATTAGCCAAAAACGGAATTTTCTGTTTTTAGAGGGTTGTTTTTAGGGGTAGCGTACAATCAATTTTCCGAAACTTTTTTTAACATATTCAAGCTGATCAACATGGCTTGTCGTGTATCGGCGACATTATATTTATCTTTCTCTATGGTCCATTATGGCGGAAGTTGACAAAAGGTTCTTTGAATTCATCTTGATTTTTTTAAATAAAACTGACAAGTTCAGAGAGGTTAAAAAGCACGTATTAATTCATTTTTCTATGTTTGTTATACAATATATTTACTACATATGTGTACATGGAATGTACTTTTTTGTCCATGTCCTTTTACTTTAAACATTTTTTCTAGCATTTAAAGTTTAGCCGCAATTCCGCGGCTATTGTTTCATATAGATACACATTAATGTTCATACATATAATTAAGAAATTTCGTTGGCGTACAAACGCTTTTCCACACCACCCTGGAGGTCGAGTTTTTGGCGCGTTTTTTATTGTGGTTTCCCCAGTAGGCCTAATCCACAAGAAAATGAAACAATGATGCTATAACATGTTATTTAGCCTCATATGTTTCGAAGATGTCGGTTGACAATCGGATAGACCAATGAAGCTGCCATCTAATGACTTGACGTTGTCTTCGTCGAATGATATATCTGGGAGACTTGAAAACTCGCAAATGTTCTCATTTATTTCATTGTTTTCAAGGAGGTCACATTTTCGCAATTTCCTCCACTGCAGTTAGAGCAAATTATGGTACATTTGAGACCGACCTTGCGGCATCCACAGGAACCGCCACATTTTTTCCTACATTTGCAGGATATTAATTTTAATAAATTTTCTGGTGCGCCGGAGCAATTGTCATTGGGACTGGTTGTAAGCCAAATCTTGTTCGCTTCCAGTCCCATTCCTCCGGGTCTTGATAACTATCAAGCCAAGTTTGCACTTGATGATATACTCGAAGTCGAGCAGCATCTTTAGTTGGAGGCAGAGCTGATAAGTTCACTTTGGTTTTTGTAGCCGATTTTCCAAAACATTTGAACCTTAGTGAATGCTTAAACAAACGAATTTCCGGACGATTTTCCTTGTCGATTAACGCGAGCAACTCCGAAACTCTAAATTGACATTCCTCACTGTTCGTTATAAAGATACTAATAACTTGCATCACCTCGGACAATTCTTTATTAGGACGACCCCTTTTCCCCCCTGTAGATGGTGTGGTTTTCAAATCTCGCATACAGGAATGATGATACCTAGCACCTGTAGCTTTGGTATCAGAAACATTTACAATACGTTGCACAATGTCCAAACTTCTTTTATCATTCCGATTCTGCAAACGTACGCCAACGAAATTTCTTAATTATATGTATGAACATTAGCTAAAGTATAAATGATAGAAAAAAATGTTTAAAGTAAAATTTCAACGGAATTTTATAACAAACAAATTTGTTGGTATAACTTGTCATCGTAAATAAATAGTTGACTAGATATTTGCAAAAAACCATTTTTTATAAACTTTGAAGGTGTAATAAATCCATAAATATCAACTTTATAGAAAAAAGTAAAGGCAACAAATGTGGGCAATGATGAGCTCAACACACGATGTAATCAGTTTTGAAATGAAACGGGGAAAGAAAAAGATATTACGAAACTTTTTTTTTGAATTTACATTTTCCGACATTTAAAGCGCTATAACTCGTGAAATATTAGCCCTATCTAAAAATGATAAAAGCAAAAATTATAGATAATCGTGTGTTCTATAAGTCTTAGGAAGGACTTTTTTGTGGCGGGCTAACCCTTAACGAAATATAGTGCAAAGAAAGTAATGTATCAAGTTTGAAGCACTATAACTCCGAACATATTGACTTTACAAAAAAAGATTCTGAACAAAAAAGTTAAATCACTTATTTATCTACAAAAAAGATTATATACATTTTTGTCGTTAAACGCATAGTTTCTGAGATATAGAATTAAACGGGTTTCCCTTCATTGTAACTGAAGCATAAGGGTGGGGATGACGCCATTTTGAATTTAAGCTCATAAAAATATGTAAAAACATTTGGTAAAAAAAAATCGCGTGCGGTATTTTTCGCATTACGAAGGCTTTTTTTTCGACCTATTTACTGGACTAATTACCTACCCATTCTTCTGCCATTGCCTGCAAGCATATGCAATCAAACTTTTTTATTGGTAGAATTCTCGAAAGAACAAAGGGTCCTACCTTCGAGAGCAAATCTCACATAAAAAAGTCTGATTTAAACAAAACAAGGACTGCGGCCTGAAGGACTATATGAAACTCCTAGCAGATTCTTAAGGATGAAATGAATAAAAAATTCAATATGAAAGATATTCCGTCGTTGCCGGTTACTTACATATATTGAGAAACTGCCCTGCTTCCTTCTATCCTCCACATGCAATCCATCAATCTTTGAGCACAACAATCGTTGTCGTTCTCAAATATCGACGATGTAAATAATTTTTCAAATATCAAGTTATTAATCCCAATCGTTCCATTCAATAAAAAAAAATAAAAAAAGGAAACCACACACACGAATCCACCATAAAGAGTACATACACCCAGATATGAACTTCTTGTTCAAATAAGGCAAATCCCAATAATGGATACCACACAACTCTGCTATATGACAAAATAATGATTACCCCCCGCCTTTGTTATAAGAACGCAAATACTATCTCCTTGAAAGTTGCCTCATGACTTGCCTTTATGAAGACAGCAAATCCTTTCGCCTCTGCGATAGTAGTAGACACCAGTATATATTTTCAGGAATCGATAGATTCAAGTCATAATAACCATCAGAAGTGAGCATTTTAGAGTCAAGATTTGAGACAGACAGAACTTGCAGGATGGAGACGATTTTGTATTTGTTGAATAACAAAAGATAAAAAAAAGTGCGCTTGTCATGCTTGTCGAGGATTATTTCTTGTTATGGTTAATGAGATATGTCAAAGAAGACAATGTCTGAGTATGGCTGTCGTGGGTATTGTCTTTCAGCTCAGTCAGTGCTATTCACTGCAAAATTTTGCCGCTGCTGCAGCTGGATATATACATAAGAAGGAGACTGAGCCGCGACTGCTCCAGCAATCAGAGCAGGCATGTATATTTCAGGGATTGACTTAGATATTACATGTAACCTCCATGAAGCCATCGAAAGATCCTTGAGTCGCGGCGGTTCTGATGCAGCAAAAAGAGATTTCAGAATCTGCAACTGCCAGGAGGCAACTTGTACGCTGTGAATACGAGCAACTTTCTTGCCAGAATAGTCCGTAAGACAAGTCCTTAAAGTATAAAACCGAATCGCTCCTTCGATTGCATGCAAATGATAATCTTCGACAAAATTTTAGCTTCAATTCAAATGGAGAACTTTTAACTGTAACCACTTTAAAGTTCAGATCATAACATTTCTCAAGAGCTTGGAAGTACGTAAACTGTTGGCTCGGTCGGAGCAATCGGCAACAATACAACGATATCAATTTGTGGAGCCAATCTATGAAAATACCCATGAGATTCTGCTGCTTAGTTTCAATTGAACGAAATTGTGGAGATTTTGTATAATATATAAATTAAATTAGGTCTCAAAAGATTGTTGAAAAGCAATTTTATTTTATAAAAATTTATGAGTTTCATTTAAACTAAATAGGGTTTTGTCGAATTCCTTATGGAATATAAAGATTCTGTACCATTGATAGCTAAAAATCTAGCCTGAAAGTTTATAACTCTCTGATGCTGACAACAATCCCTGCACTAAAAGTATCGATTTTCGGTCTAGGCAAGCTACGAAAGTCAATCTTACGCTTCCACTAGTTCTTGAAAATACTCTTCAATGTTCTTAAATTTCCATGCCAATATTTTATTACAATATTCTAGTTATCCTACGGTAGATTCTGTACTTTTGGTTTATCGCTGAAGTTTAAAATCGTTGCCAAAAAGCAGCTTATTAAATATCAGCCCGCAGCCTTAAAAACTGCAATGAAAAAGGATTGTAAAAAATCGTTTTATTTCATGACACTACAAATGAAAATCAGGCAGATAAAAATCTAAAACAATCGTATTTGATTTACTTATTGTGAGCTCTTACTAGCGATATGGAAACATATTATGCACAACAATAGTGGAATTGCTTCTAAGTAAAATTTGATTATAGCTAACGTAAAGGCGTACGTAAAGGAATTTGGTATCCATGGTGATGTTTGTACACCCCAGAGCAGCCTTACTGCTAACGAATTAAATAACTATTTTACCACGATTGTCAACAATACCGGTAACCATTCCCGATCGAGACTAATTGAAGGTAACTTTAGGCAGTTCAGTTTTCCCAATGTGGATTACTCTGAAGTTCACAAAGCTTTTTACTCTATTAAGTCAGAATCTGTTGGAGTTGATAATCTTCCGCCTATCTTCCTAAAGTGCATTTTTCCTGTAATCACACCCTATATTACTCACATTTTTAATAACTGTCTGACAAAATCATACTTTCCACTTCAGTGGAAAAAAGCGAAAGTAATTGCCTTACCTAAATGCAAATCCCCGAAAAATCCCTCTGTTTATCGCCCCATCAGTATCCTATGTTTCTTAGGGAAGGTATTAGAGAAATTAATGCCATGGCAAATCCAGGCCTACTGTGAAATGTAGTCTCTGTTGTTGAGTACACAGTCCGGCTTCCGGAAAAGCAGTAGCTTCGAAACTGCGCTGCTAAAGGTTACTACTGACCTTCGAATTGCTCTTGATTGAGATGAGATGGCATTTCTGGTGCTTCTCGACTTTAAGAAGGCTTTTAATATTATTAGTCATAAGCTTCTTGAAACTAATCTATCAGACTATCTGGGTTTCTCCCCCTCAGCCATCTCCTTAATTGGGAATTACTTAAGTAACCGTTCCCAAAATGTGTGGTTTCAAGATTCTATCACTGATCCATCACCAATTACATGTGGGGCTCCGCAGGTCTCGATTCTAGGTTCACTGTTCAGCATTACATTACTGTTCAGCATCTACATCAAAGATATCTGTAATTCTGTTACGGATTGCAAACTTCACATGTATGCAGATGACGTTCAGATTTATTTAAATAGTCCTCTGGGATTGGTAGAAAACTGTGTCTATAACATCAACGCTGACCTTGAGCGAATACATCTATGGTCGTCATCCAATGAGTTCCACCTAAATGCCTCTAAGCCTTGCTGCATCGCAATGCACAGGAGTGTGTTAGACACCTCTTATTTACCATCAATCACTGGCATGCAAATAATCTTACTCTACCAACTGCGAGTCAAAAACCTTGGTGTTTACCTGAGCACACAACTAACCTGCTGTGATCAAACCGATCATACCTTATCCAAAATTTACAGTAACTTGAGCCGCCTCTGACTACGTCCATTTTGCCTGTAGGTGCTCAGTCAAAGCTTATCAAAACCTTAGTTCTCCCTCACTTCACTTACGCTAGCTCAATTATTACGTCCCCTGACGCCTATTGTCGGGCCAAACTTAACGTTGGCTTTAACGATTGTACCAGGTTTGTATATAACCTCCGCAGATTTGACCATATAAGCCCATACCGCTCTTCTGTTCTGGGGTGCACGCTCGACGAATACCTTTCCCTCAAGGCAGCAGTACTTATCTATAAACTTCAGCGCTATGAACGGCCATCATACCTCCTTGAGTATCTTCATCGCGGTCATACACCAAGAAAAACACTTTTTATCCCACAAGAGTCCAGCACCTAGTTGGGCAAAGGTCCTTTTTTGTTCACTGTCTCTACCTGTGGAACAATCCACCACACATTTTTTTAATGTTAAGGCTGGTCGTCCACTGGAAGCGTATTCGAGCGGCTTCGCGCTACGGCCATACATATGAGCGGCTACAAGCGGCTCATTTGTACGGCCGAAGCGCGAAGCCGCTCGAATACGCTTCCAGTGGACGACCAGCCTAATGCGTCTTAAGCGTGATAAGATTATAATTATCTTTATTTACTTAATTCTGCAATGGCCAGGCTCCATAGTTTCGGATTATTATAAGTAGTAGAGCTATGTATGCCACTACGAGCACAGTGACGTCATCGGTTGTTGTCTTGTGTGTGTGGTTTGTGAGCGCCACCTGCGTGATGGCACAAAAAAAACTACGGGAAGCATTCAAGGAAGTAAACTTCTTCAAGAAAGGCTTCAAACCCTCCTCCGGTATAAGTATAACAAAAGAAGGCACTATAGTGACAGGCAGTAAAGATGTAAAAAAACGGTGGAAGGAATATTTTAGCGAGCTGCTGAACGCAAATGAAAGTACCAGACATGTACCAGATTCCCGTCTACAGCATAACGATGACACCAGAGAAACAAATGTGCCAACCCTGGAAAAATTACAGAGTGCCATAGAATCCTCCAAAAAACAACAAGCCTCCAGGAATTGATAACATCCCAGCAGAGTTGATCAAACAAGGAGACGAATCGCTTTCAGCAGCTTACATGGACTACTATGCTGCATATGGAGGAACGAAAAAATGACTTAAGATTGGGAGCAAAGCATTATCTGCCCAATACACATTTATCTCCCAAAGGAGATAAATTTAACTGTGGAAACTATAAAGGCATATCTCTTTTAAGCACAGTATTCAAAATAACGACAAATATAATTAAGGCCAGACTGGAATCTTATGCAGAAGCTGCAATAAGTGTATACCAAGCTGGATTCAGAAGAAATAGATAATAATGGACAACTTTTTTCAATAAGGCAAATCCTCCGAAAATTCTGGGAATACAACATCGACGTGTGTCAACTTTTCATCGACTTCAAACAAGCATGTGATAGTATCGACAAGAAAAAATATATGCGACAATGCTGGAGCTAAAAATCAAACAATTGGCTGGATATGCCGATGATATAGACAATGCATGAAGAAAACACTACAATCACGAATTGTACGACTTATTCAAAGAGTGCAAACTCTCGACATATGCCAATTTACTGCGTTTACGTTGGGCCGGTCATGTCCAAAGAATGGATGACTCAAGTATACCAAAAAAAGCCCTGTACCTATTACCAGATGGCGAAAGACCAGGTGGCAAACCACGGTCGGGGTGGGAAGACAATGTTAAGGCCGAGGCAGCAAAACTGCTCAATATGAGAAACTGGAGACAAACTGCGGAGCAGAGAGAGGCTCGAATTGGGCTGTAGAGCCATCGAAGAAGAAGAAGATAAACGCATAACTTTCATTTGCTCCACACGCAGAGTGAACAGAAATGTTTTGTTCACTAAAAAAAGTGGATATGTTTATGTTTATGTTTATTTATTCGGAAAGTGTACACAAGATACTGTAACGGTCGCCATACGTAAAGACCAATAACCAAAAATAATAAAGGCACTAACACCATCGCCTATCACAAAATCCTTTTTCTTCTCTCTGTTCAACCAAAAGATAATAAAGACCCTAACACCAACGCCTACCACCAAAAAAAAAAAATTTTGTTTCCACTTTAAACAAATGTAACCGGTATATTACATGGCAACCCGGCATTCATCGTTGAGCCAATTCTTTTCATTCCCATTGGCAATCATCCCGCTTCCAAAACAAAAAAATGCGTATCAACACACCCACAATCATCAAACCCGACAGCCATAAATCCCGATAATATACGTTTACAAGCAAATTATAAAACAGCGAAAATCAATCCCGATATCCAACAACTCAATTTAAAATACACACACAAACAAACATGAATAAATGTTCAATAGAATACGCATCAGGAATGCGGGATAACGGGATTCGTTTTTGCCGTTTCCAAAAATCGCCTGATCTGGCGATTGAGGGGGATAAATTTTTTGGATGGAGTGTGGATGATCCGAGCAGAAAAGGTCGGGACGAAGGAATCTACCTAGAGAGGCCGCCCCGAGTGGAGCTTGAAAGTGGTGATCCTTGATTTCCGCGTCTATTTCGGTGAAGAAGAGAATTGTCTTTGACTTTGAATATACCGCTTTACACAAATTGAAATTATTAGTGCCAATTGATTCGCTACGGTGGAGTGATCGCGGTTTTGCAATTAAGAGTTCATTTTGTAATTAAAATAAGTGTATCAAGGTGCACCAAATCGAAGCCAAATGAAATTTTTCTAATATTGAAAGTATATTAATCATGATTTCATGTAGTCTGGTCGACCAGCGAATTTGCAAAGTGTAGAACGTAGTTTTGTAGTGTAGAGGAAAGTGCTCTGTTCCTTGAGAATATCCATAGTTAAGCATACATATATAAAAACTAGTGGGATGTTGTGCCTAGAGACTAGCCACTAATTACGCTTTTTCATGGTATTCTTTCTGTTGAATAACACTTCAGACTGGATGACAATATACATATTAAGTGGAGATTGTGAAGATTCACGAAAACAATCCAACAACTACAACACATACAAATACAACTACATATAATATTGTTAAAAATTCGGCTTACCGCACCTTTTCCTTTTGTTAACCGACTTCAAAAACGAGGTGGTTACTCAATTCGACGTGCAGGTATTTTGTAGTCCTGTTCACGCATAACTTTGTAACCCAATGACTTTTTTGCCTTTTTTTGGTTCATTTGAAGGGGGAGTTTCCCACGGTGGTCCCGTTAAATTTTTTCGAAATTCTGATAAAGGAGTTCGAAGTTAGGCATAAAAAACTGTTAAAATTAGTTTAACCTAAACATTTCATAGGCACCGAACAAATTACTTTATTGTTGTAAATCCGGCAGCAGGCCGATGGTGGAGCGGGTAGAGCGTCGGATCCTCGGTTCAGCGGCATGTAGCGTTGAAGGTTCGAGCCTGGTCGGGCAGCATTTTTTTTTCTTTTTCTCTTTTTCTTCTTTCTGAAATGATTTATTAGCATATTAGTCAACCACCGGTAGTATCTGCCATGGCGCAAGGGCTACGGAAAAGTCCTTCGTCTGTGGGGCTGCTGGTTCGATTCTTCGGCTCGCGGTACTTTTTTTTCGTCATAATAATTTATTTTTTATAATTTCCTTCGGGGAATTTTGTTTCATTTTTTTTATGGCATATAGTGTAGTATAGTATAAACTATTGTATATTAAATAAAGAAATACACCATGACGTGGGCGAAGAATCAAAAAATTGTATTGTTTACATTTGATTTCTCCGATATCAATGGCAATTAAGCTTATATTTCCTAGATTTGTATGTGTGTGCAGTGTAAACAAATCTTGCAACTTGATTTTGACCCACTTCCATATAAGCGATCAGCTGCAAATTTTACACATGCGTATAATGACGAGTATAGTACAGTAGATAAGCTATTTCTTTTAATTTTCCCCAGAGAATTTTGTTTCATATTAAATAAGTTTTTTTTTTAAATTTGTCCGAAAATATGCAAAGACTTTACTGCAAAAACTATTTAGCTGCTGTTTCGATTTTTCCAATGGCGCAGCGTCGGTTATACTTCTCAGAATGGATTTAAAAAGAAGAATCATTCTCGCAATACGTACGCTGCGTCGTCGATTAAACGATACTACGGCAGCGTGTTATACTTATCGTAAAGCTAGGTTTATACGCAACGATTTAGTTTTTTAAATTGTCTGGCGCAAGTCGAATTGTGTAAATTAGCTGAGTGCAAAAGACGAGTGAAAATTGCCTCCATTAGTTATTGCTCATTATATTTATACTTATCTACGCGTTATATTATGTTACATTGATTGTGATAAGGTCGGAGGAGCAAGTGGTCGAACATCACCGAGATACATATATTTGGTACAATCCAAACATTTTAAATTGTCCAAGCCAAGCAGTTGAGTTCACACACAACGATCTATTTGTGCCGTGTAGACCTACCTTAATAATTTTTTTTATATTGCCCCCGAAAAAAATGAATGGACTAAAAAGTACGAAATAAAAAAAAAATTTAAAAACCGCCTTCAGAAAAAAACCAATCCCGCGATGCACAAAAAAGGATGAAATAATTATTTTTAATTCTTAACAACATTAATCCAATCAGAATGGATCTAGAAAGAAGAATCACTTTTGAAGACGGTGCCAGGTAGTAGTTGACTTTGATTGCACTAACTCTTGCTTGGGGAATTGTTTTCATTTCTTTGTTAGGCTTATGCCCTTAATACATCACTCACAGATGTTAGCACCGTCTTCCAAAGTGATTCTTCTTTTTAAATCCATTCTGAGAAGTATAACACGCCGCCGCGCCATTGAAAAAAATCGAAGCAGCAGCTAAATAGTAAAGTCTTTGCATATTTTCGGACAAAAACTTATTTAATATGAAACAAAATTCTCCGGGGAAAATTAAAAGAAATAGCTTATCTACTGTACTATACTCGTCATTATGCGCATGTGTAAAATTTGCAGCTGATCGCTTATATGGAAGTGGGTCAAAATCAAGTTGCAAGATTTGTTTACACTGCACACACATACAAATCTAGGAAATATAAGCTTAATTGCCATTGATATCGGAGAAATCAAATGTAAACAATAAAATTTTTTGATTCTTCGCCCACGTCATGGTGTATTCCTTTATTTAATATAAACAATAGTTTATACTATACTACACTAGCCGTGTTTTTTTTAATGAACTATATAGTTCTTTCCCATACAAATATGAAAACCCAGGTTTTATCGGGGTTTCTATCGAGGTTTTGGGAAATTTCTTAATTTTCTTATTGCATACGTTCGGGTGTTGGCATGTTGTTTCGGGGATTGGCATGTTGCATACTTTCGGGGGTCGGAAAGACGTAATTTAAAAATAAAAACAACAGGAAAGTGATGAGAGCAAATTTATAATAAACTAGCATAAAACCCGCGTGCCTTGCAACGCCTTTAAAAACTGTTTATTATGTGCAATGTTTTCCTTAAAAAAAACCAACAAAAAAGTCAGCTGTTATTATCCCTAAAAAGGGTTTATTATAGTGCATTTTTTTAATAAATATGGTAAACAAATTACTGCGAATATCACCTTTCCTCAACAAATCTGCAAGTTTTAAAGTAGATTGGCATGTATATGTCATCAAGAAAAGTGACATTTTAGGGTTTGACGAACGTTCGTTAAGTTTGTTCGCCTATTTACGTGGATGTAAGAAATTATGAAGCAATCACAAATGAATATTAAATAAAGTGAATTTCGAGTCATTCATTTCTACGCGATTATAGGGATGCACTGTCAAAATTTCAGCCCTTCAGCTTCAGAGGTTTGGGTTAACCCCATTTCATCCGCTTAGGGGATGAATTTCGAGTACTCGCCTCTTAGTGGATGTCCATGTCATTATAGGGATGCACTGTCCAAATTTCAACCCTGTAGTTCCAGTAGTTTGGTAAACCAAATTTTACCCCTTTAGGGGATGAATTTCGAAAAATCGCTTCTTAGTAAATGTCCACGATGCACTGTCAAAATTTCAGCCGTTTAGCTCCAGCGGTTTGGCTTAACCCCATTTAACCCCCTTAGGGGATAAATTTCAATCGTCCCTAAGTGGATGCCCACGTCATTGTAGTGATGCACGGTCCAAATTAGAGCCCTCCAGCTTCAGCGGTGTGGGTTAATCCCATTTCACCCCATTAGGGGATAAATTTCGAAAAATCGCTTCTTAGTGGATGTCCACGTCATTAAGGGGATGCACTGTCAAAATTTCAGCCCTATAGCTCCAGCGGTTTGGATAAACCCCATTTCACCCCCTTAGGGGATGAATTTCGAAAAATCGCTTTATAGTGGATGTCCACTCCATTATAGAGATGCACTGTCCAAATTTCAGCCCTATAGCTTTAGCGGTTTGTAAAAACCCCATTTCACACCCTTAGGGGTGAATTTCGAAAAATCGCTCTTTAGTGGATGTAAACGTCATTATAGGGATGCACTGTCCAAATTTCAGCCCTATAGCTTTAGCGGTTTGTATAAACCCCATTTCACACCCTTAGGGGATGAATTTCGAAAAATCGCTCTTTAATGGATGTCCATGTCATTATAGGGATGCACTGTTAAAATTTCAATTCTATAGCTCCAGCGGTTTGGATAAACCCTATTTCACCCCCTTAAGGGATGAATTTCGAAAAATTGCTTTATAGTGGATGTCCACGCCATTATAAAGATGCACTGTCAAAATTTCAGCCGTATAGCTCCAACGGTTTGGATAAACCCCATTTCACCCCCTTAGGGGATGAATTTAGAAAAATCGCTTCTTAGTGGATGTCCACGCCATTATAGGGATGCACTGTCAAAATTTCAGCCCTATAGCTCCAACGGTTTGGATAAACCCCATTTCACCCCCTTAGGGGATGAATTTCGAAAAATCGTTTCTTAGTGGATGTCCACGCCATTATAGGGATGCACTGTCAAAATTTCAGCCCTATAGCTATAACGGTTTGGATAAACCCCATTTCACCCCCTTAGGGGATGAATTTCGAAAAATCGCTTCTTAGTGGATGTAAACGTGATTATAGGGATGCACTGTCAAAATTTCAGCCCTATAGCTCCAGCGGTTTGGGTAAACCCCATTTCACCCCCTTAGGGGATGAATTTCGAAAAATCGCTTCTTAGTGGATGTCCACGCCATTATAGGGATGCACTGTCCAAATTTCAGCCCTATAGCTCCAGCGGTTTGGATAAACCCCATTTCACCCCCTTAGGGGATGAATTTCGAAAAATCGCTTTTTAGTGGATGTCCACGCCATTATAGGGATGCACAGTCAAAATTTCAGCCCTTTAGCTCTAGCGGTTTAAGTTGTGCGTTGTCTGTCAGTCAGTTACTTTTTATACAATAGAAAAAAATCCCCTTGCAACTTATTGAACCCCATTTCATCCCCTTCAACCCTTTTGTTCTCCATAAAAAGTAGCCTATGTCCGTCTCCAAGGTCTAAACTATGTCTGTTGCAAATTTCATCAAAATCGGTTTAGTGGTTTAGGCGTGAAAGCGTAACAGACAGACAGACAGACAGACAGACAGACAGACAGACAGAGTTACTTTCGCATTTATAATATTAGTAAGGATGTCCACGCCATTATAAAGATGCACTGTCAAAATTTCAGCCGTATAGCTCCAACGGTTTGGATAAACCCCATTTCACCCCCTTAGGGGATGAATTTAGAAAAATCGCTTCTTAGTGGATGTCCACGCCATTATAGGGATGCACTGTCAAAATTTCAGCCCTATAGCTCCAACGGTTTGGATAAACCCCATTTCACCCCCTTAGGGGATGAATTTCGAAAAATCGTTTCTTAGTGGATGTCCACGCCATTATAGGGATGCACTGTCAAAATTTCAGCCCTATAGCTATAACGGTTTGGATAAACCCCATTTCACCCCCTTAGGGGATGAATTTCGAAAAATCGCTTCTTAGTGGATGTAAACGTGATTATAGGGATGCACTGTCAAAATTTCAGCCCTATAGCTCCAGCGGTTTGGGTAAACCCCATTTCACCCCCTTAGGGGATGAATTTCGAAAAATCGCTTCTTAGTGGATGTCCACGCCATTATAGGGATGCACTGTCCAAATTTCAGCCCTATAGCTCCAGCGGTTTGGATAAACCCCATTTCACCCCCTTAGGGGATGAATTTCGAAAAATCGCTTTTTAGTGGATGTCCACGCCATTATAGGGATGCACAGTCAAAATTTCAGCCCTTTAGCTCTAGCGGTTTAAGTTGTGCGTTGTCTGTCAGTCAGTTACTTTTTATACAATAGAAAAAAATCCCCTTGCAACTTATTGAACCCCATTTCATCCCCTTCAACCCTTTTGTTCTCCATAAAAAGTAGCCTATGTCCGTCTCCAAGGTCTAAACTATGTCTGTTGCAAATTTCATCAAAATCGGTTTAGTGGTTTAGGCGTGAAAGCGTAACAGACAGACAGACAGACAGACAGACAGACAGACAGACAGACAGACAGACAGAGTTACTTTCGCATTTATAATATTAGTAAGGATGTCCACGCCATTATAAAGATGCACTGTCAAAATTTCAGCCGTATAGCTCCAACGGTTTGGATAAACCCCATTTCACCCCCTTAGGGGATGAATTTAGAAAAATCGCTTCTTAGTGGATGTCCACGCCATTATAGGGATGCACTGTCAAAATTTCAGCCCTATAGCTCCAACGGTTTGGATAAACCCCATTTCACCCCCTTAGGGGATGAATTTCGAAAAATCGTTTCTTAGTGGATGTCCACGCCATTATAGGGATGCACTGTCAAAATTTCAGCCCTATAGCTATAACGGTTTGGATAAACCCCATTTCACCCCCTTAGGGGATGAATTTCGAAAAATCGCTTCTTAGTGGATGTAAACGTGATTATAGGGATGCACTGTCAAAATTTCAGCCCTATAGCTCCAGCGGTTTGGGTAAACCCCATTTCACCCCCTTAGGGGATGAATTTCGAAAAATCGCTTCTTAGTGGATGTCCACGCCATTATAGGGATGCACTGTCCAAATTTCAGCCCTATAGCTCCAGCGGTTTGGATAAACCCCATTTCACCCCCTTAGGGGATGAATTTCGAAAAATCGCTTTTTAGTGGATGTCCACGCCATTATAGGGATGCACAGTCAAAATTTCAGCCCTTTAGCTCTAGCGGTTTAAGTTGTGCGTTGTCTGTCAGTCAGTTACTTTTTATACAATAGAAAAAAATCCCCTTGCAACTTATTGAACCCCATTTCATCCCCTTCAACCCTTTTGTTCTTCATAAAAAGTAGCCTATGTCCGTCTCCAAGGTCTAAACTATGTCTGTTGCAAATTTCATCAAAATCGGTTTAGTGGTTTAGGCGTGAAAGCGTAACAGACAGACAGACAGACAGACAGACAGACAGACAGAGTTACTTTCGCATTTATAATATTAGTAAGGATAATTAATTTTTTAGAAGCAGATTTATTATTTTCTAGCGAGGAGTTCGTGTAACAGTGCAAAAAATAACACTTAACTTCCGTTTTATTTTGAAATTTTTAAGCATCGAAGTAGGCGCTACATGAAATTTCCCTTGTCGTTTTAGCTTTTTTTTTAATGAACTCGATGAAAGAACCATATAGTTCATTAAAAAAACACGGCTACTATATGCCATAAAAAAAATGAAACAAAATTCCCCGAAGGAAATTATAAAAAATAAATTATTATGACGAAAAAAAAGCATCGCGAGCCGAAGAATCGAACCCGCAGCCCCACAGACGAAGGACTTTTCCGTAGCCCTTGCGCCATGGCAGACACTACCGGTGGTTGACTAATATGCTAATAAATCATTTCAGAAAGAAGAAAAAGAGAAAAAGAAAAAAATGCTGCCCGACCAGGCTCGAACCTTCAACGCTACACGCCGCTGAACCGAGGATCCGACGCTCTACCCACTCCACCATCGGCCTGCTGCCAGATTTATAACAATAAAGTAATTTGTTCGGTGCCTATGAAATGTTATCAAGAAAATGATATTTTTGCACTTTTAATTAAGTAAATGTTTATGTTCTCCTGAG
Source organism: Thereva unica (assembly GCA_949987705.1). Lineage (NCBI taxonomy): Eukaryota > Metazoa > Arthropoda > Insecta > Diptera > Therevidae > Thereva > Thereva unica. The sequence goes on from OX465281.1 coordinate 217,729,909, forward strand.
TCTCATTATTAAATAATATAATTTAGTGAGAAATAGAATCAAAACATGTTACACCGAAGTAAAAAAAAATTGTATTTCACCATTTTGCGGCCGAGGATTGAACTTCGTTCTCCTGGGATAGGACTACAGCGCCTTACCTCTAGGCTACCGATATATGGACTTTAGTAGAAATCTCTTTTTTGTTGTTAAATATACTTCTGGTTGAAATTTCCAGACCATTTTCTCAGTTTTTGGTCTTTTGACCAAGAGCTACATTTTGAGATATTTTCCAAGTCTGTAGCTGCAGTACTTTCAGAGATGAAAGTAGGCTTCAGACGGACAGACGGACAGACGGACAGACGGACAGCGCCTCTGTATAAGCTTTTTTTTGAAAAAGCTAAAAAATTAGTGTAAATATGAGCGTTTTGAAATCTAAGTAACAGGTGCCTTTAGTGTCAATAAAAAAAAAAGAAAAAACAGTGCTGAAGTGTTATATAAGGAAAAGATAATCTTGAAATATATAAAACCAAAACAAGAGAAACCATTTGTGATAGGTAATTAACTATAGTAGTTCTTTTTTTATAAAGTAACAATATTTTTTTGATCATCTGGTGGAAAACAATGTATTAACAAGTAGACGCTAACTTTATCCCTGAAAAGAAAGATTTATCGATCATAGACTGACGAGGTGCTTGTTGGCATTGAAGCACCGCCATTCATTCGTCCACGTGTCCTGCTTTTGAGGAAATTCAGAATAAAAATAATAAATATAAACTTAAATAAAATTAATAAATATAAACTTAAATAAAATAAATAAATAAAACAAACAAGGGAAATATTATTATTAAATTAAAAATTTAAAATTCAAATGAAGGAAATTAGAATAAAACCAAATTATTGAATATAAACTTAAGTAAAATAAAAAAAACAAACAAAGGGAAATATTATTATTAAATTAAAAATTTAACATTCAAATGAAGGAAATTAGAATAAAACCAAATTATTAAATATTAACTTAAATAAAATAAATAAGTAAAACGAACAAAGGAAATATTATTATCAAATTAAAGATTTAAAATTCAAACGAAGGAAATACAAACAAAAAAAAATAATAAATATAAACTTAATTAAAATAAATAAATATAACAAAAACAACTTGAGAATTTAACCTATAATAAAATGAAATAAACTAAACACCTAATGTATAAATAATAATTCTAATACTAACCACGTATAATAGTAACCATAAACAAATTGAAAATTTAATATGAATTATCCTGAACTAAATGAACAATAAACTTAATAAACCCTAAATATATTACGTATCGCGAATAATGAACCACCGAAAGAATAAAACCGGGAAGATGATCGGCTGAAGATGCACTAAAGGGGGGGTGAGGCCCCAGGACGTATGCCCTCAATAAGGTAAGTGCTTACCATTTAAAACAGATTGTAGTTTTTGGATCCTCTTTGTAAATGGCAGTGTAACCGGTGACCATCTCTCTCCCCTGTTTACTGGCCCCCTCTTGTTGGCCTCGGTAGGTTTTTATTTCCGCCACCGCCGCCCTTCGTATTTTTTTTTCGTATTTAGGCACGAGTTCTTCGTTTGTTAAACTGTCACCCTTCGGCATCCCTGTACCGCTAACCCCACCCCATCCGGCGAGCTAGTTTGCGCACCGCACGTCGTGCCGACGATCGGTGAAGCGGATGCCTCACATTTCGGCGATCACCCTCGGCGGTCAAGCCTGCCCAGCCACCCTCCTTCTGCCCCTTTCTCTAATTTTTTTGTGTAAGGTGAGTCTCGCACATCCTTTACTGAGATGTGTTTATTTTCCGAATTCGTGCTATGGCACACCCACTTCAGACAGTTACAATATAAATCTTTTAGAGTACAATATATAAGATACAAATCTTTACGGAACAATATAAAGGATTAAAAACTAAAAATAAAAAAATAAATAAGAGCAGAGAGAGATAATTGGACAGATAATACAAAAAAAAAAAATTGAAACTATTAGAAAACTTACCAAACTAAATATGACTTTGACCCTCCACGAAAAGGCGTATATAAAATTCAAAACTATTAAAATTAACCACCGGACAAATGCTTAATAAGTTTCCTCCTGAAAACCACCGCCGTATTGGCTCCTCTGACAGAGGAAGGCAATTTATTCCACAGTCTAATTGTGTGCATGAAGTAGGATCGACAACCAATTCTGCTCTTGTATGAAGGTATGCGGAAGCTTAAAAGACGACGTGACTGCAACGGTACTATAAAACTAGCCAAATACCTGGGACTACTGGTAAAATGTATCTTGTAAAGTAGACATAATGCATGCATGTCAAGGTAGGACAAGAATTCGCAGGGGATGAGAAATTTGCGATAAGTTGAAACATGGGCATTACGTCGTAAGCCAAAGGAGAATCTAATGCAGTCATTAAAAGCTACATTCAGACGACGCCTGCAGACGGCATCCAAGGCAATATAGCTCGAGATGCCGTACAAAAAATGCGGCATGATCAGGCTCTTTACCAGACTTAGGCGTGACTGCTGAGGTAGGAGTTTACCAAATAACCATAACCTACGGAAGCAACTATAAACTTTACTAAGAATCCATGAGACGTGGTCGCAACAAGTCAACCTCGAGTTCACCACAATACCCAAATTCGTAGCCTTATTCACAATACAAAGTGGAGTATTATCGATCGTGATAGGACTTAGCTCATGGGTATTAACAGAACGACGGCTAATAAATAAGGCCACGGATTTATTAGGATTGAGTCTAAGATAGTTATTGGACGCCCAGCTTGAAATATTGCGCAAGTCACCATTCACTCTCTCAATGCATTCACCTAGTTTATCAGAAGAAGATGAGGTATATACTTGCGTATCATCAGCAAAGAAGTGAAAACAGCAATTCCGGATGACGGTAGACATATCATTCGTGAATAATGTGTAAAGCAAAGGTCCGAGAACAGAGCCCTGCGGCACTCCTGATGGCACAGGAAGAAATGATGAAAACTTATCATTGAACTTAATGCACTGGGACCTGTTGGAGAGGAATGAGGAGAGGAGAGAGATCGCAGAAGACGAGAAATGGAAGAGAGTAGCAAGTTTATACAGCAAGAGATTATGATTAACGGTGTCAAACGCTTTTGAGAAATCAAGCAGAACCAACACAGCGGTCTCATTATCATCCAACTTCACTCGAACATCAGTGGTGACCTTCAGCAGTGCTGTCTCACAGCTATGAATCCGCCGAAAGCCAGACAGATACACTAGGAAAGTGGAGCTACATTTTTCAATTTAACGTATTTACACAACTCCATTTATTAGTTAGTGGTATTGGTTTTTTTTTCTATTTCTCTATCTATGCTTTTACAAGGAAGCAGATGCCAGGGCCCTATGGATACACTAGCCATATTCAACTATGGATGATTTAAAGAAATTGTCCTGTAAGCTGTATTGGAAAAATACAATTACACCTTTTATTGATGATTGTCCGCGGATTAAAATTGCATAGTTTGATCTTAGCGGAATTTCGATTTAAAGCCATAACACTTTTTACGGCGACTTAAGTAACCTTTTAAAACTGAACAAAAACAGCTTTCAATCTTCCCTATCAAAGAACTTTTCTTCTTATTAAAAAACCCATAATGGATGACTCCGTCAAATTAATTGTTCACACGTAACGCCACCAGCAATAACATAATAAGCAACATTTTACCCAGTCCTAGACCCCTACAATACCGCCATTTTGAATTTGTAAAAGATCACAAGAGTTAAGAGAAAAACAGACCAAACACTAATAATGTTGAATCAACAGTGCCCATACAAGTTCATTCTATTATTGTAGCATAAAACGGATGTTCTCAGAACTGTTCCCTAAATAATCCAAGAGAGACGTTTATAGTCCCCAATGTTAACTCATAGTGCTATTCTCTACACCCTAATGACCCAATTGCCTGCCACCACAATCCTTTATTTGCACAAACTAAGGGTTCAACAGCTCCTGATAATTTTCTATTAAATACCTTAGCTACATCAAAGGTGTTACTTTTTCCGTGAGTCTGGAAAGGTATCCTTCTATCTCATGTTGATGCTTTGTAATTGTGTTATTTCAGCAACTGCAACCCAACCCTACTGGCAGGTTGTTTTAAAATAACTGCACATGGAAAGGAAAGGGTTTCCTGCTATTTTTAACCTCGGGTTGGAGGTCTTACTGAAACCAGCGTTATTATTTCTACGATCTGGAATTATTTTTGTAATGGATTTCTTTAAAAAAATATAGTACTAATGATTTCAAAATATAAAATAAGGATTCCAAGTACTAGTGCCGACTGTTGATGCCTTTATACAAAAGGCAAACATATTATACAGGGTGTTTTGCCAGAGGCTGAGCAAATCTATAGTAGACAGTACACAACAATTTTTGGAAAACTTTGTATTAATAAAAAAAAGGTATACTACCACTAATTAGGCATCTCTATAATCTTGAGGACTGCGCTTATTTATTTCATTAATAAAAATAATGGTTGTACATGATAGGAAAAAACATATCAACAGACTCTGGATATGATACCTCGAACCGAATTAATAATACTCGCGGGGGACTTCAATGCATATTCAGGAGCAGATCGAACCGGCTGGGAAGGAACGATGGGTAAATTCGGACACGGAATAATTAACGACAACGGCTTACGCCTGCTTTCATTCGCAGCGTCAAACAACTTGATCGTTTGCAACAGCAATTTCTGCCATTCACTCAAACACCAATTCACCTGGCGAAATCCATCCGGCAAAGGGTCGGCGATATTGGAATACGCTTTGGTCAACGAAAGATTCCGATCGACGTTCAAAGACGTACGTACAGTGCGTGGGACCCGATTGCGGATCGGACTATTACCTTGTTCGAGCGAAATTACAGATTCGATTGCAAAGAGCGAAGAAAACGGAGCCACCACCAGCCAAGAAGAATTGGGCGTGCCTTCGGGACCCGGCTATCGGGCGAGAGTTTCAAATGACATTATGCAACAAATTGGTTCTCGCAATACCGGGCGATATCGAAGAAAGGCAATTGTCGGATCCGTAAACGGACGCAGCCATGGATCTCGGACAGCTGTCTGGACCTCGTCGAACAGCAAACACAACATCAAAAATCGGATGGAACTTTCGTGACTTCTCCCCATGATCGCCTGCAGCGGTGGAAAGAATTCTTCCACCAGCTGTACCACCACGACCCACGACAAGGTCCAGCACCCGAACCGCCGATTATCGAACAGCCAGCGAATCAGTTTCTACGATTGAAAATCATCCAACTTCTCCAAGCGTCGTACGATGGCTCAACCAGCAGCGTCGTATTCGAAGCGACTTATCCTCGGAGCTCCCGATTCAAACGGGTGTCCAACACGGAGACGTCGCCTCGCTACTTCTCTCCAACGTTGTGATCGCCGCGATTATGCGTGAAGCATTCGATGGGCGACTCGGAGTTCGATACGACGACAACCACTTCGTAATCGACTTAATGTTCGCCGTCTTCGCCGACACAGATCGATGGCCAGTGTTCACCTCGAAGGAACCCAAATCAAACAGGTTCCGATGTTCAAATATTTGGGATAATTGGTTGAGCAAACGAAAGTGGCATCGTTGGAAGGCAACAGCAACATTCGCCTCGTTCAAGTGGTGCATATGGAAACGAACAAATATTTTCATCAAAGCACAACTTTACCGAACGTGATCCTTCCGATTCTTCTTTATGGATATGAATCGTGGACACTGCTCAAACCGGACGTTAAGAAGCTCGAGGTCTTCCAAATGCAATGCTTGAGGCAGATCCTCGGTGTTTCACTACGCGATCGCCTTTGAAACGAGACAGTTAGACAAAGATGCGATCGAAAAAGAAATGCTAGAACGTCGACTACGGTGGTTTGGACATGTTTGCCGAATGGAGGATAACCGTTTGCCACGTTAACTTCTTTGGCGAGACCGTCCCGCAGACTGGAGAATCCAGCGATCGGCACCGAAGAAAACCTGGCTAAAGAGGGTAACCTAAAGATAAAGAATCAACGATTATCAGTTACCGAGGCTCGAGACGTCGCCAAAAACCGGCAAGAATGAAAACGTATCGTGAATTGAGTTCGAGACCCAGGACACCGATAACAGCGTATCCATTGCGGGGACGTTCCGCTCCGACCGGCAGCTAACGTATCAAAGAAAACGAAAGAAGATGGTACTGGATATAACCATATTTTGCGCAATGGCGAAGTTAATCAGCCTTAATCCATTATGATTGTAGTGTTTGTGCAAGCTTAACTTTCCGATTGTCGACTGAAACGCTGCTTCCCGTCTTATTTTTGCATTGGCACCTTCAATGATTAACTTTATGTCATGACGAGGGCAGCTTCTGTATACGCTCCCTAAAGAGTCATAAAACATCTCCTTTTCTTCTTCCTGTTGGGGCTTGTACCTTGTACATTTATAACTGAATAATTAAAGAATTTTCCCCTTAAACGAATCTTGCACCTGCTTTTATCTATAGATTCAAACCCTATGACGAGGTGCTTTATTTCCTTTAGTGCAATGAATGCTGCACATATTATGTGGTCTCTTTCTTTGCAGCTATAAAATATGTTATGTGTTCATATTCCCTGTCCAGTCCATCTCATGTAGTGGTCATCCAGGTCCACTCTGTATTCCATCAATTCGTCTAGGAGAATTTTTAGCTTACCCGGATGGTATAGTATTCCTACGTTCGATGAAAATAAGTTCAAATCATTTGCCTTTGTGCGTTTGTCTCCGTGAAATCTGTCCAGTCTGAGGCTCTGCCGTAGGTTCCATAGCAAAATGTTAATTGGGAAGAGTTGCTAGTACTTCGCTGGTAGGCGAGAATATAGCGTCTCACCCGCGTCTCTCCCGCCGTCGCGTCTTTCGCTAGTGGGTTATCCATCGGGCACCACGTGAAAGTCACAGTTCGATTTTGGCCATGGTTCTATAGGTTCAACTTTTCGTTCAATTTCAACTCTTTTTTCTCTTGCGCTCGCTTGCAATTGTGAATGGGGTAAAATTATCTCTTTCGTATGTTGCATGCGAACGAAAGAGAAAAAAGTGTTGAAGATGAACGAAAAGTTGAAAGTGTGGACTCGGTTTCGGAAGCAGATCTTTTATTTATGTAAATATAGGATGAGTAATATTGTGTTTGGACTTCTCAGTAGTTAAGCAGATATTTCCACAAAACGTGCTCCCATAGGGGACTGAAAGTGGATACACAAAGAATCCAGATCCAGACGTCCAGTGCCAAGTGGGACCTATAACGTTTTCGAATGCGCAGTAAAAGCATAAAACTCGAGATTTTTGGAGCGAACTTCCACTTTTACTAAATTCAATGAATAATGTAACATTTAAGTTCCTTAAGGTAGATTAAGATCCTTAAAAACCAAACAAAATTTCAACTTACGAGCTCCATTGAGCACTTGTCAAACGTTGAAAGCTGGCACGTACTGAAGGGCAGAGGCATTTGTCTTCATAAATCATAGTGTGCCTTAAGGTTCTGCTGCGAGGACAGAAGAAGTGGGGGTGGCTTCCAATAAGTAAAATTTTTTGGAAAGTAATATAGGGGCAATGACACTCACCAGAGCATGACATAAAGAAGGTAACGGAAATTTTGTGAAAGATATTGAAGATGGTGGGGTGGGAAAATACACACGTACGACTATATACGTTGTACAGTGCGGCAACAGGGCAACAAGGCAACAAAGGGGAGCACAAAAGTGAGCGAAAGAAAAATGTCCTGAAAATGTGACGGGAATGCGAATATCATATTGAGAAGGGGGAGCAGTAATGTATCGGGGTTTGTTTGGGGAATGTGTACATTTCTGAGCAATTTTTCCTTCTGTACTGCCAGGAGCAGACTTGTTGGTGTGGAGTTTAAGGGTGATAATAAAGGTAATGATGATGGCTGCTTGATGTGTTTTCTCAGTTTCACTAAATAGATCCTGTGGGGTTCGTTTTTCGAAAATTTTCGTAGGCGTGCTTTTATTGAATGCTTAAGACTAAAATTTCAAAGCTAACGAGAATTTGATTATTTCATCAGGTGCTGAATTCTTTCGGTAAGAAAATTTCTATATCAATATGTGCTTTGCTTTCTAAATCATTACCTTAGCTTATGAATGAAAACGAAATTTATAACGCACATTAGCTAGGGAGCAAAAGGTTCAGGGAGTCTTAGGGTTTTCGGTACATAATTTTCTCTATTAGTCTAGAAAAAGTGGAGCTGGTGGGTTTGCATGTGTTTCATTTGGATAAACTCTGGGCACAACAGCACACCTGGCAAATACTTTTTTGATTGTTTGTCAAGTCTAGTCATACTTCAAATTTTCCGAATTTTGGGAGAAGTTGACAAATGGAATTCACAGATAGGAAATGAAAAATTCGAACTAATTCTAAAAATTTAAACTATGAAGTAATAGTTAGCTTAGTTCCAGCCGCTTAAGGAAACAGCGTTTAACTAGGTCGTTTTAGCTCGTAAATAATGGCGATCGCCAAAAAGCTGGCCAAAAGTAAAAAAAAAAATGTTCTAGTTTGGTTTTTTTTTGTTGAGTTGGCTGCAGTAATACCTTATCCATCAGAAAATACATAGACATGCTTCAACCAACCTTTACCTGATCTGAAATTTCAGTTGCAAGATACCTTTTCTTGCACAACAGTAATCTGGTACATTTACTCACAAAATTGTATTAATGCAAAAGTAAGCATATAAATTCGAAAATAAGACTCATTCCAGTGAATAAAAATGGATCAGACTCCTGGAGGTAAGTGGAATAAAATAGTGCACTAAGAAACATTGATCGATTGACTAATAATTATTAAAAAAATTATAAAAATTAAAGTTTTAAACAATGCTAATTTAAAAAAAAAATGTAGATTAACTATAAAAAAGTTGAATAATTCTGTAGAATTCTGTTTTCAAACCTATTGGAGATTGTAGTGTGAGTGACCACCTTTGTAATCAAAAAAAATTAGCTGCTCCTAGCTGCTCCTAAGTTTTTAAAGTATGTTTGGAAAAAAAATGTCAGTCAAACGGAACGAGCAAAAATGAAATACTGATGAGGTCCTGAAAGTTTGCCCCCTGTCATATGCACCCTATGCACGCCACGGATGTATAAATTATAAAATTAGTTCATTTGATTGTAATAATTACTAATTAATGAAAAAAAAGTCATTGCACCTCACCTGGGGCTCTAATTATATCGCTTTGTAGGTGCATCATAAAATGCACTAAAAATGCACTAAAATTATCATCTCTTTTGCCTCCCACGGCCCCAAAACAAGTCGTAGGGGGCACTATGACCCCTTAAAATGTTCGTAACAGTCCCTACTATTATTAAAAAATACCAGAAAAATCCCCCCTTGCCTCTAAGGGGGCCAGGGAGCTCCCCAAAAGGCTAAAAACAAAAAAACAAATATGTCAAATGTGTGAAGATGCTCAAGAGTCGTGCAATAAGTACTTTAAAAAATTCCGTGAAAACTTTTCTCGCAAGGCCTCACGAGCAAAGACTATGCAAGACATCTTCAACCGATTTTTAGTTTTTTCAGATCCATTTATTTCGAGTTGTCGAAAATTGCCCGCAAGGCCGATAAAATCTTTGTCAGAGGATGTTGTTCAGCTATTATTACATTCATCAGTGACTATGCATGATGAAAGAGAGTTGTGGGAGGATTCATCGACCACGGAAGGTGCAACAACCGATATCTACAACTGAAAATTCCACTGATGATGAAATAAATTTCTTTTTATAATAATAGAATTAAGAGAATTATTAATAAATGAACGAATTAAAAATTTTATCTCACTGGCAAACAGTATCAAATTATTGAAGGTATGACATTAAATTCGTAACCAGCACCTCCAAAAACCTTGAAAACAACATTAAACTTAATTGCGTTATGAAATTAGTGCAAGGGGGTGGTGACTAGGGGATGAAAGGGGTAACTTTCTGTCGATGTGACATTAAATTCGGAATCAGCGACCCAAAAAACCTTGAACACAACATGAAACTTGATTGCGTTATGAAATAAGGGATATTTTATGCAAGGGGGTGGTGATTAGGGGATGAAGGGGGTAACTTTTTGTCGATGTGACATTAAATTCGTAATCAGCGACCCAAAAAACCCCCGAGGAGGAAATTCCAGATCCCTTACTTGATTTTTCGATTTTTGGCCAGATTTTTGGCGATCGGCGGAACAGAACAGAGAATAAGAAAATTCATTAGTTCAAGTCATAGATATATGAATATCTAGATGGAAAGTAATCGAGTCACTGACCAAGAGGGGTAGATGGTTCAAAAGAGAATGGTTCAAGGAAACACGCTGCAGATCTGCGTTAAGTCTATCTAAGCTACTGAGGAATTGTTCTTTGGGGGAAGAGATATAAATTTGCACATCATCTGCGTACATGTGAATCTTTCACTACAAAAGGAAGATCATTAATGAAAATCTCGAATAGAAGCGGACCAAGGATGGAGCCTTGGGGAACACCAGCGTGAAGAGCAGCAGCTGAGGAAGAATTGTCACCGAGTAGAACTTTCTGGGAACGATTGGTTAAGAATTTTAATCAGTTTAATAAAATTTAACTATTAAATTGGAAGGCGAGTTTTTGCAGAAGCAAACCGTGATTAACACTATCAAAAGCTTTTGACAGATCGAGCAACAATAAGCAGAAAATGTGATGTAATAGATGTTGGTCAAGAGACTTTCGTATATCAGACATCACTATGAGAAGGGCAGTGTCACAGCTATGGCGTTTCCGAAAGTCTGGTTGCCATTCGTTAATGAGTTGAATTCGTACACAAAACTCAAATATTCGGGCAGTAATAAGCCTTTCAAGAACCTTAGCCAAAAAAGGAAGTATACTGATGGGACGGAAATCCCCGGGGGTGGCAGGCGAAGAAAGACATTTAAGAATAGGCGTGATTAAAGCAAGTTTCTCCGACAATGGAAACTTGGAAACAGTGAAGCATGTTTTAAAAATGTGAGTCGGGACCGGCAACGTTGCGTGACTGCCAAAGAGTTCGGACGTGCCAATTTTTCTCTCCTTAATTAAAGTTACATAATTCTTATCAAAACATGGTTGATACGTGTTACTCTTGCAAAGAACCATTCGTGGAACCGCGGGATATTATTATGTGCTCGAACTGTAAAAACTTTTTTCACTCCAAGTGCTGTAATTTAAAAACGGTGGATAATATCCGGAAACTCGGCCAAAAACGCGATACCTGGAAGTGTGATACTTGTAAACACTCTAAGCATAGCGTGGAAATTAGTGAAGATCTGGCCGATAAATTATTTCTAAAATTCAAAACCGAGTTAGAAAACTCCATTAAAGAACCTAAACGGGAAATAAATGAAATTAAGAACGCAGTGCAGTTTATGTCTGATAAATTCGACGAGTACAGTGCTAAATTCAGTGAAATAATTACCGAACTCCAACAGCTGAGAGTGGAAAACAATATACTCAAAAAAGAAGTCAACATTTTGACTGATAAGGTCAATGTACTCCAGCAGGATCAAAGGAAAAGTAATGTCGTCATAACCGGCGTTAAAGAAACGAAAAATGAAAATATTAACTCCATCGTGCTAGCAGTCGCAAAGGGCATTGACTCCCATCTAACTGAGCTAGATCTAGATCAGGCTTATAGACAACGCAAGAGGTCAACGGCCCCAGGTCCCATAGTTGTCTGTTTTGCGAGACAAAGACCCCGAGACGAGTTCCTACAAGCCTACAGAGATGCAGTCAAAAAACAAAACAACGGTCCTGGACTGTCTGCGTCGAAAGTGCAACGAGATCTGGGTGAAGGAAAAATTTTCGTTGGTGAACATTTGACGGCATCAACTGCATTTCTCTACAATGAAGCCAAGGTCAAATTGCGAGAAAAAAATTTCAGGTTTGTTTGGATTCGGAATGGCATGATTTATGCGAGAAGGTCAGAAGGCGAGCGTCCCTTTAGAATTAAAAACAATGAAGAACTAATTAAGTTAATTTAATCTTTTTGTGTTTTACACCTAATTTCAATAGTTTTTTTTTTTTTCTTCCGCAATGTCTGAATTAATAGAAGTTCTTGATAGAAACTTACAAAATTGTACGAAAATACTTAGAAGCGAAACTGATCTTAGATCGTTTTTTGCAAACAATGTAAATACTAGTTTTAAGGTGTTTTGTATGAATATAAGAAGCCTGCCAAAGCATTATGATGAGTTATTGATATTATTAAATAACTTGGAACTTGAGTTTGATGTTATAGTTTTAACAGAAACATGGCTTGGTGACACCGATTGCTATAATATAGAGGGTTTTACTTCTTTTACGAAACCAAATATTCTAAATAAGTGTGATGGTGTGATGATATATGTAAGAGACAACCATATTGTTAATACGTTAGATTGTGAAATACTTGAGGCAAATACAATCGAACTAATCATTAATTTACCATGGAACGATAAACTCCATATCACTTGCGTATATAGGTCCCCAAGTCTAAATCCTATAAATTTTATAAATTCGATGGACAAGTATTTTGAAGATAAGAAAAATGTCAAAAATCATATGGTTGTCGGAGATATGAATATAAATATTTTGGATTCTGGTTCAACTACAACAAATGAATATTTAGATATTATGTCAAAAAATGGTTTTAATAAGTACTTATTAGGAAAAACTAGAATAGGAAATAGAAATGGCACATGTATAGATCACATTTTCCTGAAGAATACTGCAGAACTTCTTTTCGACTCCGCAATTTTTGAAACCTACCTAACAGATCATTTTAGTGTTATAGCAGAACTAAAACCGACAGAGATCCAATTAAACTGTGATAATAAAAATAAAATATGTATTAATCATGTTGATTTAAATAAATTAAATAATAATTTAGAAAACCGCAATTGGGATCAGATATACTCGGAACAAGATATAGATATTTGTATGGACAGGTTCTGTAATATATTAGACAAAGCAATTACAGAGAGTACCACCAAAAAAACTGTGAGAAAACCAAAATTTAAGCCATTGAAACCATGGGTCACACCTGGTATTATAAATTCTATTAGACACAGAAATAAACTTGGTAGAGAACTCAGATTACAGCCTTTCTGTGAGTCGCTTAAAACTACCTATAAGCGTTATCGAAATAAATTGAATCAGCTGATAAAAACTGTTAAAAGGATTTATTACCAAAACGAAATTACCAGGGTCAAGAATAATCCCAAAAAACTTTGGAATAAAATAAATGAAATAACTTTTAAATCCAGAAGTTGCAATACAACAGTAACTCAAATTAGAAATAAAGATGGTCAAGTCTTGAGCGAGTCAGCAGAAATTGCAGAGGAGTTTAATAAATTTTTCACAGATGTAGGAGAGAAGATATCCAGAAGCGTAGTTTGTGCTAATCAACCACAGGAACCAGACTATCATATGCCACGAACTAATAGCCAAATTATTGATTTACCACCTATAACTATGGATGAGCTAAAATATTATTTTGCGAAGCTAAAAGTTGGTAAAGCTGCAGGGGTAGATAATTACACACCTAAAATTGTCCAAGCCTCATCCCGTCACATCCTGAAACCCTTGCTATTTATTTTCAACAAATCTCTTTCTGAAGGTCTTTTTCCCAAAAAATTAAAAGTAGCTGTAATAACACCAATACCTAAAGACGGTGATAAGTTTGACACAAATAATTACAGGCCGATATCTCTAACCTCAATTTTAGGCAAAATTTTAGAGAAATGCATCAAAGCTAGATTAATGAAATATCTTACTGAAAACGAGATCCTTGCGCCTAACCAATACGGTTTCAAACCTAAAAATAGTACAACGGATGCACTATATGATTTGACTGAGTTTATATACCGTGCAGTCGATAAAAAGGAAAACGTAATTGGTGTTTTCTTGGATTTAAAAAAGGCATTTGACACTGTTAACCACGAAAAGCTGATACATAAGCTTAAAAACTTTGGAATTCGAGGAAAAGTACTCCAACTTCTAATATCCTATTTAAACGAAAGGACACAGTGTGTAAGAATAATGGATACAATTAGCGGTTCACTAGTGGTTAAATGTGGTGTGCCCCAGGGCACTGTACTGGGTCCCTTACTTTACCTGATATATGTAAATGATTTATGTAATATGGAGCAAAATGGAATATCTGGGCACATAGTTGCTTATGCGGATGATACAGTCCTTTTGTTTAAAGCAAAAAACTGGGTTACGGTTACGAGGCTGGCTAATGAAGGCTTAAATAAAGTATACGACTGGCTCTGTTTGAACAAATTGGCCCTTAATTTAAAAAAAACCCAATTTATTACATTTGGAAACAAAAAGAATTTAGATCTTAATACAACCTATATAAAACTAAAGGATACTAGGCTAAATCACACAAAGGAAGTTAAATATCTAGGGGTTACCATAGATGGAGAACTGAAATGGAAAATTCATATATCCAACACTGTTAGCAGAATGAGACAAGTGATATATAAATTTAGAATACTAAGGAACTACCTCGATCTTCAAATCCTGAAAAATGTTTACTTTGCGATTGTACAATCAATCCTTCAATATGGAATAATAGCATGGGGTGCTACCCACAGTAGTACTATAAGTGCGTTACATAATGTCCAAAGTAAACTAATAAAAATATGCCTTGGCAAATCGAAATACTACTCGACAACTCAAGCATTTGGCGAATTTGAAGTAATGGATATTCGACAACTATACTTGGTAACGCTTTTAAAATTTGTACAACAAAATCCATCAAAATTTTCCACCAGAATCTCGAATCATGATACGCGTGCGCAACGAAATAGGCCGCTAAACATTCCAAGATGCAAGATATCACTCGCCCAACGTCATGCAAGTACACTGGGTCCTAAATTATTTAATAATCTTCCAAATCATATAAAAAATATTGTTAATGAATTTAATTTTAAAGTAGTTTTCAAGAATTATGTAATACATACGAAACACTTATTCAATGAATTAATTAATGTATTATGAACTTATATTAGGAATTTGTGTCTCAGGCTCTGAATTATTTTTTTTTCCTTTTCTTTTGTTCTTGGTTCTGTAATATTAGTTTCTAAAGTATCGATATAATTTTTATATATAGTAAATAAGTAATTTATGTGTAATATAAAATTATTGGCTTAATTATTATAATTAAAAATATTAATTTATCTAAAATCTTAGGCAGTCACAGCCCTCACGCACAAACATTTGTTTATGTGATGGGCTTAGCTTAGTTTTGTTTTAAGATACATTTTATAATTTGTGATTTTTTATTAAGCTGCAATAAAAAAAAAAAAAAAAAGAGATAATGTTTAAGCATATTTATGAATCTAGGAGATGCATCGTCACTACCAGTCGCTTGTGGCTTAACTGATTTCAGAACCAAGACAACATCAAGGGAATCGACACAGCGAAAGCGAAAGCCATCGAGGGACGTGTAGGGGTGAGTATTAATCTCGGCAGTCGTATGGTTTCCAATGAAATGTTGATTGAAACTTTCTGGGCAGAGATTATGAGGCGCAGTGACATTTTTAGATTGCACGCCTTGCAGTTATTCCAGACAGTTTTGGCTAGAAGCGAAAGATCAAGCTTACGAGCATAATAACTTCTCTTATCCTCTTTGTTGGTGCGTCCATTTTGAATGTACATATAAGCTCTGCTCATACATTCGTTATTTGCAACCTTTAAACCCCTAGATATCCACTTTCATTGGAATCGGAAGAAAATTAGAAAAATTCGTCCGCCGTATTGGCGCCATTTTGAAATTATAAGTTCTGATCATAAATTCGTTATATGTTACCTCGAAAAACCGCAGATGCCTACTTTCATTGAATTCGGAACACAATTTGTAAATTCATATTTGGGTGGCCATTTTGATTTTCGGTCATTTTTCAGCGGCCATTTTAAATTTCGAAAATCGGGATTCGAGGTGTTACAATTTCGAAGCTCTGCGATGACTGTTGCGCCCGCTATAGCGCACACATACATGCATCATATGTACATATATACAATACATACATATAGGGTGGTCCTTAAAAACGTTTTCCTTAATTTTCTTTGGGGCACCCTGTTACTTTGTTCTACTATATAAAAAAATATTACTGTAATTTTTTGTGATTTTTAGACTGAGTTTTAGGGGTCGTTACTGCAAAGTATAAATTCAATATTTTACAAATGACATCTGGATCTATTGGGGTCTTCCTCTAAGGTTTTTCTTCATTTTTGTTGCCTTGTCTACAAGAGCTTCGTCATCAAAAAGCACAAATGCAACCATTTCCTCTGATAGTTCCTCTGATAAGTAATACAAATGACGGAGAAAAAATTTTTCATTACGCACTTTGAAATTTCCTTATTGACACTTTCATAATCTTTTAAATTCTTCAAAAGCTGCAAATCATTTCTTGGGTAAGTATAAGCAGATAGTGCTTGAAACTAGCTGTTCTAAAGGAAAATTTTGGATGCTTTAACAAATGAAAGCAACAAAAATGAAGAAGAACCATTGAAGAAGGCCCAAACAGGACCAGATGTCATTCCTAAAATATTGAATTTATACTTAGCGGTAGCGACCCCTAAACCTAAGTTTAAAGATCCCAAAAAATTACAGTAATATTTTTTTATATAGTAGAACAAAGTAACAGGGTGCCACAAAGAAAATTAAGAAAAGAGTTTTTTAAGGACCACCCTAATACATACAGAAGCTTTCTTTTATTATTATAGATTCTTTTAGTGCATAAAACTGAACTGTCCTTGGAGGGACAATAATATACATACATACAAAACTCCTACAAAAATAGTGGACTCTTTAATTCTAATAGTTGAGAAATATTTCAATGGAAGGAAGAGAAAAAATATTTTATTGAGTTGCCTTTTGCAACGTTTTCCCAAAAATGATGGGACATATTCTCCATATTTTGAAATGTTTGACCAAATATGTATGCGGAAATAAACGTAACATAGTGCATCCAGATGAAAACATGAAAATCCTTTGGACATTATTTGCTTTCGTGCAAGATTTTGGAAAATCCCAATATTACCGCATAATACTAAAACAGTACTAAGCGGACCTGTGTTTGACTTCTGCATTTTGGGTAAAGTCGTTGGTGATATCAGTGATGAAATATTTGTCGAGGAAATTCACATTATTTTTCAATATTCAGTTTTCTTTTTTTCATGTTGCTAAAAGTTTTGCTAAAGTTTATGTGATTTTTGCTTTCGAGGAATTTCCTCCGTCATCCGTCTAACTCGTTCAAACAGGCAATGTTTCGCCACATCAAGGCGACAGGGATGCAGATCTGTTTATTTCCTCCTCCTATGCTACTCTGAAAGGATTCTCTGACATGCCTTTGTTTACTAATTTATCACCAAATTAGACAAATTAGATGTAGACTAACCCACAAAAGTAAAGAAAATTAATATTTTAGCCTTGAGGAAATTAAAAGGCTAAGAGCTGGTTAAGAGTTTACATAACATAAAAATTGCACCAACCACCGCGAAAGAGCGGAGAGAGAGCTGCTCAGTAAGGAATTCACGAATCTTTCTGTTAATGCCCTGTTCGTATTATCATATAAATGTTACAGGACATGAATTATTAATAGCGCATCAACATCCTTCATAATGTGCCTATTATGCTGAGCACTCATACCTGATGCTGCTAGCATGGCGCTGGCACCCTCTATCAGCGGAGTTGGTACTTTTTGCCTTTTCGTCTGGTTACAAAGCCAGCACCAGCGATAGAAGTCCCTGCAGAATCCATAGCAGCCAGCTTTTTCCACAAAAGATGGCTCCGAATGATGAAAAGTTGCCACAACCAGCTTCCAAGTGTGCGATGGCGGACGGCTAGGCAGGATGAGAAAAAGGAAAGAAATTTAATGAATATATTAAAGGACCTAAGTTTTATTAATCGAGCGGCGAGGTGAATTTGCGGGGATAATTGCGTTATTGCATTTGGAGGCTTCTGTTTGGTTAAAAAAAAAGAATAAGGGTCTCCAAGTCGTAATTCCGAACAGATTTGCAGACTGTCTTGTGTTTTTGTTGATCCTTGAACAACGGTCGGTCACTTTATAGCACCCTCAGACATGAACAATGTCTTTCCTTTTTTGTATTCTGCACTTCCAGGAGCTGCTCGTCTTCGTTGATACGGATGCGATGAGATTGTGATTGTTTTCCAGTTTTTTCTTTCAAGGATGCTGAATGTCAAATGAATTCTTGTTGTTATTCTGAATGGCACCATTATACGAAGTCTCCTGAGGATAAGACAGGAAGCGCGTTCGTACCGGGTAGGTTAAATTTGCATCAACGGGAAAGGCAGAAGAACATGACTGCTGGGAATAAAACAAATAGGAATGTTTCTCTTTTGGACAACGAAATTTTTAAATAAAAATTTTCTGCTCGTTATTATTGAAAATTTATCATTAAAATTAATAATGATCAATTTTCAAAGAATTCCAGATTGAAACTTTACTTGATTCGGGTTATTCCAAATTGTTGCATTATCAATGAACTTTTGAGAGAATTCCTTGAAATAGGTACAGGGTGGGCCCTCTGTTGGTTCTTTTTTGAAATTATTATTAGGACAAATCCTAAAGACGGTAGCCTGTGCGGAACACCTAGATGCACTTTCTTTTCTTGCTGTACTTCATATTGAGGAGCCTATCATCATGGATCAAGGCTAGGGAGACCTGGCCCTGTAGCTAAAATCAGACATTGCGCGACCAATTGATGATGTCACGCAAAGATATTGCCAGAATCGTGTCCTTAATTACGAGATACTGTCCAATTGGGCACCAAGCAGCTGGATTGAGAATTCCTCATAGCACCGACTGCCGTATCTGCGTAGTAGAACGCCCAGACAGACAACCGAACGTTTTTCTTTGCTCTGCGCGGTTCCGCCAAACTAATAATAAAATTGACATAACAGCAATCCAAGAGATGCAATGAACTGAGGCAAGATATCATGTGCTCGGGCATGTTTTATGGTCAGGATTAATGTTGTTAAGAATTACAAACAATTATTTCATCCTTTTTTGTGCATTTTGTGCGGTTTTTTTCTGAAGTCGGTTTTTAAAATTTTTTTTTATTTCGTCCTTTTTTTGGTCCATTCATTTTTTTCGGGGGCAATATAAAAAAAAATTATTAAGGTACGTCTACACGGCACAAATAGATCGTTGCGTGTGAACTCAACTGTTCGGCTTGCACAATCTAAAATGTTTTGATTGTACCAAATATGTCTCGGTGATGTTCGACCACTTGCTCCTCCGACCTTATCACAATCAATGTAACATAATATATGTAACGCGTAGATAAGTATACTGGGAGATCCTGGTCAGAGCTAAGAGCTGTCGCGCAAAACAGAGTCCGCTGGAGGGCAACTGTTTCCGCCCTATGTCCCACGAGGGATTAAGGGGCACATAGTATAGTATAGTAGATACATAAGTATAAATATAATGCGCAATAGCTAATGGAGGTAATTTTCACTCCTCATTTGCACTCAGTTTATATACACAATTCGACTTGCGCCAGACAATTTAAAAAACTAAATCGTTGCGTATGAACCTACCTTTACGATAAGTATGACACGCTGCCGTAGTATCGTTTAACCGACGACGCAGCGTACGTATTGCCAGAGTGATTCTTTTTTTAAATCCATTCTGAGAAGTATAACACGCCGCCGCCCCGTCGAAAAAAATCGAAGCAGTAGCTAAATAGTTTTTGCAGTAATGTATTTGCGTATTTTGGGACGAATTTAAAAAAAAAACTTATTTAATATGAAACAAAATTCTCCGGGGGAAATTAAAAGAAATATTTATTGTGAAGTCGATAGCTTACTGTACTATACTCGTCATACACTTTCATTTGATACCCATACCAAGGACGTTGTAAAGAAAAAGTAAGCCGCCATTTTGTGTTGGCCGCCATTTTGGGTTTTGAATGACACCACATAGCGAAGTGTGTTCTACTTGTCACACCCTTTTATTTGATACCCATTTCGGGGGTCTGGGAGCCCAATTGCAAAATTCGACTGTCATCACTAATTGCAACCGCCATCTTGATTTTTTTACAAAATGATCAGATTGTATTGTCATGCGAACTAAACGTATGTGTAAAATTTGCAGTTGATCGGTTATATAGAAGTGGGTCAAAATCAAGTTCAACATTTGTTTACAGCACACAAACATACAAATCAAGGAAATATAAGCTTAATTGCCAATGATATCGGGGAAATCAAATGTAAACGATAAAATTCTTTGATTCTTCACCCACGTCATGGTATATTTCTTTATTCAATATAAACAATAGTTTTTGAGCTGTAAATCGAAACTATATGCCATAATTTCGTTATCATCGGTTTTTGTTCTGGAAGCAAATTTAGAGACGTATTCACGTCAAAAACATGTTTCATATGAAACAAAATTCCCCGAAGGAAATTAAAAAAAAAATATTATGACGAAAAAAAGCACCGCGAGTTGAAGAATCGAACTCGCAGCCCCACAGAGCCCCCAGACGAGGGTACTTCTCCCTAGCCCTCTGCGCCACGGCAGATACTATCAGTGATTGACTAATATGTTAATAAATCATTTCAGAAAGAAGAAAAAGAGAAAAAGAAAACAATCGGGCTGCCCCGACCAGGGATTGAACCTGCAAACGCTACACGCCACTGGATCGAGGATCCAAAGCGCTACGCACTCACCCACTGGCCTTCTACCAGTTTTGCAACAATAAAGTAATTTGTTCGGTGCCTATGAAATGTTTAGGTTGAACTAATTTTAACAGTTTTTTATGCCTAACTTCGAACTTCTTTATAAGAATTTCGAGAAAAATTAACTGGACCACCGTGGGAAACTCCCCCTTCAAATGAACCAAAAAGAAATCAAAAAAGTTATTAGGTTACAAAGTTATGCGTGAACAGGACTACAAAATACCTACACTTCGAATTGAGTAACCTCCTTTTTTTTGAAGTCGGTTAAAAATATACACTCTACATAAACCTTCGCAGCTACAAAAAAGGAGAATATTTCGAAGTAATGGAGCGAGAACTTGATTTCCACCGAGGTAAGAAAAAACAATCAGAGGAAATTCGTATGTCGGCACCGGCAGCTCGCATGGGGACAACGAATTATAAAGATTGCCGCATGTTAAAAGTCGGTGATCCTTTATGGGCTCTACCCTAAGAACGTTACAATGTACCGGTTTAGATAGACAGACAATATCTTGGTTTAAAAACCTGTGAGTCAGGCTTGTATCGATAGAAATCGATCGCACTTAGCAAGGAAAAGTAATGTCCTAAACTACCGCCTCAATCTTATGCAGAACCCCTAGTAGAAACGACTGGTTTTATAATGAATCTAAAGTACCATCTGAATGTAAGATTGCTGCCTACCGAGCAATACAGCAATATTTTCAGAACCTATTGAACCCTATCTCCATATTAAACGAGAATGCAGAGACAGAGGCATTTGTAATTCCCCAAGATAACATCTCAATTGAACCACCAACACTGGATGAGGTGCGGGAAGCTGTAAAAAGGCAGAACAGCAACAAATCGCCGATGGAATAGCAGCTGAGCTAAAGGAAGGAGGACCCCAACTATTACAAACCTTACACGAACTCATATGCACCATCTGGGAGGAAGAAGTTATACCGGAGGACTGGAAGAAAGCGATTATATGTCCAATATACAAGAAAGGAGATAAATTAAACTGCAAAAACTACAGAGGCATCTCACTCCTCAGCACCAGCTACAAAATCTTCACAATACTTGTGAAAAAAAAAAACTGGAACCTATAGCGGAAGGCCTTATAGGAGAATATCAAGCTGGTTTTAGGACAAACAGGTCAACATCGGACCAACTGCTGACCTTAAGGCAAATTCTGGAGAAAACCTGGGAAAGGAATGTAGATGCATACCAGATATTTGTCGACTTTCAACAGGCATATGACTCAATAAACAGAGAGAGGCTATACGAAATCCTATCGGAAATAGGAGTCCTCTCAAAGTTGGTACAACTGATCAAATGCGCCACAAATAGCTCACTGGCGAAAGTGAGGATCCAAAATGTTATAACAGAGGAGTTCGAAAAGCATGGGGGCCAGCCCATCTCCTTGTCTAAGTCCTTGACGTAGACTTAGACAAGGAGATGGGCTGGCCCCCATGCTTTTCAACCTGGCCCTAGAATGGGTGATAAGGAAAACGTCAGTCCAGAGAAGTGCATCAATAGCTACCCAGTCGGTACAATTACTTGGATATGCGGATGACGTAAACATCGTGAGAAGGTCCTTTTTGTCAGCAAAAGAATGTACATAGGATTATTTGCTTAATGGCATATTTAAAACACCTACTTTTTAACACGATATATTTTTAGTTTTATTTTTAACACTTTTGCTTCACATACATATGTAAATAGTTATCTTATTTAATTATATTACACTTCGATTTTAAACTAAATACAGTTATTTATTTTGATATTGTTTTAATGTCAAAAACTTTCTAATGACAACTCATTAATTTAATTTAATTTATTCATTGTTTTCCTATTTTTATATTACTTGATGCAAGTAGGCTATGCTTTTGTGCACAGTCTTTTGCGGCAAGTAATAGGTGAGTAGTGGGACGATGTCCCTACATACTCCCCTCCCAGCGTAGCGTTACATGCAGTGTACCGAGTGAATTGTGGCTGTTTCGCTGTCTCGGTCACACTCAAATGCAGGTTTCAGTCGATCAATAGCTATCGACTTATTTGTGCCATTTAGGTTGATGACAAAATGTTTACGTAATCTTTTGATTACTTTGAATGGCCCTTCGTATGGTGTTTCAAAAGGCCGCCGAACACGATCGGTACGTATGAAAACGTACTCCGCGTTCTCTAAGGCGTTCGGCATGTACACATCATTCTGAACTGACTGTCGTGGCTGTGTTGCCGACAGACCTTTCATGTGTGTGCGAAGACGTGTTAGAAATTCTGAGTGCTCTATCGGGTTCTCATCCGTTGGGATGGAAATTGAATTGGGGAGCCTCAGATTCTGTCCATAGACAAGCTCTGCTGGTGAGCATTGTAAATCGGTTTTAATTGCCGAGCGAATACCTAATAAGACAAAGGGCAAATCCTCACTCCAATGAGTAGTGTTGTCCCTTGCCATTAAGGCCGCTTTCAGTTGTCTATGGAACCGCTCAACCATCCCATTTGCTTGCGGATGGTAGGCGGTAGTACGTATTCTATGTGTACCTAGAAGTCTTGTGACTTCATTGAATAATTTTGATTCAAATTGCGACCCTTGATCTGTTGTAAGTTCAAGTGGGGCGCCAAATCTAGGGACATACTCGGTGACAAAATGTTTGGCCACCGTAGTAGCAGAGATGTCTCGCATTGGATATGCCTCCGGCCATCTTGTAAATCGGTCTACGATTGTTAGAATATATGAATATCCTCGAGATGGGGGCAATGGTCCAACAATGTCCATATGGATATGTTCGAATCTATTATTCGGTAAATTAAAAGCCTCATGTGGAGATTTGGTGTGTCTCGAAACTTTAGATTTTTGGCAGCCTATACAGGATCTAGACCAGTTGTTACAGTCTTTGTTGATCGCTGGCCAAAAATATTTCTTACTGATAGCTTGTCTTGTGGCGCGTATGCCTGGATGCGACAAGCTACATATGTTCAGCGTTGAATGCTAATTTTCTTAATGATGAAGGTATATATGGGCGTTATGTACCCGTGCTAATCTCACACCAAACTTCATGAGTTGTGAAAGGAATTGGTGTGAGTATTAGTTTTACCTTCGAGCTACTACTGGGATGCTCTTGGAGTCGTTGTAACTCTTTGTCACCTTCTTGTGCTTTCGCCAGATGTGGCAAATCGAAGGTGATTGTGTCAACGTTGTCGGCCGCTAATGAGCGAGATAAATAATCTGCGACAACGTTTTGTTTCCCAGAGACATGTCTGATGTCTGTTGTGAACTGGGAAATTAGGCTCAGGTGTCTTGTTTGGCGGCGAGATCTTTCGGTTTTTGTGTGAAGGGCGTGTATTAAAGGTTTGTGGTCAGTGTAGACTACAAAATTTCTTCCTTCAACAAAGTACCAAAAATGTTTTATTGCTGCAAAGATTGCGAGTAGTTCGCGATCAAATGCAGAATAATTTCGTTCAGCAGATGATAGCTTCTTAGAAAAGAAAGCTAATGGTTGCCATTTGTGACCGTTAAATTGTTCCAGCACAGCTCCGATAGCAAAGTCGGAAGCATCAGTTGTGATGCTATATTTAGCATCCTCTAGTGGGTGTATCAGCATCACTGCTGCAGCCATTGCGGCTTTCACGTCGAGGAATGCTTGTTGACATTCTGCGGGCCAAGGAAGTTGTTCCTTATTTTTTGTTGTTGATGGACAATTGAGGAGTTCCCTCAAATGTTCATTAATCGGCACCAGCATTTGTGCTAGTTTAGGAATAAATCGGTGATAAAAGTTCACCATTCCTAAAAATTTTTGAATTTGTTTAACTGTTGTTGGAGTTGTGAGGTCATTTATTGCTTGGAAGCGTTCGGGTGATGGAAGGATTCCATCCTTGCCGATACTATGTCCCAAAAACATGATCTCACTGACACCAAAAACGCATTTTGATAACTTTATTGTTAACCCAAAGTTATCAAGGCGTTTAAACAGTACTTCGAGGTGAGTGAGATGCTCATCCTCGGATTTACTAGCGATAAGTTATATCGTCTAGATAGACATAAATGAAGTCTAAGTCTCTTGTGACTTCATTCATAAACCTTTGAAATGACTGGGCTGCATTTCTTAACCCAAATGGCATGCGAGTAAACTCAAACAGACCAAAGGGTGTTATTAAAGCAGTCTAATGCACGTCTTCTTGTGCAATAGGGATGTTATGGTACGCACGCACCAAATCCACCTTTGAAAAAATCGTGCATCCGTGAAGGTTCACAGAAAAATTGTGAATGTGCGGGATTGGATATCTATCCGGCACTGTGACTGCATTAAGGCCTCCTGCCGCATGGCCTCCAATCATTTGTATCCCGTTTATGGACCAGATGAAGTGGAGATGCTGCGGGAGACGACGATGGTCGATAAATCCCTAGTTGAACCATATGTTCAAACTCCAATTTCGATACCTTGAGCTTCTCAGGATGAAGTCTACGAGCGGTCACGAAAGGTAATTGCCCATTAGTAACAATGTGGTGTTGCACATTGTGTTTAACCGGTAGGTTAAAATTTGGTGGTTGTGTTAATGAAGTGTACTTCATTAACAATGCTTTATATTTGCCAAGATGTTGGCATTCAAAGCTCTCGAGTATATACTCACCAGTTGCACAGACGTCAGTCCGAAGACTGGTCTGTGAGTCAACTAATTCTCGATGTTTAAAATCGAGTATGAGTTCGAACTTTGTGAGAAAGTCCGCACCGAGTATAGCTTTGTTTGTGTTGGCTATGATGAAGTTGTGGATGAACCGTCGGCGAAGACCTAGGTTCAGTTCCAGCAACTTCGCGCCAAAAGTTTGGCCCGCAGAAGTAAATTAGGGCATGTTGTTTGTACCCTAAATGTGTGCTTGGGAACTAATGATATGTCCGCGCCAGAATCGATTAAAAAATCAAGCTGGTTGTGCTGGTCGCGAACAAATAATCTGCACGAGCGTCTCTGCTGAGAGACGCCCGCGGATGTGGCGACTCCCCGCCAATTTAATTTTTTGAAGTCTTAGCCCCTTTCATCTTGCGGTCCTTCTTGGCTGTAGAGCCAGGACCCTTAAAGGCGCAAGGTGGGGTGCACCGTTCTGCCCCACTACCGTAGCGGTAGTGGTAATAGCAGAGCGTCCCCGGCAGTGCTATGGATGAAGTTTTGGGGACAGCTCCTCGATTGGTGGGATCCCTAGTCTCTGCCGATGTAGCCTTCGGTTGATGAACCGGAGATCGGCTCCATCGCCGCTGACCAGAAGACCTTCCCGCCTGCTCCTGTCCTTGGCCCTGCCCTCTCCTCAACACAAGTGCCCGCAATTGCTGCACTTCGCGTTGAAGAGAGTGCACGGCCCGCTCCAGGGACGACGAGTTTCCCACCTCTGACACCTGAGCGGGGGCTGAACGGGCAGTGATCTCCCACACTGTATCCGCCAGCCTCGATAGTTGTGTTAAGGACTGATCCGCGGATGCGGCAAGCACCACCTGGATATCTCTGGGAAGCCTGCGCTCCCAAAGACTCCGGATGAGCTCCTCCCCATCCCCGAGACAGTCCCCTGCCAGGCTCTGCAATCCCTTAGGAAATCTGAGGGCTTGCGGTCTCCGGGCTCATGCGCCGCCAACAACTGCTCGAGGCGGTTCCTGGTCGATAAACCATATCGCTCCAGCAACCGCCTCTTAGCCTCAGTATAGCTGGCAGAGCTGAGGTCCGGAAAAGCATTCAAGAGGATCTTGGCTGCCTCCGTCGGGAGAGCGGACACAATGTGAGACAACTATGTTTTGTCCGAAGTAATCCCGTTCAGCCCAAATTGGGCTTCAGCCTGGTAAAACCAGACGGCCGGGTCGCTCTGGTGGAATTCGGGCAGATTGAACCTTGCCGTGGAGGCTACTTCAACTTCTGCCCGAGCTTCACGTCGAGCCGGCCGCCCCTGTTCCAGGCTGGGCAATGACTCTTCCAATCTCTTAAACGAGTTATCAAGCAGATTTTCTCTTTCCATCTTAAATATCTTGAACAGATGACTTTAAAAAAAATGGAAACTCAGAGACAAAGGAAATGCAAATTCAACAATTAATTACAATTAACGACGGCAATTATTAACTGATAATAAAACTTCCCAAATTTTATTTGATATATGTATGAAAATTTACGAGAATTATATTTGAAAATTAGTTAAAACAAAAAAAGAAATATATTTTTGACACATATAACTTTGATTAGTCTGAATATATTATTATATTAATTAAAAATGTTATATATTTAATATATTAAATGGTCCAAAGTTAAACAAACTAATATAATGGATAAACTTATCTTTTCTGTGGTTACAAACCACCACGATTATATTCTTGAAGTCTTCTTATCTTCGGATTTTGTTTTAAGTCCTTAAAACCCTTTTCTTCTTCTTTTCCTCTTTTGGATTTTCTTTCACATTGAGATGAGCAGGACCGGTTTGTTGGACTTGCACAACCCGCTCTGAAGTGCTTCTTTGCACCGGGGTCACCAATTGTAGGATTATTTGCTTAATGGCACAATTAAAACACCTACTTTTTAACACGATATATTTTTAGTTTTATTTTTAACACTTTTGCTTCACATACATAAATAGTTATCTTATTTAATTATATTACACTTCGATTTTAAACTAAATACAGTTATTTATTTTGATATTGTTTTAATGTCAAAAACTTTCTAATGACAACTCATTAATTTAATTTAATTTATTCATTGTTTTCCTATTTTTATATTACTTGATGCAAGTAGGCTATGCTTTATGGCAAAGTCTTTTGCAGTCAAGTAATTGGTGAGTAGTGGGACGATGTCCCTACAAGAAGTCTATGTCGAATGTCGGCAAAGGACATAGGCCTGAAGATAAACGAAGAAAAAACGAAGGTGATGCAACAATCCAGAGCAGGAAGATCTAGAATGGGAAGAAATATAACCATCGACGAACATAACCTAGAAGTAGTCGATAAAACAGTCTACCTTGGGTCTACTATCACAAAAAGAAACGAAGAAAAAGAAGAAATAACCAGACGAATACTACTGGTTAATAGAGCCTTTTATGCCCAAAAACAATTCCTGCACTCAAGATTTGTACACAGGAAAACGAAACTCTCACTCTACAAAACAGTAATACGACCAGTACGGTGTTATGGTAGCGAGACTTGGACTATGACCCAGGACATAGAAGAACGAGTCAACAGGTTTGAGAGGAAAATTCTCAGATGCATAATAGGCCCAACCAGAGAGGATGGAATATGGCGAAGAAGATACAACAACGAGTTGTATGAAATTTTTGACGACCCACAACTCTCAACTTTAATAAAAATCAACAGACTGAGACTAGCCGGCCACGTAATCAGAATGGAGGACAATCGTATCCCAAAACGGCTTATGGCATCAGAAATTTCGGGAAGTAGGCCAGTAGGTAGACCCAGGAGGAGATGGATAGACTCTGTGACGGCTGACGCAGAGTCAATGCTCAACATCCGGAACTTTAGACATGCTGCAAGGGACCGTCAAACTTGGAGAAATGCCCTAGAGGAGGCCAAGGCTCGATTTGGGCTGTAGCGACATTGGATGGATGGGAGCAATACAACAGTGAGGAGGCGAAAGCTTAACCAACATCTGATTATGATTTCTATGTTTCCGCCACCAAGCTTAAAAGGAATTAGCAACGCCATAAATCGGCTCAAAAATATCAGGTCTAGTATGTTGACGCCATCTCCATGGAACTTGTCAAATTTCGAGAGTCAATATTACATCAATAGTTTCATTAAGAGAAGAAAGTTCTCCCTGAAGATTCGCTGTTCTGTAGTCTCTTCGCTATCCTGTAAAATATTAAACGCCAATACCAGTTAGGCAAATAACATGTGTAAGCTGATACAGGCGTTGGAAAAATACCTAGAGTTTCAAAAGCCGAATTATACCTCTACGAAGCCCTCAGGGATTTCAGTATCCCAAATATAGTATTTTTTTATGTGTGTTGACAATCTAATTTCTTCATACAAAGGGCAATGTCAAACAGCAGCTCTAGTCAAAAGATAGTGAAGAGAGGGAGAAGTAAAGGAAGGAGCTGCCACAACCAAGCCGTGATATTTTTTTTTTATCCACCTACTGCCAACCATTTCTATCGCGACTTTGATATCGAGAAACAACTCGCTGCAGTGTTATGCCTCCTGAAACGAGTTGAATCTCATCAACCAACCGATGACATGCCCTTTGCTGAAGCGGGTAAGGGCTAAGGAAGGGCTATGACAGGAGGAATCAGGAATGTAAAGAGGGAAGAAGAAAGAAGGAAAGTTATGTAGGTGGGAAAGTGGAAGAGGCGAAGGACCGTGGGGCTGACCGGGATTTGAACCCGGGATCTCTGGCATGGTAGCTAGACGCCTTACTTCCTAGGCTATCGAGCCGAGTGACGCTACAATGTAGGTTCTCCACGGTACTCGGAGTAATTGATATATACTATGGATTACGACAAGGAGATTTCCTGTCCTAGAGAAAGAAAACCGAGACACCGGTGTTATACAACGGCTTTCAATTGCCTTCATGCTCAACGCAAATGCTGTCTAACACAGCTGACATCGGCGCGATTGGCACCAATGCGTGTACAAGACATTATCACTCAAATCAATCTAGCAATATGGTAAATAAAAGCTTTGTTAGAGTTTGTTTAACCATAACTTTCCAACTGCTGCTGTCGAGTATGTACTCATTTATTAGTTCAAAACTTAGATGTTCCAGTCAAAGGCATTCGACGTGCTTTCTGTTCAAGAGATAAGCCCTTCGTAGGCTAATTAGTTTTTTTATATGGGGGAAGATGACTTCGTAGAAGAAGAAATATACCCCGACATAAAAATCTAGCTCGGTAAATTCCGTTGGCATGAATCTGGGAACAGCAATCAGCTAGTTACTGGTACTAAGTACACCAAACCAAACCAATGATATAGACAAAATGCCTATAGCTAGCCATGCCAAAATGATTGGTCTCGGGTCAGAAGTGGAACTGCTGGAGAGCGCAGTTGCGAGAAGTAGTTGTCTTGAATTAACTAGTCTAATGTGCTTATTATTTGTTATGCTGCAGATTTTAGGTAAGCCCATGGTTAGGGCGTATCTCTATGTTAGAGATATGTTTTATCTTTGACTCAATAAAAAGACTCGAAATGTAATTTTATGTAGCGAAATCGTTTTCTTAGGCACAGAATCGTTTTCTTAGTTATAAATTTTCACAAAAGAAGACCAAACGAAATTCTTCTAGTTTTCCGAACATTATGGAGTATAAAAACAAAAAATCTAGTTGTGCTGAAGAAGCGTGTGCACTGTTTGCAGACTTCTTTGAATCGGTATATAACGAAAATACCTTTGTTGATGATTTAACGGAAAATAATTCTGACTATATAAACTTGCTTGATATAGGTTCTTTGTCATTAGACGCAAAGGATGTTGAAATTGCTATCCAAGATCTTAAAATGAATTATTCTTCAGACTTGGATGGTATTTGTCCCGCTCTTATAAAGAATTGTGTTTCTGGTCTTATCAACCCTTTAACTTATATATTTAATTTGTCTTTATGTAATGGTCAATTTCTTGATTCGTGGAAGATCTCAATAATTAAACCTATTTTCAAAAACGGATCCAAACATTTGGTCACGAATTATAGGGGTGTATCCTTAATGAAAGTCATTCCTAAACTTTTAGACTGTTTGGTTGCGAGGAAATTATCTTTCTTGTGTAAGGAAATTATTTGTCCTCAGCAACATGGCTTTCTAAGGGGCAGGTCAACGGTCACAAATCTTGCACTCTTTACTAATTTTTGTTTGTTCAATATGGAAAGAGGTCACCAGGTTGATGTAATTTACACAGATTTTTCGAAAGCGTTTGACAAAGTTAATATTACAGTACTTATAAATAAATTACATAAGGCTGGCTTTCATTCAAGTCTTTTGCAATGGATTAGCTCTTATTTATTAAATAGAAAGCAATATGTCGTTCTTGATTCTGTTTCTTCTAGAATAATATGTGTCAAATCAGGTGTGCCTCAGGGCAGTCATTGCGGTCCTTTGCTATTCTTGATTTTTATTAACGATATAATTAATTGCTTCAAGTATGCTCATTGTTTAATTTACGCCGATGACCTAAAAATTTTTTTAAAGGTTAGTGGAGAGGATTGTTGTATTCGCCTTCAAGAAGACTTCAACAATTTATCCACCTGGTGCTCTATAAATGACCTTCAACTAAATGTTTCTAAGTGCCGAGTTATGTCTTTCTTTCGCTCATTGGAAGGCATCGAATACAAATACTCTTTCGCTACTTCTGATTTAGCTAGAGTGTATGAAATTAATGATTTAGGTGTTGTTTTAGATAATAAACTAACTTTCAATAGACACATTGATTTCATTTGTAGTAAAGCCAATAGATTACTGGGTTTTATTAAGAGAAATACTAAAGAATTTTCTGATGTCTTTACTATAAGGACCTTGTTCATTTCCTTGGTAAGGCCAATTCTTGAATATGCATCATGCATTTGGAGTCCTCAGTATGCTGTTAATTCGAATAGAATTGAATCGGTGCAAAAATCCATAACCAGATTTATGTGTTTTAAGCTTAATTTATTTAAGGAACATGTTCCTCATTATGCATCCAGAAGATTATTATTTGGTCTTCCTAACCTTAGCTTTCGTCGAGATGTGAGCTGCGCAATTTTCATAAAAGATATATTATGCTACTCAATCAAGTGCCCTGAGCTGTTGAGTCAAATTAATATCTATGCTATAGAAAGGCCACTTAGGTCGAGAAACCTCCTATATGCCCCTTCTCACAGAACTAATTATGGCTCAAACGGAGTTATTACTAAAGGCATTCATAAATTTAATTTTTTTAATGACTTCGTTGATTTCACCCTGGATCGAACGATCTATAAAAATGTAATTTTAGGTTTAGAGAATCATGTTGATATGAATTTTTCATAAAAATATTTTAATTTTATTTTAATTTAAATAAGTTTTTGGAATCTGTAAGTTTTCTAGTCTGTAAGATTGTAATCAGTAGGCTATAATTAAATAAATAAATAAATAAATAAACAAATTTGACGAATTTTCAAATCTTGAAATTGATATAATTCTAAAACTATCTGACGTGCATAAAAAGCCGAAAGTAGCACCAATTTCTTCTGATTAGGTTTTAATTTGGTATACAACAACATAATATTATTCCACTTTTGAAAATTCCATTCGATACTTTTAGGGTCGCTGCACACTATCGTGCCGATTGTTTTGGATCGACCCTTAATTGGCAATAGAAGTTGTATAAAACCGGCATGAAGTCTGCGATTCTAAACAGAGACTCATCTATACTTAGATGACCTTTTAGATCTTCAGGCTTGGGCTCCTGTTAGCACTATTAGCTATCTATTTCTTCATCTTAACGTGAAGTGGGCGCAGATTTAACATCGCCCTTGACGTTACCGTAGCGCGATTTACCTTTTCGAGTGTTTGTACTTATATGTATATGTATATATGTAGTATATTTATCAATTCACATCTCAATAAATTTAATCCACGTAATGACACCCTCCAAGCAATATAAAATAGAAACCGTTTTTTCTTAGTCACAGAGTGCAACCATATATTGATTTCCCATCACCTTGCACACTTAACGCCCCCATACACGGTCAAATTGGATGTATACATCGAAGTGCGGATGTACAACCAAAACTATCGATTGTGGGCCGGTCGGCCGATCAAAATACGTTGGGCTTATGGGTTTGATGAAAATCTGGTTGTACATCCAATTTGACCGTGTATGGGGGCCTTTAAAGATTATTGAAAAGTTTCTTACAACCCAACTAAACCGCATTTCTAACACCGGAAGGAATCCCTCTTCGAAGCGAGTGAGAAACGCTCAGCCTCTGGATTTCGCAGGAGGAAGAGTGCGATGTAATTTTATTAACTTCACATACCAAGAGCAAACAAACAAAAAAGGAAGATTAATTGCAAAACAAAGCTTTTATATTAGCGGGAAGTATCCTTTTTAAACAGAACGATATCATCGTGTAACTACTCCGGGAAAATGGGAGCGATATCGACGGGAACCACCGACAGGACAAGGACGAGGGAAAAGAGCAAAAATCGAAGAATTCAAAGCAAGTAATGAAAGAAGTTTTTAGATCTGTGTTTGGTGGGTAGAATGCGGAGGAAAAAATTCCTCACTTAATTACTGCTCGCTGCGAAAAGGAACAAAAGTCCTTCTGTATAGTAGTATTCGTTCATTTTCGCCGCTAGGGGTGTATCCGTGCACCCTCCGCCTCATCCAATCTAAATTCCTGTGCTGTTAGGCGAACCCCTCCTAGTTCTGGTAGAATGCTTTTAGAAAAAGGGATATCCTCCGAGGAACGGATATGGGTGGCAGCAAAAAGAAGAGGATAAGACAATTTTATCTCAAAAAGGGGTACCTATAAATTATGTTCTAACCGCCTTAAGAATTTTATGCGGATCGGTTTGTTAGCGAAACAAAAACTTTCTCGTCTCCCAAGAGGACCACAGGAACAGGACTAGTGGAATTTGCTTGATGATTTTAATCGATTGTGAATCTTTGATTGCTGCCAGTGTCGCTACGGGAAAATACTTGATAATTGGCAGAAGCACTTCAACTGGAAGGATTAAATTGTGGGGAATTAAAGTTGTGCTTATTTAAATTTCTTTTTTATTAACGACTTGCTCTAATGATTTAAAGTGATAACACTAATAAGCTCAATGATTTTTGGCTACAGGGATATTATTGCAAAATACGCTACTATAGGAAACGCTACTACTTGAAACAAATATTTTTTATTTCAAGGAGCGCACTTATCATTTGTTTTTCAGCCCTATTGATTTACGGGAAAATTCCTCTTTTGGTATGCCCCTTATACTCCCCGTTTGGCCCACAAGCTGCATAAAGCATGCCCCTTCAAATGTTAGTAGGGATGGGGTCCTCATGAGGAACGATTGTTCGTCTTCGTCCCTGAGCCAGTCTCGGTCTTAAATGCTAGTACGGCTGGGGCTTAAAAGCCCAGGTTAAAAGTTCGACATAGCTCCAATATTCGAAGATGGTCTAAAAAGCTTTTGACATCAACGTGTAGATGGCAGCACTCGTCAATAAAAGCTAGTGAATGTAGTTGTGCATTTTCTGATACTCACCAAAGTTTCAGCCATTTTGGAAGCGCAGTTGTTATTTCGTCGTTTGAGTGAGTCGATGTGAGTGTTTTTGTGAAAATGATGAGTAAGTGAGTGTAATGGTAATGCTAAGTAGACACAGAACAATAAATTCTGAAGAGGGGTATAAAGAAAAGAAACGAACTGAGAAGAGTATACGCAAAAGAAAAAAAAGGCAGTATTGGGAATAAGAAATGAGGAAAATAGAAGAATCAACAAACTCAAATGGCACAAGCTATTTTTGCAAAAACATAATCAGGAACATAAAGAATTTAAACCCAGAATGACGATGATGCAAGTATAAAAATGGGCATGTACTAATAGCCCAGACTGCAAAAACGTACCTATCGAGTAAGAGGATGAAGTGTTTTTGAAATGTTAGTATTTACAGCGACCATAAGAAAAATCATGGTCTGCCTGGACAGAAGTGGTGCCCAAGTTTAGTCTGTGCGTTTTTTGTGACCGCTAAGTGACCTATCGAGTATAAGCTTGAGATTACTTTTAATATTTCGTACTTACGGAGTAGAAAAAATATGTTTGTTTGCCTGGTCAAATCATGGAGACTATACTTGTAACGGTCGGTTGGGAAATTTATTTTGACTGGGGAATTTAGTTTGGGAATCACCCTGTAGGCAAGGGGAAATTTACTGTGAATTACTTTGGAGGAAAAGGAAATTTGAAAAAAAGAAAAAAAAGAGTAGGCGAGGGAGAACAAAATAATTGAAGGAGAATCAGTTTTTTTTTCAGGAAGAGGGAGTTCCGAAAAGATAGTGAAGTAAATAGGAGGTCGGTGTAGATAATTTGTGGCGAAAATATAAGACTTGTTTTTTCCTGTAATCTTTTGTGCTGTATTGCTAAAACTATTTGTGTAAACTATACCGAATAAAGTGCAAATTCGTGGTAGTATGATAAAGATAAATATCATCCCTTTATGTTAAATATAAACCATCGCGACGATAATTCGTGATTAGTGAAAATACGTTGATTTTGCTGGTAGAAGGGAGCAGCAAAAAAAGAATCGATTGGTGTTCATGTGAGATGAATATTTCCTCAACTAATAAGCAACGAACTTCATCGCTAATTAGTCCCATTTGAAGACAATTTGGCAACCTACCTGATGGGAGCGTAATAGGTGAGGCCCTGGAATGGAATTTGGCTGGTGAATCCACAACGTAGCATACTTGTATTGGCACATGGATGAAAGTTCCTGTAGGAAGGTCGACATTGGTAATTATATTGTCGCGCTCAAGAAGAGAAGAGAGATTAAGGTATTTTTGCATTGTGATTTAAATTTGAGATTTTGTAAATCACACTAATATTGGGAAAAAAAGATTAGAAAGTTAGTAGTAAATTGGTGTTTTGGCCCTGCTGAACAACCCCCAGAAACAATTTTTGGCTTCATAGCACTAAAACGAAGAACCAAATTATTAAATTGACAGTTCATAGCTATGGACTCTAAGTGACTGGTTTTATTTAAACAGAAAATTGTTTAAATTGTGTTGTGGTTAGTCGCTATTGATTGGACAAGATCGAAAGGCTATTCAGCGCAAGAAAAATACCTGGCGGTGCAATCTTCAGTGAGGGACGTCAGATGTGGGACTCCAGATGTGTTATGTTTTAACTATGGTACATTGTTTATTGTGTAGTCGTTTTAATTTTGGTGGTAGTAATTTTATTACATACTTTTGATATCCGCATATTAACATTTATAGTACATTATTTGATTCATTACTAATAATAATTTTAAAGGTAAATAATACTAACGTTAATCGTAATTATAATTGTTTGAGCATTTATTGTGTTCCTTGTTGGAAACATGTTGTTCCTTGTTGCTACCGGGGAATAAATTTGTTCTTCCCCTAAGAGTTTCTGTTGAATGAAATAACATTTGTACAAGACGAGGAGTATTGGCCAGTACTGCGCGTTTTCTTTTTTTATCTTGAGCTTCATACATAGGTACCTGTAATAATGAAACCTTAATTTAGTTGAGTTTGATCGGTTAAATTCATAGCTGACAAGGATAAATAATAAATGTTATGGTTGATGATTGTTCATTGTATTGTTTGTTTGGGACAATTAAATGTTTATAAATAATAGAATGTCCATGCGTTAGATTTTTTTTTGTGGAATGGTTGAGGGGGGATCATTTCTTTTCAGGGTTTGACGCGGCTCAGGCGACGACCGGAGAACGATGGGCGGAAGTCAAAGTTGCACAGACACAGGTAAGTGGTGAACCAACCGCGGTAAGCCCCGGCCACACACCCCACGACCCCTCCGGCGAGCTAGACAACTCCGTGTGGCCGGCGTAGGAGTTCCGGATTTTCTTTTTATTTCTTATGTATGGTGTTGGCTCCTTGGCCATGCTCTTCCGGGCTTGTGGCTAAGGGGGTAACACCTCGCATAAGTGGCGCCCACTATTTATATCGCGCCATTATGCTGGTACATAAATGGCGCCCAACGGAGCTTTTAAAGCCCGTTGACTGTCCTACACGGACCCTGAAGTTTAAATTTTTTTTTTTGGTTTAATACCACTTGTGCCTTCACGGACAATGTTTGATTTTTTTTTCGTTTATGGTTCACCACTTTTACCCAGCGCTCGCCGTGGGCTAAGGTAGTACCGCGAGGCCTTAGCCTTTGTCTGTTTTGCCGAATTTTTTTTCAGCGTTTGTCCAAATTCTATGTGAATTTTTCTTTGTCTTCGCTTTTAGGCCTACCCGTTCTACTTAGCGGTAACTTCTTCGTTTTGGAGTAGCTTCGAGCCATGCTATCCTGCACGGCTTGCTAACAAGCGAGTGGTCGCTTGGCTATGCGTGCAGGTGTAGTAGTGGTTCATCCCTGTCCTGTTTCTAGGGTCGGCGACTCTGGTATCAGGCGTGATACCGCCTGCCACTGCGTCGGTCTTGGAACAGGATCTTCTTTAATTTTCCTGGTGGAAGATGAAGTTGGTGCAAGGGCTTAACCGTCTCTGGTAACAGGCGTGTTAACGCCTGCCACTGCGCCCCTTGTTCCTTCTGAAGGTCCATCCAGCTTTTTAAATTCTATTTTTTTGTTTATGTCCTGCGTCCATTTTTCTCTGTCTGTTCCTCCCAACTGATTGATTTTCCGAAAGGTAGCTCAGTTGTGGTTGAACAGCGGATCCCCAAATTTTTTTTATTTTTTGAAGAAGTTTCCCTTTCGTGACTGTGCGATTTTGATTTTCGTTTCCGTCCTTCTTTCGGTGCGGACCTGAAGCTGGGTCGGCGACCTGGATGGCGCTTGGTGATGACTATGCTTCATAGTTTTCACCAACTGCCATCGAGGCCATCGACATGCGGGATCCCTGAGGGGAAGTGTTATCCGTCTCAACCATTCCGCGCGTTTATTGAATTAAAGCTAATTACTCACTCTTATACACTAATCTATACATATAGACATTAATACACTTCGATTGTTTTATATACTAAGTGCGGTTGATTTGATTGGCGGTTCTATTTGAATTTATTTTCACACAAATTTGTTTTCCTTTTCCTTCTTCGAACTTTCTTTGTGCGGGTGTTGCTACTATAGTAGATAACCATGGCCGACTCGGGCCGTCGCACCTTTTATGGCCTGCCCATCCGGCATAAGTTGCTAAGAAGGCCACATTTATTTTCGACTCTATCTCCGTTTGCGAAGGAATTCGTTCCTAATTCTAAACGGGTTGTCATGTCACACTCACTGGACGAGGGCACCGCCTTGAGTTATCTATTCGAGGTGATGAATAGGTTAGGCGAGATTCCGGGATCGTTCGATACCATGGCGTCGAGAATCCTAACTATATTTTTCGGTTTCAAGAATAATCCCTGGGTGTTAAGTCAGGCAATAGAGGGTATCTTCTATCGTTGCGTGGCGGAACCGGCGTTGTGCGTTATGGGAGCAAAATTATACGGGCTGCTGGATTCAATGAATCCCGTAAAGGGTAGTGCCTTTAGAATTCTAGTTAGATTACTGTTGGCCGAGCTGCAGAGGCTAAATAGGCAGGACGGACTGAATGGTCGTAGGTTACGAGGGGTCGAGTTGTTCTTGACGGCCATAAGTACCCATACCCTTCGACGATCAGTTAAGGCGCCCGGGGAAAAAGTCAACTAATGCATTTCTCATTATCGTTTTGTTGGCATCATCATTTTTTTAATACGTTAATTTAGAGAAAAATTAAATATAACAGATCTACACATGTATGTGGTTTTAAGACAGTTATTTGGTCAAAGTTAATAAGGAAATATAATTTTACAAATTTAAATGCAACGAATTTGTAGTATTAACGATTTTATCATCAGGATTTTAGTGGTCTAAACATAACCAAGTTCTTTTACAATATTTATCAGTCAAAATCAGCTGTGCGGAACTCTGCTTAAATTGTCAGTGGTCGTCGAGAATTTTTTTGGTTTGTACGGTTATCTTTAAAGGCGGAAAACGTATTTTCATCTCAACTCGGAACTTGCGAAGCAAAAAAATTGTACACAAATAAAGGGGACAGTATCCAGATATGGATGGCGTATTTAACAATAAGCCCACTAAAGCTGGCCGCAGCAGCCGCCAACTTTTCTTCATCTTGATGTCAATTTCCTCTGGATTCCTGATCTTCTCGTATTTCCCGCAATTGAAATATATTTAACGTATCCGAAATACGAAATTATTGAAAGTGTTTGCGTGACTGATATTCGGTAACGCGGCTCATACTGTTCTTGGGAGCTCTGGCTCATCTATTAGATGCACCCTTCCCAAACGTGGAGGAGAGCTTTAATATACAGGCAAGTTTCCTCCAGGGGTCCTCTTCACCTTTTGATTTTTGGTCAGGCGTAGGTTTCCCTCGGCGAATTAGTTGCCTGTCGTCCTACTGGGGAACTCCATGCAATGTGGGATTGCGTGAGTTGGACTCCAGGGTGCGAGGGGAAACTGGTTCAGGCGAGAATTTCTGAAAGATTAGAGGAGCCGGAAGGGGACAATATGGAATTGCCTTCAGCCGGATCCTTGTCCTTCCAGATATTCTTCCGAGAGAACCTGCAGACTGTCCAACGGTCAACAGGTTTGTATACACTCCTCACACTGTCCTTCCTCTTTGGTCAGTCTGGAGAATATCTCTCAGCAGACAGTTTGACTATCGTTTCACCGGGGGGAGTCAAAGGCAATATGGCATTGCTGGAGACTGGCCCGGTGGAGCGAAAGCAACCCGGGTTTGTACGAAATGTTTGGAGACTTGTTGATATCCGTCGGGGGACAATGTGGTATTGTCTTCCGCCCGTTATTCGCAACTCCAAATATTTCTCCGGGAGATTTTTCAGACTGGCCATCGCAACTTACGGTTGCAAGCATGAACCTAAATTATAGCTAGCTTTTCACTCGGTTCTTATATTACCAACTAGTTCACGTATGCCCGGCTAGCTCTCTAGAGCATGGAACTCCTATTCTCAGGTCGTGAGTCGAGACCCACATTGGCGCCAAAGATATTAGACCTATGGCCTAAAAACCGTCCGTTTTTTTCGGCTCCTCACTGCCTCGCGAGTCGGCCTTGTGGACCCGAGGGTATGTAACGGTCGGTTGGGAAATTTATTTTGACTGGGGAATTTAGTTTGGGAATCACCCTGTAGGCAAGGGGAAATTTACTGTGAATTACTTTGGAGGAAAAGGAAATTTGAAAAAAAGAAAAAAAAGAGTAGGCGAGGGAGAACAAAATAATTGAAGGAGAATCAGTTTTTTTTTCAGGAAGAGGGAGTTCCGAAAAGATAGTGAAGTAAATAGGAGGTCGGTGTAGATAATTTGTGGCGAAAATATAAGACTTGTTTTTTCCTGTAATCTTTTGTGCTGTATTGCTAAAACTATTTGTGTAAACTATACCGAATAAAGTGCAAATTCGTGGTAGTATGATAAAGATAAATATCATCCCTTTATGTTAAATATAAACCATCGCGACGATAATTCGTGATTAGTGAAAATACGTTGATTTTGCTGGTAGAAGGGAGCAGCAAAAAAAGAATCGATTGGTGTTCATGTGAGATGAATATTTCCTCAACTAATAAGCAACGAACTTCATCGCTAATTAGTCCCATTTGAAGACAATTTGGCAACCTACCTGATGGGAGCGTAATAGGTGAGGCCCTGGAATGGAATTTGGCTGGTGAATCCACAACGTAGCATACTTGTATTGGCACATGGATGAAAGTTCCTGTAGGAAGGTCGACATTGGTAATTATATTGTCGCGCTCAAGAAGAGAAGAGAGATTAAGGTATTTTTGCATTGTGATTTAAATTTGAGATTTTGTAAATCACACTAATATTGGGAAAAAAAGATTAGAAAGTTAGTAGTAAATTGGTGTTTTGGCCCTGCTGAACAACCCCCAGAAACAATTTTTGGCTTCATAGCACTAAAACGAAGAACCAAATTATTAAATTGACAGTTCATAGCTATGGACTCTAAGTGACTGGTTTTATTTAAACAGAAAATTGTTTAAATTGTGTTGTGGTTAGTCGCTATTGATTGGACAAGATCGAAAGGCTATTCAGCGCAAGAAAAATACCTGGCGGTGCAATCTTCAGTGAGGGACGTCAGATGTGGGACTCCAGATGTGTTATGTTTTAACTATGGTACATTGTTTATTGTGTAGTCGTTTTAATTTTGGTGGTAGTAATTTTATTACATACTTTTGATATCCGCATATTAACATTTATAGTACATTATTTGATTCATTACTAATAATAATTTTAAAGGTAAATAATACTAACGTTAATCGTAATTATAATTGTTTGAGCATTTATTGTGTTCCTTGTTGGAAACATGTTGTTCCTTGTTGCTACCGGGGAATAAATTTGTTCTTCCCCTAAGAGTTTCTGTTGAATGAAATAACATTTGTACAAGACGAGGAGTATTGGCCAGTACTGCGCGTTTTCTTTTTTTATCTTGAGCTTCATACATAGGTACCTGTAATAATGAAACCTTAATTTAGTTGAGTTTGATCGGTTAAATTCATAGCTGACAAGGATAAATAATAAATGTTATGGTTGATGATTGTTCATTGTATTGTTTGTTTGGGACAATTAAATGTTTATAAATAATAGAATGTCCATGCGTTAGATTTTTTTTTGTGGAATGGTTGAGGGGGGATCATTTCTTTTCAGGGTTTGACGCGGCTCAGGCGACGACCGGAGAACGATGGGCGGAAGTCAAAGTTGCACAGACACAGGTAAGTGGTGAACCAACCGCGGTAAGCCCCGGCCACACACCCCACGACCCCTCCGGCGAGCTAGACAACTCCGTGTGGCCGGCGTAGGAGTTCCGGATTTTCTTTTTATTTCTTATGTATGGTGTTGGCTCCTTGGCCATGCTCTTCCGGGCTTGTGGCTAAGGGGGTAACACCTCGCATAAGTGGCGCCCACTATTTATATCGCGCCATTATGCTGGTACATACTGTTGTCAATTTTCGTTTGATTAATGAGGGCGCCACAGTCACATGTACCCCAAAAAATATGGCCGATTACATTCATCCGGTTCATGGCCAAGCTCGTTAACTTCTAAGATATTTTATGTTTACGCCTAACTTTAACAATCAGCTTCTAAATTGGATTTATATTAATGCCATTTTTCATATTTAACTAATTTATGGATTTTCCAATAGTAAGCCATACGCTAGGAGTTTTTTCCACGCGCCAAATGTCGAGCCAGGCAATCTGCCAGTTTTAGACAATCGAAGATGGCCAACATCACACGCCAATTTTTTCTGCATTTTACTTGACATTCAATTTTACAGTTTTTCTTTTGAAAAATTCTAAAAGTGGTGTGTCATTAGGAGCGTGGCGTTTATGGTGTTTATGATGGTTTGGTTAGGTTATGTAGGGCTGAGCTGTTGGTATTAAGCTCAGACATTTAGACCAAAAGGATTGGCCCATTATGATGCCATAGTGATCGCACTTTAAACCTGATGTTAAAGTGTCGTTTCTTCGCTACGTCGTGGACGTAATGACTCTTCTTAGTTGCGGGATCCCAATCTTCGAGATTTTCGTAGGCGTACTTAGAAAGGGTTCACCAAACGCGGTTAGTCTCCTGCTTAAGGCTGGTTAACAGAGGAGATATAGTACACATTCCTCCTCGTCCTGACTTATATAGCTTCCCCAAAGTCGTAGGTCTCAAAACCTAATCGGTTCGCATGCGTCGCTATCAGAATATGTGTGTGGGTGTGTTTTTGTGTAGTTTTGTCTATATTTACTCCCACGAGTAGTGGAGAAACGAAGTCCGCCCGGGCAGAGATCCGCAGTACCCGGGTCAGGATAATTAGAATCGGAGAGATCGACGGGCATCTGGAGCACACCGTTCACGATTGAGCTATTTTTATAACCTGGGTCCACAGCCAGATAACTAGAAATATGCATTATTTTTTAAGCAGCAAGGAAATAATTCCAAAATATTCAGTTTCACTCGTTAAATTAACTATCCTTGAAATATAGTTATCAAAAATTTCCTAAGGCATAAAATTTTAATCCTATTCAAAGCGCACAAATGCACAGTGGCTGCGTTTACAAATGCCAAAGATTTATCTACGTTGAGAGTACGTCATGGTGTATAATCCTAGAATTAGGGCTCATCAGGAGATTATATTCCCTATTCGTGTCATTACACTTGTACTCGTAAGTTATATCTCGTGAGTCCGAATTTGTATATTTATCTTAGAACACGTAGAGTTCCTTCAACAAACTTCTGCTCTGTTCACATAAAAACAATAATTGAACGACATAACGAAATTAGTTAAATTACTACGGGATAAAAAAAGCAAACAATTTGAACATTAATTCACAACTGAAAGTATTTTTTTTTTTTGATAAATTCTCCATTCTTTCACAGTTCTATAACAAGCCATAACTTGCATGTTTTCACCCCCTAAGCCAAACACATTAATCTTTTCGCTTGCAGGCTTAAAATTTATGTGAATTGTCGGTATGTGCGATTCTGTAACAACAGGAGATTCAATGGAGAAAGAAATATAAATTTGCCGCCATTAGGAATATCCTCTTCAAAAATTGTCGCTAATATTTCCTAACTAATTTGCGCAATAATTCAACGCAACCACCATGAAGCGAGCGTGATGTTCAGTTTTTCTACGTTTTTTTTTAATGTAGAGCCTTCGAGGTGTCGCAGTATGAAGCCACCTACCTTTTAACAAGATTTTTTTTTATTTCACGTATGCGGAAGGGAGATCCTTAATGGGGTATTCCGCTATAAATAATGTCATCATTAATTTTTATTTTATTACAGTACTTCAACAGACATTTTCCTCGAAATTGATTTTTCGATGACAAGCTATATTAAGCCTTGTCACTAGTGCTTTGTGTATTTGGAAAAGGAATAGCGGAAAATTGCTTTCCACCCTCAATTTATTTAAAAGAATGCTTTATGAACCCAACGGCTTCTGAAAAATTTGGTTACTATTGAAGGGTGAATGGGAAAGGCTGTTTAGTAACAAATTAAATGTTTCGTAGAAAATCATTTTCATCAACTCTCTCTTTCAGTTCAATTCACACTTTTTCGAAGACTCCAACTATACCACCAAATACTTTGTTGAGTTGTGACTTCTCAAAGCCTTACCCTTTCTAGTTCTACCGTTCGTCTTGAAAGCATTTTTGAGATAAGTAAGGGCTTTTTTATCACCATCGTCTTCTAAACGTTTTTACTTCAGTATAATTTTAAATTTCTTTAAGGAGTTTAAATTTTATTTATTTATTTAACACATTCCAAACCTCTTATAACTAACAAACAAACCCACCGTCGTATGGACGGG
Source organism: Thereva unica (assembly GCA_949987705.1). NCBI lineage: Eukaryota > Metazoa > Arthropoda > Insecta > Diptera > Therevidae > Thereva > Thereva unica. The sequence continues at coordinate 217,773,593 of OX465281.1, forward strand.
CAATTAGAAGTAAGACCCTTGTATGTATAAAAAATTTCCTCCCATACATATATATTGGTAGTGTTCGATATTCAATCCAATCAGTGTCGGGTCATTCATTCTTCTAGTAGTCCCAGACTAATTTAGTTTTAGTCATACTCACCTTGTCACTCTAAGGTCGAAGAAAATAAAAATCAGTTTTTAACGATTCTGCTTTAGTAGCAATACAGCTTACAACTCTGTTTAAAAATCAGTAACTACACTATAACTATACAAGTTCAATTGAGACTAAACAATTTCTAATTTGGACTAAACAATTTTAAAATGAGAATCAAATAAGTTTCCTCCTAAACGGCTGGACTGAGTTTTACAATCTTATTTGCTTCGTTCCTGTGAGGAATCTTGCGATCGATTTTTAGAATTACTTCACGATATACCCCAGTAGGAATTCTAGGAAGGCCTTACCGATGGAGCACTGAAATAAGTACTCATCTGGTAAGGGGTACCCCTTATTTTCTTGGTGCTAGATGAGCCCTTACAAACCCCATTACAAGAGAAGGCAGATGGTAAGGTGTAGTCCAGAATTATACCCAAACAAGTGAGAGTCTGCCCGATGACTCAAGGGAGCTTTCCTGGAGCTTTCATAAATTTTATAGAAAGAAAGAAAACGGGCAATTATATTCGTCGACATAAAATGCGACATTAGCATACCCAATAGCCCGGCTCTCATTCGATACGGAGGACAAGCAGCTTTGGAGAAGTGGAGAATTTAGTTGGGGGACTGCTTAGGTAAAGCCACTCTCGGGCTTGGAAAAAAAGACATTTGTAAAAGATGAAAAAAATAAAAGCATTTCGACACCGGATCACATATCCACAGGCGCCCATGAATATCTCTTTTCGCAATGTTCCATTTGCTGCCTTACTATACCCCTTACAGATAAGCAGTTCTATAAGTACTCGAAGGTAAGTACTAAAGTAAGGCCTTACCCCCTATGACATCGTGTGTAAAAGTAAGCACTTCTGTAAAAGGGAGTGGTAAGGCCTACCCCTTACCAGTAAGTGCTGATTTCAGTACTTCTGTAAGCTTACCGGTCCTACTGGGACGGTGATGCTCAAATTTGGCACACACCTACAATACAATACAATAAAGTATATTCAATTTTAGGGTAAATCCAATATGGCGGCCACCATGAATGGCGGATTTCAAGAATGATCGATACCAAGCCGAAATTTTGATGACGGATGAAGCTTACTTTACACTCTCTGGGAGTCAACAGACAAAACTATCGAATTTGGGAAACAGAGAAACAACACCATCGGAACATTTTTCTTTAAAGTTCTAGAAATCTTCGGCGGCGCAAGCTACTTTGTGCGTCCGAGAACGAGAACTTCTATTTTCAATAAGGCAGCGAAAATTTAAATATATGGCCCATAAAGTTTGGAAACCACTAACCTGCGCAGAAGACGGCAAAACGAAAAACATTGTTTATCGTAAGGCATTGCAGCGAACGTCAAAACATTTCAGGAATTAAATTCATAATGCCATTACAATTACCATTGAACTGTAAAAGCAGAAATCAGAAAATAAAGGGGGTAGCGGGTTAAGAGGGGTCTGGCGGCCCCCACCGGTTCTGCTACAACCGACCCGAAAATCTTAAAGAGAGTCGAAAAAAAAATTTTTTGAGATCTTTTGCGACCCCATGGACCCAAATGAAGACCCCATAATCGTGAAAAATGTGTTTTTTTTACATTTTAGTTTTTTTGGGCATTTAAATCGGGTTTTAAGGGTTTGCAACGCATCTTAAGATTTGTTTGGGATGTGTAGATGTTTCCTGAATTTTTTCAGATTTTTTCGTCTTGTGAAAATATGTGAAATATAGGTTTGAATGCAAAAAAATCGTGAAAATCCCCTTATGTTGAAGGAAAAAGTCTAAGGTTTTTAGGTTTAGATTCATTCTTATTTTGGCTGCTAAATAGCTTTAATAGCGAGAACCTTCCTCTTTCAAATGAGCCTAATTGGGCTCCATTTGGTTGATTCTGGTGAGCGGGGCGATTTTTTAAATAAAAGTAGAATTAAATATTTTTACGGTTTTTCGACAATAAAAAAGTGTATTCGTTACAGTGCGTCCACACTATGAAAAATGAATCAAAATAGGGGTTTTGAGGTCGCTAAATAATAAAAATACTATTTACAACATGTTAAACTTACAATTTAATTATAAACTTAATAAAACGTGGTAACTTACGTTAGTTTTAATCCTCATCACTATCTTCATTAATAACAGGCTCAACGCTTTGAACACAAAAGAGATTCGTTAGAATTTGCGCTGGACGGATAATTTTTGACAAATATCTCGCGTGTCCTAAGAAATAAATGATTGTGGCTACGTGTGCGCAACAACCGACAGTTCTAAGCCGAACCCCAATTCACGCGGTCTATCTTTCTCTCTGTATTCAGCTCCGTTTAATAATATCTGTTTGTTTTTTTACTCCGTGTAATATCTATTGTTTAAGCTTTAGTGAGTTAAAAAAAATTAAGTGGAAAACTAAAATTAAGTGGAATTTTTTTATTTTTTTCTGACCGGGAAATAAGATGCCACCTAAGAAACGAAGATCTGTAGTCGATGAAAGGTGCGTTTCATGCAAGACTTTGCTGCGTCACGATTCTGGACAGCAAAAAATCATTTCGTCAGATGCTGAAGCCCACACGTTTTCTAAAAGTATGGGTCCACATATGAGTGTAGGAGACATTTTATGCCACAGATGTCGTTCAAAAGCATATAATTTAATGAAACGTATTGATCAACCATTAACAAGCCGCAGCCATCCATCAAATCCTTCGGCAGAGGTCGCTCCAGTAGAACCTGCAAATCCCCTGCCGGAAGTCGATCCAGCAGAATCAGTAAATCTTTCGCCCGAGGTCCATCTAGAAGAACCAGAAAATATTTCGCTAGAAGTCGATCTAGTAGAAGAGCAGTCATCACAATTGTCGAATTTGTCAGTATCAAGTAATGATTCTCAATCGACACATCAGGCGATCCAGCATTCACAATCAGACACAGGATCTTCGTCGTCGCTGTCACAATCGTCTTCGTTTAATGACCCAATTTTCGTTTTTCGAGAAAAAAAAGAACGCGAATTGATAGTTATGTCATTGAATAGAGTTATCGCGTCCCACAAATCTTGTTGCGTTTGCCTTGTCCCAAATGGAAAAAAAATGGTCGTACCATTCAAAGCTCGGATACAGGCTTTTATTCATTCAAGAATTTTTATTCCCAAAAACAATCGGTGTTGCTCTGAACATCTCATTGGTGAACGCTTCTACGCTGATGAAATTCCCAAACTACAGGTCTTTTCGAATACGTGTTCAATCGACGCAGAAGAGTTAGCACAATTTTTAAACATACTTTCTAATTCTTGTAATAATAGTATTCTAGACAGAGTAGAAGATAACGATTTATCCGACGAGCGAATAAAGTCATTGACTGGCTACGACGTTAAAGATTTCAAAACATTGAAAGATATGTTAGTTTCAATGCGGAATACTAAAAAACGCACTATAAATCAAGCTCTTGTCGTATTTCTTTTCAGATTAAGAACTGGAAATTCTAACAGTACTATAGCGTCTATTTTTGATATCAAATATGATCAAGATGTATCTGAATACATCGGATAAATCTTGAATTCATTCAAGAATGATGTTTTGCCAGATAGGTTTGGGGTACATGCATGTTCCCGTAAAGATTTGATAGATAACCACACTTCTCCGCATGTGAAAAAATTACACGGTTTTGAGAATCGTTTGATTTTGATAGCTGATGGGTCATATCTACGACATGAAAAAAGTAGCAATAACAATTATCAACGAAAATCTTTTTCTGGACAAAAGAAATGTCACCTCTGTAAACCTGTAAATGGTTGCACTACAGATGGATTTGTGGTAGATGGTTTTGGGCCTTATGAAGCAACGATGAATGATGCAAAAATCATGGAAAAAATTCTTGAAGATTCAAATGGTTTAAGATCACTTCTTAGAAAAGGTGACGTTTTTATTCTTGACAGAGGATTCAGAGATGTCAAAACTTTGTTAGAGCGTGAGGGATTTGTCGTGCTGATGCCTGCGTTAAAGGGGCAAAGAAAACAACTGACGACACAAGAGGCAAATGAAAGTCGATTTGTGACAAAGCTTAGATGGGTAATAGAAGCTGTTCATGGTATCATTGGGAGTAAATTCAAATTCTTGCATGAGCGACTTGATAATAAGTTTCTAAAAACAGCAGAACTCTATTGTAAAGTAGCGAATTTTCTGGTTAATGAGTTTGGAAAGAGACTCAACTCTGATGCCGAACTACAAGATGAGATTACTGAGGAAATGTTACGAAGAAGAGACGTTAATAATGAATTAGCAAAAGTGGTAGAAGAGGAAAACTGGAATAGAAAAAAAAGGACCTTTAAACCTTTGACGTCCAACGATGTCTTTGATTTTCCAGAGCTGACAGAAAAAGATTTAAAGATACTTTTTACAGGGTCTTACCAGTTATCGCAGACTGTTTCCTATTTATCAGAAGTTTATACTGAAGACGGGGTTCTTAATATGCACTACTTGTTGGAGGATAAAAGAATTTTGAAATGTGAAGTTAAATCAAGGCATATAAGTCGAAAAGTATACAAATGTTACGTCAAATACGTTCCTAATACTATTGGCAGGGGTGGTATCGAAGAATACGTATGCGATTGTGCGAATGGGCTTAGAACTGTCGGTTGTTGCGCACACGTGGCCACAATCATTTATTGCTTAGGACACGCGAGATATCTGTCAAAAATTATCCGTCCAGCGCAAATTCTAACGAATCTCTTTTGTGTTCAAAGCGTTGAGCCTATTATTAATGAAGATAGTGATGAGGATTAAAACTAACGTAAGTTACCACGTTTTATTAAGTTTATAATTAAATTGTAAGTTTAACATGTTGTAAATAGTATTTTTATTATTTAGCGACCTCAAAACCCCTATTTTGATTCATTTTTCATAGTGTGGACGCACTGTAACGAATACACTTTTTTATTGTCGAAAAACCGTAAAAATATTTAATTCTACTTTTATTTAAAAAATCGCCCCGCTCACCAGAATCAACCAAATGGAGCCCAATTAGGCTCATTTGAAAGAGGAAGGTTCTCGCTATTAAAGCTATTTAGCAGCCAAAATAAGAATGAATCTAAACCTAAAAACCTTAGACTTTTTCCTTCAACATAAGGGGATTTTCACGATTTTTTTGCATTCAAACCTATATTTCACATATTTTCACTAGACGAAAAAATCTGAAAAAATTCAGGAAACATCTACACATCCCAAACAAATCTTAAGATGCGTTGCAAACCCTTAAAACCCGATTTAAATGCCCAAAAAAAACTAAAATGTCAAAAAAACACATTTTTCACGATTATGGGGTCTTCATTTGGGTCCATGGGGTCGCAAAAGATCTCAAAAAATTTTTTTCCGACCCTATTTAAGATTTTCGGGTCGGTTGTAGCAGAACCGGTGGGGGCCGCCAGACCCCTCTTAACCCGCTACCCCCATTTGATTCAAATTGATATCTCTCTTATTGTTTCGTTGTGTTTTTCAGTCAGTTAACTAATTTCAGGCAGAACTAGGTCTGCCGGGTGAACTAGTTAATTATAAATTAATTAAAAACTCAAATCTATCATATTTATTTCGTCTGGTATAAATTTTTGAATGTGAGCGTTATGTCGGATGCAATCAGGAACGTCAATTTTCGATTTGTTATTTTCGAATTTTACTTTCTAGCCGTTATGGACAAAATTCGGTTTGCGTCAAATTTGATCTGTTCTCACCAGCGGGAATTTGCTGAATTTACTTAAATCATTTTTGACGTCAGCTTTCAGGTTTGTCCAAGTATATTCAATTGCATTAAACATTGGGCTATATGGAACAAGTCTTAGGGCCTGTGTGAATTCAGTGACTAAAAGTTAGTGTCGATAATACAGTATTTAGTCTTTTAGCGAGGAGACTAAATTGTTTCACAGTTGACTAAATTGTTGTTTGAAAATAATAACAACGAATTTGTTTTGAAAAAAAATAACGAGTTTGTTTGAAAAAAATAACAACGGAAAAAATGGACAACGAAAAACGGAAATACATATTCTACAAGATGTGAGTGCAGGCGGGCCTCGATTTACGTCGCCTCGATTTAAGTCGTTTCGGTTTACGTTGTCTCGCTTTTTAATTCTCAGTTTCGATTTACGTCGGCAAAATTTCGATTTACGTCGGCATCTTTTTTTTTGTGCATGAATATTTCTGCGAATTTCCTTCGTTTTTCATTCTTACTACCCGAAATGCACATCTCTACTATAACGTGCCCAAGCATGCCCAATATTTTTCGCAGAAATTTCTTTTCATCGCGGTGTAAAATTCGTGGATATGTATTTCTACACGGGTTTAGGGTAGTTCAAAATTAGCAAAAAAATTTCAAAAAAACGTGCACCCCCTATCTTTAAGTTCAATTAAAATGATGATTTTTGGCGGCAACCGAAGAATTTTTGATTGACACTAACCATTGCCGTCGAGCACATTTCGTTTTAGAGATTTACGATTTTTAAACGATAATAAAAATTTGATAATTCTGTTCATTTACATACGTCCATTAAACTACCTAGATCGTGGCTTCTACATGGTTTTCGAGGTCGCTGATTACGAATTTGACGTCAAATCGAAGGTTTGACAAATGACAGCTGTCTAAAACGCTCTCGACTATGAACAAAATACGTTTAAAAACCGTAAATCTCTAAAACGAAATGTCCAACCAGATACTGGTTTTCGACTTTAAAAAATGAATAAACATATCAGCTCTGTTTGTTTTTTCACTCCAAAAGATTCTCTTTTGAGTGGAGTCAATTCCCAGCATGAAGTTTTTATTCTAAGCAAATAGACTTTCTAAATAGATCTATTTTTATATCTTATAAGTTCAAGTGTATACGTCCAGTATAATCAACATACTATCATATCTTATGTGTCTAACTTTACTTTTAATTTATCCCTGAACCAGAGTCGGTATGGGTGTGAGCATGTCTCCCCAACATCCTAAATCAATGGAAAAATTTTTCTTCGTTCACCATTGTTCTGAGCATCTGCACGATATGCACTAGAATTTTTCTTCTTAGTCTGCAAGAGCTCACTAATCCAAGTAACTTTGTCATTAAACTATCTTTGTGTTCACTGAATTATGAGGATTATAATCTATTAAATGCCAGTAAAGGTGACATCTTTAATACATCAAGGTTAAAATTTTATTATTGAATAATCCTTTCAAGCCTGATTAGACCTCAACTAACATTGACTACATTGACAATTAATATCAACTGATTTAAAGACGTTATCCCAGCTGCGTTTTGGCCACTTTGCAAGGGACAGTTCATAGAGAGAGAATTTAGAGGCCAAATCAAGTTGTTTATATCATTGATTCATGGTCATTATAGCTGCAAGGCTGAGACCAGTAAGAGACCCTCGTGGTCCACTAGCTCTATGCTAGTAAAATTTAAAACAACAACATAAAACGAAATTTGCTCGGCGGCAATGGTTAGTGTCAATCAAAAATTCTCCGGTTGCCGCCAAAAATCATAATTTTAAATGAACTTAAAGATAGGGGGGTGCACGTTTTTTTTTGAAATTTTTTTGCCATTTTTGAGCCACCCTACGGGTTATACGTGCATGCACTACATACTACAGTTCTCTTTTGTTTCTGAGGCTGACGAGCGGTGTTAGCTTCCTTGTGTATTTTATGTTAAATAACTGTTTTTTGTTACGTTTTTCTGAAGTAATGTTATTTTGTCCTTATTGTTATTTTTTATGTTTTTTTTTAAATAAATGTTGTTGCTTTTCGTTAATAAAAGATTTAATTTTCGTGAGATTCGATATACGTCGTTTCGGTTTACGTCGCGTTTTCCCGGTCCCGAAAACGACGTAAATCGAGGCTCGCTGCAAAAAATATCAGCCAGAAAACGAAACAATATGTTCTTCACCGAGAAACCGAAACAATATCTTTTTCAGCAATAAATTGAAACAATATCTTTTTCACCAACATTTTGAAACAATATCTTTTTCGTAAGACCCATCGAAATATAAAGTTTGTAATTCTTTATTTGCGTAATGATGTGTAAAGTATTCGATAAATATATCTTTTAGTGAATTATAACCCCCCCAAACAGGCCAGAGCACTGAAGATGCTGGTGCAGCTGCTACAACGTGGCCCTATTTTGAAATAATGCATACATATTGTGCTTCAAGGCATAATATTAATCCGCCATTAGTGATGAATAGCGGCACGGTAATTATTAATGAAGAAACCACATCAACTCCAACCAACCAACCCTGTCAAAAGAAAACATGAAGAAATTGACGAAGAGTGTAATGTGAACCTTGCGTTGGTTGCTCGAAGAAGCCAACGTCAGATCCACCTACAAAAAAAAAAAAAAACAAAAAAATTTTGGACAACAAAAAAAAATCCCAAACAAGAAAATCAATCCGATCATCAAGGCGGTACCTCAGGCCTCTAGAGTTGGCTTGGCTCGTCGAGGGGGTCGTGGAGTATTGAGGCCCCCGAGGTACCACTTATTTAGGTGCATCACCACTTACCTGCGGGCGTCCTATCAGGGTAGGAGCGGAGAACTTAGTTGAGCCAGAAGGGCACCTGAAAAATAAAGTTTGGAACGAGATCCATCGTCCGCGGTTTCGCCAGCAGAATGCCTTAGCCGATCATATTTACCCCGCCAGTGTCGCTATCAATAAAAGATGTGTATCGGATTACCTTCAAAACAATATTGTATATTTACACTATAACTCACAAAAAACTCAACTTTAACATGATATTTAATAAACTAGGAACGAGTCTCTTAACTAAAACAAGTAGCCAGAACTACAGTGTTGTATTATGTCGTACCACCAAAGGGTAGCTATGAGCCGGCCACCCCTCTAAGATGACAAGAAAACACAAAACGCAACCATGACCCACCCTGGTACCAGCGTAGATCGTCGAACAACTCAAATTGTTATCCTTACTAATATTATAAATGCGAAAGTAACTCTGTCTGTCTGTCTGTCTGTCTGTCTGTCTGTCTGTTACGCTTTCACGCATAAACCACTGGACCGATTTTGATGAAATTTGCTACAGACATAGTTTAAACCTTGGGGACGGACATAGGCTACTTTTTTGGAGAAAAAAAAAGGGTTGAAGGGGGTTAAATGGGGTTCAATAAGTTTTAAGGGGATTTTTTTTCTTTACTTTTTTTCTATTGCATAAAAAGTAACTGACTGACAGACAACGCACAACCTAAACCGCTAGAGCTAAAGGGCTGAAATTTTCACAGTGCATCCCTAGCGATTTTTCGAAATTCACCCCTAAGGGGGTGAAATGGGGTTTATCCAAACCGCTGGAGCTATAGGGCTGAAATTTTGACAGTGCATCCCTATAATGACGTGGACATCCACTAAAAAGCGATTTTTCGAAATTCATCCCCTAAGGGGGTGAAATGGGGTTTTACCAAACCGCTATAGCTATAGGGCTGAGATTTTGATAGTGCATCCCTATAATGGCGTATACATCCACTATAAAGCGATTTTTCGAAATTCATCCCCTAAGGGGGTGAAATGGGGTTTACCCAAACCGCTGGAGCTATAGGGCTGAAATTTTGACAGTGCATCCCTATAATGGCGTGGACATCCACTATAAAGCGATTTTACGAAAATCATCCCCTAAGGGGGTGAAATGGGGTTTACCCAAATCGCTGGAGCTATAGGGCTGAAATTTTGACAGTGCGTCCCTATAATGACGTGGACATCCACTTAGGAGCGATTTTTTGAAATTTATCCTCTAAGGGGGTTAAATGGGGTTAACCCGAACCGCTGGAGCTAAACGGCTGAAATTTTGACAGTGCATCTCTATAATGACGTGGACATTCACTAAGAAGCGATTTTTCGAAATTCATCCCCTAACGGAGTGAAATGAGGTTACCAAACTACTGGAGCTATAGGGCTGAAATTTCGACAGTGCATCCCTATAATGACGTGGACATAAACTAAGAAGCGATTTTTCGAAATTCATCCCCTAACGGAGTGAAATGAGGTTACCAAACTACTGGAGCTATAGGGCTGAAATTTCGACAGTGCATCCCTATAATGACGTGGACATAAACTAAGAGACGATTACTCGAAATTCATCCCCTAAGGGGGTGAAATGGGGTTAACCCAAACCTCTGAAGTTGAAATGCTGAAATTTTGACAGTGCATCCCTATAATCACGTAGAAATGAACGACTCGAAATTCACTTTATTTAATATTCATTTGTGATTGCTTCATAATTTCTTGCACCCACGTAAATAGGCGAACAAACTTAACGAACGTTCGTCAAACCCTAAAATGTCGCTTCTCTTGATGACATATACATGCCAATCGCTGCTTCAAAACTTGCGGATTTGTTGAGCAGAGGTGATATATGTAGCAATTTGTTATTTTAAGGCGTTGCAAGGCACGCGGGTTTTATGCTAGTGCTCTATAAAAATTAAACCACATATAGGGGTTAAATGGCGCCAGTTCAAACCAATCTTACCGTGTGGTGTATAGGACGACTCAAAAGTTATGTGTTGTGACTTAGATTATAGTATTATAACAAATTAATAAATTAGGAAATATGGCATAAAATACAGTTATACAAATATTTACAGGATGACCTATCGCGGATAATGCAATCCATAAATTATTATACAGGGTGTCCTACATAAACTTACAAAGCGGCCGGCTGTGGATAGGTCTTGGATAGACGAACAAAAAATCGTATGGGTGGGGGGAGGGAGGGGGAATCGTAACGGTTTAGCCGCTAGGGCATTTTGATTTTTTTTGCTAAGGTTTTACATATCACACTGTATTTTTGTAACCGTATAACCTATTTTCATGGTTATGGTACCAGTTTACGCAGAATTCCTCCACCTATCTACAACGGTAAAAACAATGGTCCTATCTTACCAACTTTTGGAGTTATGAATCGCCAAAGTCAAAATTTTGTTATTTTTTCACTAAAATTTCAACTAAAACCACCTTTTTCTCCAAAAAATACGTGATTAACCTAAACTTTTTTTTCTAAAATTAGAAAGCTTGGACAATTTCCTATGAATAATGCCTATTAAGTCTTAATGTAACTGCCTTTATTTTAGAAGATATAAGGCATTTAGTCTAAGTCTAAAAATACAAAATAAAGGAAAATTTAACATCATTTAACAATTAGCAAAAAAAAAATCAAAACGCCCTAGCGGCTAAACCGTTACGATTCCCCCCCCCCACCCATACGATTTTTTGTTCGTTTATCCAAGACCTATCCACAGCCGGCCGCTTTGTAAGTTTATGTGGGACACCCTGTATATATAACTTTCGCCAAATTAGGTATATCTTGAATAAAATGATGTACGTATATGTACGGTTGTAATATGTGTCAAATATTATTAAATTAAGCAGTATCTAAAGTGATCTAAGTTACGTAAATATATCAATTATGTATTAAAGGAGAGTATTAGTAAATCAAATGGAATAAAAATTTCTCAATATCAATAAATTTTTTGTTTTAACAACTAAGCATTTATTTATTTATTTTTTCCCGGATTCCTGGGATTGGGAAGAAGCGCCAAAGGTGGACCAATATCAGTACGTCACTCTGAGAGGCTGGTTCTTCGACTTTGGGTCTCGAAAACCCAATCAAATTGAATAAAATAAAACTTCGATTACCTTGGTTTCTAAACTTGATCGCTCTAAAGTCCCCCCGGAAGTTCCGTAGGCGGAGATAGGTTATATTACCTCTGATGTTGATATTACAGGCTGGTCCGAGAGTCTTGTTGATGACGGCTGCTTTTTATCCGCCTCATTGAGCTTCCCTTAGGTTATACACAATCACACTTATGATAGCGTCTTCTTATTTTCCGTAAACTTCGGGTACCAATATTGATGCATCCTTCTTTCTGCCCTTCTATTTGATGTCCTTCCTGACCCAATTCGATCACAATCCTTCCATAAAATTATAAAATTACTCTTCTTTAGCTTCCTTCTTTTGGGCTATACCACATGGAACTGTTATACTGGTGGTCGGTATTTTTTTCACTTTTTTTCCTTACTTAATTTTGCTTTTCTTAATTTTTCTCAAAAAAACTTATTTCTTCCAAAAAATGTTCTTCTTTTCTCCCAATCCCAAAAACAACTGCCTCCCAAAACTATTTTTTTTCCTCGCCTCCTTTTTTTCGCCTTCTCATGTCCCAAATAAAAAACACCTTTTTTTTTATTTTAAAATTTTTACAGTAGATTTTAGGTAAGTAAATAAACCAGCCGTTACAAGAGAATAATAAAACCCAGAAAATAATGAGGAAGTTGGCGAAAGCTTTTTTATTCTTTATTAAAAAACATTTTGATAAATGTCTCCTCATCAGATGAGGATTTATACTAATTGTAATACATACTGCAATGTATAATAAATGCATATTTTTCATTTTAAAATATTTATATTCTTTTTATTTTTATTACGTTAAATATAAATAAATATTACGCAGATCTTAATCGGTTTGCTAATTGTTGAACGAGTGATTCTCTAAAAACAAGGGCTTCATTATCATCATCACCCACATCATCGGTTTCATGATTTTCCATTTCAGAAATTTCTTCCAGATCTTCCTCATCGAACGAATCTCCAAGACAAATGTTGTGCATCACACAACATGCAGCTATTGTTTTTATGGAGTTTTCAATTTTCAGCTCCAAAGTTTTTTTAAAAATGGCCCGCCATCGTCCTTTCATTAAACCAAAAGTCGCTTCTATCATACTTCTAGCTTTACTGTGGACAAGGTTGAAACGTTGTTGATGGCAGGAAAGATTCTGTCTTCCTCTTTTATAAGGTGTAATAATAGGAACAGGCTGCAAGCTACATTTATAACCACTGTCTCCTATAAGAAAATATCCTGCATCTGGGAATACAGGACGTTTGTAGAGTTCACTATTCCTTAAAACCCTTTGATCGTGAACTCAACCTGGTAGCCAACGCAAATACTAATAAATTTTCCAGTACTATCGCATACTGCTTGAAGCTGGATTGTATAGTCTAATTTTCTATTAATATACTGGTCTCTTAATTTGACAGGAACGGATATTTTTACGTGAGTACCGTCTATAGCTCCTACTGCATTTGAAAATATGGTGGTTCTACCTCTTTGATTAAATCCTTCACCAATGCGTGCAAATTCACTTCACGTGAAGGGTATTTTATAACCATGGGGACAAACTTCACAAACAAATCTAATTGTCGATGTACAATGTACTGTGTATCGAGAAATATCGAAAGAAGCAGCAGTAACTCTATAGCTTGCGCCGCAAGCTAACCAGTACAGAAACACCACTAGCTCGAATCGAACAGTCCAACCATGGGTATTAGAATTTCTAATTTATCAAGAGCTGGAGTTTGTTTTGAGACACCGACCGATACGGACGCGCTTTTGATGCGCTCTCGGTATTAACTCGAAATCAATTCTAATTCGGCGATAAAGTGACTAAAGTTAGTGTAAATTCTTTGAAAAGTTCCGCGTGACCGAAGCTCTCGATCATTCCTTGGATTGAATAGAGAATTTGTGATCTTTGAGTGAAAACACGTGGAACCCGCCACAATGGCAGACATTTCTAAACAACTGGCCAACCTATGTGAACAGATGAACACCTCTAATTCCAACCAGAAGAAATTGCTGGACTCTATGAAATCAGTGGAGAAAAAACTGGATACACTTGCAAAGGATTCAGAACGGCATGATGAAACCCTTAAGATTTTACGAGAAGAAAATCATTTTCTGAGACGCGAAATTGAGCTGCTGAAAAAGGCCCAAAACAAACAAATTGAGGCAAGTAGAAATAATGAAATCACGATCAGAGGAATCCCGCCGATGAAAAACGAATTTCTCATTGGCATCTTCTGCAAAATCATGGCGGCGCTTCAACTGCAAGTTCCTGAGATACCGGTGGACTCGATATTTAGACCCCAAACAAAAGACAAAATAATAGTGAAACTACTCCGACGCATAGATAAGGAAGACATCATAAAGCGAGCTAAACAAACCCGTTTGAAAGGCAAGGACATCGGAATCGGCTCGAATCCAGATGTAAACATCTACATAAACGAATCGTTATCTCCACAAATAGCCAAAATATTCTACGAAGCCAGAAAAATTCGCACCGAATTTGGGATTAAGTTTGTTTGGCACAAGGAAAGGAAAATATGGATGAAGAAAAATGAGACCGATGCACCTCTCCGAGTGACCTCCCTGGAGGAGATCACAGAATTGCGAAACCACCTATCTGCGAAAGGGCACCATCCCGAAGCAACGCGAGAGCAGCACCCATCAGAAAACGAGAGAGAGACGACGGCGTCTGCTTGGCACTCAATGGGGCTTATCAGCGAGGACGTTCCTACCCAGGCAATGGAGGTCCAAGACAACTCGAACCCGAGTGACGAGCTGCACTCCCCTCACCCCTCGAACATCGAGCTGCACACCTCCCTCCCCTACACCTCTGCATTCAACAAAACTTGGGCGACAGACATCAGGAGACCGCTGCGTGCTGCTAAACTGGCCGATAAAATGAACAGGAACAAGATCAACAACGGAAACAACCGAAAAAAACAGTACTGAGCATCTGCGGAGGCGGACTCTCCAAGGTCATTAGATTGTAATTATTTAAACATAGGTTTCTGGAATATAAATGGATTTAAAAATATTTTTAATTGTGATAAAAATCAACAAGATATTATTTTGAAAAACGATATTCTCTGTTTTGTCGAGACTTGGATATTTAATACTAAATTTACTACTCCTTTATTTTTGCAAAGTTACAAACATATTTATGTCTTAGCTCAGAAAGAACAAGGTGTAAAAGGAAGAGCAATAGGAGGTATTAGCTTATTTGTAAAACATGAACATGAAAAGAATCTAACTGTGAATAAAATTGAAGCATCGCATATTATTATTGATATAAAAATAAACTCTGAAAAATACAAAATTGCTGCCTTTTATTGGAGGCCATATTCGCATCTAAATGATTTTTATTTGAACAGCATGGCTGAGAATTTACATGAAATGAACATTACAAACAATGAGAATTGCAAAATTATTTGTTTGGGAGATTTTAATGCTAGAGTTGGGAAACTGAATAATGATTTGGATGATTTTATTTTCGATGATACAAATTTAACTTGTATTAGAAACTCATATGACATCACAAATGTGAGAGGCACAAAGTTAGTGGAAATCATGGAAGATATGGGCTTTATATTACTAAATGGTCGAACCGACTCTGACCAACTAGGTGCTTTCACATACTTATCGAGCAGGGGGAAAAGTACAATTGATCTTGCTTGGATAAATCAGGACTGTCTCTCATCAATCTCAGATTTTGAAGTATCAGATATTTCAGTAAATTCAGATCATCTTCTTTGTAAAATCAAAATATCAGAAAATTCTGTTATTGAAAAGAATAAAAGTGAATTTAACCTCAACTCTATTAAAAAACTTAAATGGAAAACAGAAAAATTCTTACAATACACTGATGCAATTGCGAGACAACCTTGTATTTATTTCAACTCTGATAATTTGAACGAACTTGCAGATAATCTTTTGAACACTATAAAAAACTGTATGATTGAATCAGAAATGTTAGTGAATTCTTTTCCAAAGGCTAATAAAACGTATAATTCTAAATGGTATAACAAAGAATGTCAACTCGCGAGAAAAAAAATTCGAAAATCTTACAAAAAACTTAGAAAAAGCCATTATGATGAATTAGAGTATTATAACTATAAAAAAGCAAAAAAAGAATACAAAAATATAACGGGGAAAACTAGAATATCTTATGAAAAGGACATATTGGAAAAAATGAGACACGTCTCAAATGGTCGTGAATTCTGGGCTACTGCCAATAAATTCTCGAACAAATCCAACAGACAAACTATAGAAATACCAATAGAGACCTGTTACAATTTTTTCCAACAAATCTATTCGCCCTCACCTCGTATTCGCATAATTGATGACAGAAAATCACACGACATACTTGATAAACCTATTACAATAGCGGAACTAAATATAGTTATCTCTCAGTTAAAAGTAAAAAAAACCCCTGGTCCAGACGGCATCCCAAATGAATGTTTCAAATATCTCTCACCAGCCTGGATACATTATATTTTGAATATGTTTAATGCCTTTTTGAGGGAGGAAAATATTCCAGAAAACTGGTGTGAATCTCTAATTAAACTTATCTATAAAAAAGGAGACAAGCAAGACCCTTCAAACTACCGACCAATTGCATTAGAAAATACTTGTTTGAAGTATACTTTATATCTGTAATTAAAAACAGATTGTATAATCTGGCGGAAAAAAACAAATTGCTACCGGAAGAGCAATGCGGCTTTAGAGAGAAGAGGTCATGTATCGACAACCTGTTTGTACTTAAAAGCTGTATAGATATTCAACTAAATATAAACAAAAAACCCCTTATGGGTATTTTCGTCGATTATCGTAAAGCATTCGATACAGTACCACACGATAAGCTTTTTCAAAAACTTGATAACCTTGGAATCTACGGAAAATTTGTGAGAACTGTTGCGCGTATGTATGATAGAGCCACGATTTCTATCAATGTAAATGAAAAAAACTCCGACAAAATTAAAGTTTCGAAAGGCGTTTTACAAGGCGATATCCTGAGCCCGCTCTTATACACACTGTACACAAGCGACTTGAAATTACATCTTATGAGTAAAGGCTATAAAGGTATCAAAGCTGGAAAAGCTGATATTTTGTTAATAACCTTCGCGGATGACACTGTGATTTTTGCAAATTTGCCAACCGATGCCCAACAAAAACTCGACGACTTGAATTGTTATTGCGAAATAAACGATCTAATTATTAACCCCGAAAAAACTAGCATTATGAATTTTTATAAAGGGAGGCCGAAAGCTCTGCGCCCTATTTATTGCCAAGGGAAGGTAATTGAATATGTGAAAACAGTAAAATATCTTGGCATAAATTTTTCTAATTCAGGGAAGTTTAATCTACACGCGAAAGAAACAATGAAAAGGGCACAACTCGTAACAGGAAAGGCACTGTCAATCCTATCTGCGACCAAGTCTGACGAGTGGTCTGCAAAAAATGTATTATTTGACGCTTTGGTGAAATCTATGTTATTGTACGGAAGCGAATTCTGGGCTCTGCCCCACGCCAAGGAACTCGAAACCATACAAGCGAAGTAATTCAAGCGACTTCTCCACCTACCGTATTCCACACTCCACTATTTTTTGAGAAAGGAACTAGAAAGACTCCCTATAGAGTATTTCATCTGGAAAAGTATGTACAATTGGTGGATCAAGTTGCTGGAAATGCCACTCGATAGGTTGCCACGCCAATGTTATGAAGTTTTAAAAAGTCACGCCGACGGCAATTTAGTCTCTGATAATTGGGCGAAAAAAATTAAACTACAATTACATAGTATGGATAGGGAAGATCTCTGGCAACTACAAAATGTAAACGAAATCAAAAAATGTAGAGAGAATGTATTAGAGAAAATCGAATTGAAACTGAAATTAAATGATGTCGAAAGAATTGAAAATTCTTCGTATAACTTACTGTTCAAACAAATTATAGACCAAGAATCAAACTTAAACAATTATATAAAGATGCGAAGTAACTTAGTTAGAACCAGACTGATAGCTCAACTGCGTATGTCGAAAAGCCAATGTACAGTTTTATATTTTGAGACCGAAAAGCACAAATTCGACGAAAACGAACTTTGCCCATATTGTAACTCGAATGAACCAAATAGTTTGTCACACATGTTCTTCAACTGCCCTATGTTCACACCGTCGAGGCAAAGATATTTGAACAATCTAATGACACGAGAACGCTCGCTGCCCGCACTACTGTCTAACCTAACGGTTGAAAAATTAAATTATATAGATGTACTTTTTTTTCATAGAATACACTAAAACCAAAAAATTGATGGAATTTTGAATATAAAAAGATTAGTAGCAAACTCCCATGTATACGGAGCAATTAGCTCCAAACTCATTGTATCTTATAAATAAATAAAATAAATAAAAAAATTTATCAAGAGCTTCTGAAGAAATTCGTAGATGCTTCCTGATAATGGACTCATCTTTGAGAATCACTCCTCTGTAAATAGCAGAGTCGTAGCCCAATTGGCAATAGAGTTTAGGCTGCAATACACATATACATAACGTATAAAGTATTTTAAGTGAAAGTTTTTAAAAAAAAACGAAATATTTACTCTCTTTTCTAAATAATTGAGACGTTGCATCATTTGCCGCATTTTTATCTTCTTCCTCAATGAAATGTATTTTGAGTATGTCATAATAACATTAAAATACATAGCTGTTGCCAGTAAAAGCCTCACGTCAATAATGATATTATTCAAATTCATTTTTTAAATTATAAATTTAAAAATTATTGCAAACCTGACAAGTAACTGTCAGCCATCTCAATTGAATTTAGTCATCTAGTGAATTCACACAGCAAAACCCTACATTAACGACAAAAACTGCAAAATTTAGTTTAGTTTTCAAATTAGTCCCAATTCGCACAGGCCCAGTAGACGATTATTAAGAAATCCGTCTTCTTGAAAAACCTGCTCAATGGCGGCATGATATGCAGCATTATCAATTACCAGTACAATTGGTGTCTGGTACATATTTTGAGTATTACGAAGGCAACGACGAACAAACTCTTTCGCTCCTCCTCTTCCTGTTTTAGATCAACCTTTTTTCAAGAACAATATATATAATATATATAAATAATATATATAAATTAAAATATGTTTCATCCGTGTAAAGTGTGGGTACATTATTAGATTGATATTTCAAAGTTTTCGAACATAATCACATATGTATGAACTTTTATTTTATTAGTTTCAATGTTTGCTATATCAGGCTCCTTTTGAATGTCTTTCAAAGTATACAGTAATCCCTCCAATGTATTCTAAAACATTCCGTAGGAACAATAATTTGATGACTATTTTGATTTTTCTCTTAACTGCACTAATGTTATCCGGGGATTTTCTTCAATATATCGCTCCCCACCACGTTGCTTTTCCGGTATTTGGTTTTGGTGGCTCCGAACCAATCGATTGGTTGATTTCTTCACGTCCAATGTTTTTGCAAGTGTTTCTAATCTTCATTATTATTATACAAAGCACAGATTTGCTTCTTTATATTAACGGCTTCAACTTCAACGGCTTCAACAGATCCCAGTACCCAAACATGCCTCGATTTTGGAGCCATCGGTGTATCACACGAGTGCAGCATGCGATAGGTAGGTACCCTGCAGAACAGCTTTCGAAACACTACACAGAATACTGTACACACTACTCTATGTATAAAACACTGAATAGTACTACTGGAAAAACCACTGTGGCTAGTAGTAAGAGCTCAGTTGTAATGTAAATGATTCAGAAATAGAATATAGTGCAGTAAAAAAAATAACTAGGCATACTTCAAGATCAAAAGCTCTCCTGGAGACCTCAGATTGAGAAAGTAACTGCCAAAGCAATCCCAGCTATCCAAATCTGTCGTCAATTTGTAGGCAACACCTCGGGAATCATACCGGGTTTAATGTTTTAATTATATACGACCGTCATAAGGCCCATGATCACGTATGCATCCATTCCATGGTGGGTTAAGACCAAACGAAAGTGTTCTGCGCCAAGGTGCAAACACTGGCATGCCTTGGTATCACGCAGGTTAAAAGTACCTATCCGAATCCGACTTTGGAGGCTTTTGGTAGGTCTGAATAGCAACACGGCAGGAAATTTTTTAGAGGAAGCATGGCCCTTTGATATTTGCAGAATTGATATCTGGTTGACAGCGGCCGAGATAGAGTCGGCTTAGTATTTTACACCATCCAGTATTGTGTTGATTAAACGTCTCAATCCATTTTTTAAATACCGAATCTACACCAATAGTACGGATCTTGGCTAATAGAACATGGTGTCATTGCGGTTCATGGATTTGTTGCTGTACGTTTGAAGCACACCAATAGGAATGGTAGCATTTATTTTGGTTCTCTAATAAGAATTGTTTGTTCCATAATATTGCGAGTGGGATTATCAAGCTCAAAGGGACTGCCCCGATAATATTACCCTATACTTTATGTCGGGTAAGTAGCCACGCTTGGACGTTAAAATTACCCTTCCACCAATATTAAATGTGCATATTTGCATGTACAAAATTCTCTGTATATACATATACGAAAACAGTTCTCGTACATGTATATTACCTTCCTAGTATGGTTTACACCGATATCAAAGCAATAATCCCACAGTTTTAATTTATGTAACAAATTCCTCTCTAACGACATTCCATTTGCAGCAGCCACAAAAAAGCTCTCCTCAATTAATCTTGATACTCCCGAATAATTTTTATTCACAGCTAGTCCAACAAGGAAGATTTTACGCTATACCATGACTCCAAAATCGGTTTATACTTTCATTTCCTCCATTAGGGCTAAAGTTCAACATCAGCAGAGTAAGCCAGGACATCTATCAAACTATAATTGGATGGAAACTGCTCCGATGGAATAAGATTGTGTGCCCACGTCACGTCAGATCATTTTCCCTCCAATCATCAACGTCTATGAAAGCGTAACGCCGCTCGTACAAAAAAATCGTCTGAATTTTTCATGTGGGACATCTTCATTTTTCTTTATTCCAATCTTATAACATTAGCGGCGAATAGCTTAAGCGACAAATACAGAGCAACCATCCAAGGCTCATAATAATGCCGCCATTCCATCAGGTGCTTTTTGCAAATAGGAGCAGAAAGCAGCTTTCTGCAACAGGGTGATGAAACAGTGACGGGTGGTCCTGGTCGTCTTGCCAAGATGCACCTCTAACTAAGATAAAGTGAAGGAGGAAGATGCAGGCCCACCCCGCACCTATGGAATGCGACTACTGGGGAATATCTATGAGTGTTTTGTGTTGATGCATAGCCTGACGTTCCCGTTCTTAACCTTATAAGGCGTTAAATTGTCAAGAAACCCTCGCCCACCCCCATCCTGTTCGCTGTTCCGCCCAGTGGTTCACCCAGCGCTTTCTGAAAAATGGTCTTTCCTCCCCATGCACCGTCACGAGTGCCTTATCGTATTTGCACACCCTAGAAAGTTTCTAAGTCGACACAAGTTTCAGCGGAGCTAATTTTTATTTATTAAGCGGCATTGGGTGCGTCCCCGTGCAAAGGTAATAGTCTTGTCAGACAGCTATCACTTATAGGAACGTGTTGGAACTCTTCAAACACCGTGGAATCGCTTTAAGCTGCGGCACAGCATATTCAGCTCCAGTCCAACTGCGGCATAGAAAATCTGCAGAATGAAAACGAAGCTGCGACTTATGACTCACGAAATTTCTGGTGTTTTTTTTTCTGTGTCTTTCTTCCACTTGATCTGCATACCTTGCTACCTTCAACGGCGGTGTAGCAAGGTGTTTTGCATAAATTAACTTGTAATGAGCTTATGTCATTGTGAACGGAAAGCTTAAAGAGGCTTGGAGCCCTGTTTGTAGCAGTTTTTTTTATAAAAAAGATACGTATCGAGAGGAAAATGTCCCACAAAGGACTTTTTTATTTGCGTGCTTCAACCGCAGCATATCGGGGCTTAAGGAGAGTGTTGCTGGAGAATTTAAGGAGATTGGGCAGAATTGTACCTTTATACAAAAGAAAATAAACAAGTTTGTTGGAGAAGACGGTTTAAGGATGAAAATTTGAATGAAAATTAAAAACAGGAGATTGCTTTTTGAGACGTATTTCGCATGCTTGGAAAATTTAATAAAATTAACGATTACTAACAAGCTAGGAGTTGCACATTCTGTATTCACATATTTTAACAAAAGTTTATTGAGACTTCTTTAGTTACAAAATTTTTTTTAATCTTGTTACAAAAATTCAGAAAATTAGAGAAATCCCGAATAGGGAATCCAATCCCTCACTGTTTTTGCGGGGTCAGTAATGCGGGACTATACACCCGGGTCGCGGGATTCTAGGGATTCTGTTTATAGGGATTCTGTTAAGAACCGGGACTTAATAGAAAAATACAGAAGTGAGAATCCATACACGGGTCGATAGAAACGAGACAGATTTGAAACGAGTTTGAACTGCTCGCATACGACTGTATAGATTTTTTCAAACGCCGTGACTCAAAAAATTTGAGCAGTTCTGCGCACGTCGTTGCCAAATTTTATAAATATTGTTCTATCATTTCCCCTCTTTTTAGTTAAAACGACAACAAATACTGAAAAAACTCAACAAAATAATTTGGGAAGGGATGCGCATGCCGAATGAATAAAGTTAATTTATCTTTCTATGTGTTGAGCAGAGCTTTTAAATACATGTAAAGCTCCTGCTCAACAAAGGCAGTTTATTCAACATAATAAGCATAATTTTACCTTAATTATGCGAAATATTCCTCATTTCTAAATTTAAAATAATTTTAAAAAAAAATGCTGAAAAAAATTCCTTTGAATAAATGAGCGTTTTCATTCATAAACCGACAGTTCCCCGCAGTCGCAAGCAACACAACCTCCCCAGGCAGAAGCGCGTATGCGACTGGCAGGAAACGTCAACAATCTAGTAATCAAAGTGATAAAAATACAAATTTCGTATTTTTTAGTAGAAATTGCTACAAATTATTTCCGTAGCATAATGTGTAAAATACAAAAACCTTAAAATAAAAAAATATATAAAAAGGGACGTTTTTCATTCATAATTGGTAATTTTTTTAAATAATCATTGAAGCCCCAGAAAAACACACCTCTCTCTAGCAATACGCAGTCGTTACTGATTAAATGGCAGCAAGTGATTTGATGGGAGGAGCAAAATAAAGCTGGGTCCGAGCTTTCAAAAAATTTTAAGAGCTTTGCTGGGGTAGATGCGCGGAATGTCAGGACGATTGAAAAAATCTATACTTGCCGGTAGAAAACGATTTTAGTTGCGCGGTTACACTTCATCTGAACTACTTCACATTTTGCCAAAATCTCGTGACTAAAAACTATGTGGGCACAGAACACGGATTGATCCAAAATCAATTGTGCTTGTTGTATGTGGACAAATATCTCATTTTATTTTTAAACTAGTTTTGCGTGTGATTATCATGAAACCAGCTTGATATTGGGATTGAAAATCAGTCGACTCGTGTGCGCAGGGCCTTACACTCCACAAAATATTTAAATTTGTTATTTAAAGATATCTGCCTACAAGCAATACATCAATAAAACAAAATCGCCTGAGTATATTTATATGCGTGTATCTGAACGTGATCAATTACTGAGTTACCATGCAGAGTTTAGACTACACTACACAGAGTAAGCGCCCATGGAAACGCCAGTTGAGTAAAGTTTCGTTAAATCCAAAAAAACTCCACGAAACTCGTCGGACTAACCCGGGTTTTTCAAATGTGTTTGTTTAGGTTGGTTTACTGCACATATACCAACGGAGGCACGACGTAAAATTATTTATCTGTTACCTCAACCCAGAACCGTCATGTACGGGTTTCCATGAGAGTACAACCAGAGTTGAACCCGAGTTCGACGACATGGAAACAGACGCAGTTAAGAGTTTTCGTTAAAGATTTTCAACTCTGCTCAACTCAACGAAAATAAGGAGGTTGAATTTAGTCAAGACCCTCTCCATTACAGGCCATGAAGTTCTCTCTTGAACTAATCCAACCATAGCTGAAGCCGGTCCACAAAATCTGACATTTAGTTAGAATAAACATGGCGCGGAATAGGCTCGGGATTATTTTCGTTATATTTTTGTGGTAAAAAGTGGAAAATCATTGTAAGTTATTACTCTAAACTAAACATGGATTATCAGTGGTTAGTTCTTTAGTGATTTAATAAGAAAAAATTAAAAAAAAATAGTGATTTAGTGAGTTTTAAGTGTGTTAATTGTTGAGGTGATCAATTTCTTTTACTTTCGCGGTGTTTTTTCGTCTTTATTAAGGAAAAATATGCTGATTATTTAATTAAAAGTGATTTTAAAGTCATTAAATAATTTATTATGGAATTATTATTAAACATATAAGTGCAGAAAAGTGTGAAAGGAAAAGTGAATAAGAAAGTGTTTTTCTACACCTATATTTTTAATATTAATTACATAATATATGTATTAATCACTTTAAAATCACTTGTAATCCCATAACTAAACAAAATATTAAATTTTCAACATTCTTTTCGTAAATAAACATGAAAAAACACCGTGAATGTAAAAACAGTTGTTCGCCTTAACAATTAAAACACTTAAAAGACACTTAATCACTAAATTATTTTTATTTTTTTTTAATTAAATCACTAATAAACTATTCACTGGTAAATCCAAGTGCAGTTAAAAGTGTTAAAATACAATATTTTATCACTTTTTACTGCAAAACTATAACCAAAACGTTCCCGAACTTATTCCGCGCCATGTTTATTCCGCTCTCTCCGGTGAATTTTTGGACCGGGTTGACCACCATGAAAAACTCTCCTTCGGGGCCTGTAGTTGAGAGGGTCTTGATTTAGTTCATACACACAACTAAAAATGGCACACTGGCAAAGGTGAAATTGTCGCGCCTCGCTTGGACGTCAGAAGAGACTTTATATTTAATAAATTATCCCTCAGAAGGCGTTAGAAGTAATTTCTATTGCTCAATCAATGAGGTGTTACTAGTTAGTCGAAAAGTGTTTATTCGCACTGTTGACGCCAGATGACATTCGATGATTAACAAAATGTTGAATTCCGAGTTTTCCGAATTTTTTATAATAATAAAAAGAAACTTTTATAATGATTCCGCTCTTTCGCGCTCAAATTTTCGAAATTGTTTTCGAAATTGTGAAGTTAGCAAACACTTTAGAGCAGCAAAGATTTTTTTTATCGTGTTCTACCCCAAAAAATTACCTAAGACCCAATTTTCAAGTCTCTGGCAACTAGGCTAACATTTATTTCTGCTAATCCGTTTGTGGTGGGTTGCCCTGGGGCGATAAATTTACAGAATATGCCTGCTTCTCTCCAGATAGGATAGGAACGCTGCGTATCGTTGTAGGCGGGCTGCAGTCATCCGCGGTAATTTTGCGTAAGAGTCCTTGATAATAGTTGAGGTTGTCTGTGAAAAGTTGAAAATGACGTCCGAATAGGTATTAAAAAATCTATCAGTTCCGAACACGATTGCTAAGGCTTCAATGTCGAGTTGTGAATAATTTCTTTCTGAACTAGTTAATCAAAGAGCTAGTCTTTCCTGACCGTCGATTATGTGTGGTAAAACAGCGGCGATACCTGTGGGACTAGCGTCATAAACAAGTTGAACCTGTAGTTCAGGGTTGAATGGCATGACGACTCGATCACTCACGATTTCTTGTTTCAGCTTTACAAATGCCGTTTCACATTCTGGTGACCATTTGAAAACAACATTGTCTTTTAACAACTGTATTGGTGCTGTTATTGTAGAAGCATCAGGAATGAATCGGCTGTATGAATCCCAGAACAGAATATATTTTTTCTTTTGATTTGGGTCTAGACATTTCTGCTACAGCTTTGGTCTTCTCCGGTGATTCCGATATTTTGTTGTATTCAACCATGTGCCCTAGAAATTCGATACGTTTCTGAAAGAATAAACATTTACAGCGATTTAAATGTAAATCATTTTTTTCCTGCTGGGCATGGCAAGTAAACAAGTTTGTATTACGTTCTTCTTTTGTTGATCCATGGACTATTATATCATCGAAATACTTTTGTGTTTTTTGTATATTCCGCAGGATTTGGTCAATGAACTAGTTAAAGTCTGCTTCGGCCGTTCATGTGTATATAATATGTTTAATTGTCATTTACTTTTAGATTAAACTCTTGTGAACTTTCTACACTCTGAGCTAAACCATCTCAACTAATTACCTTAAAACTAGTTAAAAATAGCAATCGGATAACATCCAGTCACAATTCCACAAACGAAAGTCCTTGTCATTCCATTAACTTTAAGTGTTTCAATTCGCATTACCTGTTTAAATTGACAGAACAAGAAAAAAAAATTAGTTAAAGTACAAATTTCCCTACAATTGAAGAAGAAACAAGGATCAAAATTAAATTTAAATAAAAAGTCAGAGGGAAGCTCCTTAACATCAGAGACGCCAGCAGCTTCTCGTTTCTATGTTATTATTAAGTGGACCTTTTTATCTATGAAAATTTAATTAATAAAGGCTCTTTTTCTCCCCTGTAGCGTTGCATTTTCTGTTGGGTGCTGAATGCAAAGTCGTCTTTAAAATTTTCGTCTTCTTATTTTAATTTTCTTTTGTTAAACAGGATGCCACTCTCGAGACTGTTGCAGACCTTTCTTGCAGCCTTCTTGCACTGTTATTGCATTTATTAACATTTTGCTGCATGCAAATGCACCCTGTTATTTTAGAGTAGTGCTCCATCTTGCTACGGGATTTGGTAATTAACATAAAACAACTGGAAAATGCATGTTTTGTTGGCCCTTATGATTTTAAAATCTTAACTAGCAAACGTCGTGGAAGGTTGAGAATATTTAACTAAACTGAAACATTGTGTTTATTTCATTTATTTTTTTCTAAGGAACATACACAATTCCTAGGTGTTATCGGCAAAATATCATAACGCTCCGAGGGCACGTGCAAATTAGCTCCAATTATAAATTAACAAAGGGTAATGAGCTCGAGTTGTACTTTTTCTTTTCAGTTTGTACGAACGTGTTGTCGTCAACTTCAACATTCAGTTGCACATTGAAAGATCATTCTTGCATCCTTTTTTTCTCGGCGGTTAAAAAAAAGTGAGTTTCCATAATTTTATTTTAGATGTTGGGTAGCTGGTGTAATAAAACGCCATGTTTCCGTTGTTAGTTCTTCTCTCTACTATTTTTCCAAAACTAAAAAACTGGTTTTTAGGAGAGAGGAGCAAACGGAAGAAAGTAAGTTGTAGCAACTTTATAAACAAAATTATTTGAAGTCACATGCCCAAATTCTTCTTCTTACTTCTTACATTCAGGCCCCCCGCTAGCCAGCCCGCGTGCAAAACAGACATTGCCGCCTCTCCCGTATCTTGTTTTTCTGGCTGAGCTTGTTGGAAGGAGTTTCAGTTTGGTTACTTATAAGAATGTATAAAAAAACTGATCGAAGATCGATTGAAGGAGCATATTCCAAATTAAAATCAGAAATTTGACTACGTTAATTATTTATATCTCACCCATGCAATGGAATTTTTGAAAAAGCATTGGTCGTTTTGTATTCGAGTAATTAATATTCAAAATTAAAGTGAAGGTCGAGAAATAATTATATTACACGTAAGAATTTGTTGCACATCTTTAGATGCTTGCTTTATTTGCTTTAGTTGCTTTATTTGCTTGCTTTAGTTGCTTGCTTTATTTGCTTGCTTTAGTTGCTTGCTTTATTTGCTTTACTTGCTTGCTTTAGTTGCTTGCTTTATTTGCTTTATTTGCTTGCTTTAGTTGCTTGCTTTATTTGCTTTAGTTGCTTTATTTGCTTGCTTTAGTTGCTTTACCTGCTTGCTTTATTTGCTTGCTTTAGTTGCTTCCTTTATTTGCTTTAGTTGCTTTATTTGCTTGCTTTATTTGCTTGCTATAGTTGCTTGCTTTATTTGCTTTAGTTGCTTTACTTGCTTGCTTTACTTGGTTGCTTTAGTTGCTTTGGTACAGCAGTTTCACAACTATGGGATTTACGGAAGTCCGATTGGAATTTAGAAAGGAAATTATTAGATTCGAGATATCGCAAAAATTGGATAAAAAGAGTTTTCTTAAAGGGTTTGGCAAGGAAAGGAAGAATACTGATTAGGAGAAAATCTCATATGTCAGTGGGAGAGGAAAATTTGGAAAGGGAATCACTAAGGCTGTTTTACCAGGGACCGTTGGAGAGAACAGTTGCGAGAGGCCAGGACCGGGATCCGTAAATGAAGAATGCTTGCTCTTGTCCTGATCCATGTAGATTTATTTCTGGCATGAAACCACAAAAATAAAGGTTTCTGTACCCTAGGTGCCTCGCTACCGTCACAGAGCCAGATAGTAGGTACGAATACTTTAGGATAGATCGTAAGATATAGCATAGGAGAGGAAGACTCTGAAACTACTGGGACCTCGTGTGGCTACCAAAAGATATTGCCCAGTCCTGCTGTAAACTTTAGGCCGTGTTCGTAAATGCAAGGTTTGGCCGTGTTCGTAAATGCAAGTTGCTCAAATTTTGCATGTAGCATATCGTTCAGTATTGCAACTGAAAAAAGCCCAGCGTTTTGAAATGCAAGTACATTTGCAAATGATAGCAACCCATGCATGTATTTCAAAGTACTTGCTAGTTTGGATTCGCGAAGAAAAAAACGAACTGTCAAATAAATTCAAGTGGGCTGACAGTAGCTTTTTAAAAATGGTGAAATGCGTTCATTTAAGCAACCATGAATAGCTCGCAAATGACTAATCTGACTAACAAGCGATTGCAAGGTTGCCTGCATGCAGCAAACAAACCTTGCATTTACGAACACGGCCTTTGTTTGCTTGCATGCAGGCAACCTTGCAATCGCTTGTTAGTCAGATTAGTCATTTGCGAGCTATTCATGGTTGCTTAAATGAACGCATTTCACCATTTTTAAAAAGCTACTGTCAGCCCACTTGAATTTATTTGACAGTTCGTTTTTTTTCTTCGCGAATCCAAACTAGCAAGTACTTTGAAATACATGCATGGGTTGCTATCATTTGCAAATGTACTTGCATTTCAGAACGCTGGGCTTTTTTCAGTTGCAATACTGAACGATATGCTACATGCAAAATTTGAGCAACTTGCATTTACGAACACGGCCTTAGTCTTTATTATAGGCTGAGTTCTAAAACGTCAAGTTGCTTTGTATGTTGATTGAGTTTATGCAGTCACAATGCAAAGCAAGTGTGACTGTTTTAATGCTTTGCATGATTAATGCATTGTAATTTTTTGATGTTTCCGAACGCAAATTGTTTCTTAGCTGTGCAAGATGGAATTGATTGCAGAAAACATTATTTTAAATAATTTTTTGGATAACGTGACAAATTACAATGATTCAAAAATTGGCAAGCAGCTATTAAAACTTAAAAAAAGGAAATTCAAGCGAATAGCTGTTATTTGTTCACTGTTTAATGAAAAAAGAAATATACCAAAATGTAATGATGTATGGACCACTATCAGCAATTATCAAGATGATATATTCCATAGCCATTTTCGAATGGACAGAAACTCTTTCAAGGTTCGTTTTTGCTATACATATTTGAGAAATATAACATAAAAAATTGATTGTAGAAGTTGTGTGATAATCTGCTTCATGTGTGGAATACACACAAAATTGGAAGGCCTCCATATTCTATAGACAAATGTCTTTACTTAACACTATGGAAACTAGCCAACCAATGTAGTTTTCGGGAAATCTCTGACCACTTTGGTATAGGACGAGGGTCTACTTACCTAATATTTAAAAAAACGGTGCTTGGGTTGTCTAAATTGAAGAAAAGTGTCATAAAATGGCCATCCAATGAAATACAACTAAAAAAAATTAGTGAAGAATTTGAATTCAATCGTAAAAACCCATTTCCCCAAGTAATAGGTTGTATTGATGGTACCCATTTCAATATCCGACGTCCAAATAACAGTCCCGAAAGCTATTATAATAGAAAAGGAACATATTCTATTATCATGCAAGTATGATGTCTAATATATTAACAAATTTAAAATTCTACGAAGTATACATATTCCTTTAACATTTTAGGGTATTTGTGACAGTAAATTAAGATTTCTGGATGTTTTTGTGGGCTATCCTGGTAGATGCCACGACGCCTGTGTTTTTAAAGATAGTCCCATCTATAAGGCAATTTCAACGGGGGAAATAAAAATACCACGCGAATGTCATTTCCTCGGAGATTCTGCGTATCCCTTGGAAACTTATTTGGTTCCACCGTATAGGGATAATGGCTATCTGACTCCAGAGCAGAAGCGGTTCAACTTTATACACAGTTCAACCCGTGTCCATATTGAGCAAGCGTTTGGTATTTTAAAAAAAAAGTTTAGAATTCTGAACTGCTTGCCCATTCAGAAAATTTCTTTAGCCAAACACATAATTATGGCCTGTGTTGTGCTTCACAATTTTATTATCAACGAGGGTTGTCCTACTGAGTATTTTCAGATACCTGATGTAGATGTGAACCAGGAAGAATTTACAGAGTCTTCACTAAATGACAATCAAAATGAGGAAGCGAAAAGAAAGAGAGAACGCCTGACCATGCTATTTTCAGCATAAGAATTGGGCGCAATTTTTATTAATCATCGATTCATTCAATGAAATTAAATTCAATAGTTTTCGTTTTATTTGCCATAAAAAAAAATTATAAAAAAATAACAAAAACATTAACAAATTCATATCAATAAACTAAATAAAAAAATACGTATAAGGTATCAATTTCTGCGATTAATTAAAGGACTTAACAACTCCTTAAGTTCTTTTAACTCTTGTATTTTTTCGCGTTCCACTTGTATTTTTTCTTTTTCTATATTAACAAGTTCTCTCCAAGCTTCTTTGTCTTCTTTTGCTTCTTGCTTCAAGAAATCCAAAACTTCATTAACTTTCTTTTTATTTTTTGGTGGCTCATGAAAATCGGAACCAATCTCTTCTGATGTTGATAAACCACTATTGTCACAATTTTCAACAATAAATGATGAATCTATATTTTCCAAAAGGGGAACTATGTGGTCCTTTGTCCCATATACTCGATCAAATTCATCAAAATACTCCCAAGACGTCGATCCGCTGCCTGTAGAGGAATTCCTTTTTTTTATTCTTTTAAAGGTAACCATAAGATTGGTGAATTTCCTTATTAAATCCTCAACCGTAAAAGGAAATTCTGGATCCACTTCTTTCATTTTCCTCATTATTTCGTTTCATATAACACTTTTCTTCTTTTTTCCAGAATGGAACTCTTTCTCAAATGAGATGCGAACTGTGATTAAAAGTTTTTTCATCTCATGTGTCCATATATGATTATTTCCTCTGAAATTATGGAATAATTGGTAATTAGAGTAAAGAATTGCAAAAAAATAAAATTTTAAAAGGTTTTACTTAATACTTACGTTTCTTCAACCATTTTCTTAATTTTAAAAGCCAAACTGGAAGTTAACGTGTCAAAATCACGCATCACATTAAATTATGTTGCACAGTTTGCTTAAATTTGCAATGCATAAAAATTTAAATTGCGTTATAGAACTCTATGCATTGTCACTACAGTAATCTTTGACGTTTTAGAACTTTAAACATTGCATAAAAACAGTCACGTTGCATTTTAGAACTCAGCCATACTTAATATAAAGAAAGCCAGTATCTTATCTACAATATTTTCTGTCATTGCTGTCACCAATACGCATTCTACTACGCCAGGCGTTACAAACCGAAGGCAATTTCCCCCTAACAACTTCCTTAGCTTTTCTCTCCACTCACGGAGACTTTTCGATTATGACGGTGTACAATTTCCCAAAATCAACCATACATACATAAAAACAAAATTTTTTAAATACAGTAAAACCTTTTTAACACAAACTTATTAAAATTCAATAAGTATTTTCCAGCGTGAAACAAAAACTAAACTTCTGAGGCCTTCGAAACAATCATTTTGTTCTGTGTTAATTAATTCACGCCATCTTTTGATAAAGGGTCGAATATTAATTTCACTGGCAAAAAGGTGAGGAGGCTGCAGACTGCTTGGAAATTTTGTTAGAGCTTCATCATGTTTCTCGTGAATATATCCAATAATTTAATTCAGCCCTGTTTTGAGACCATGTTAAAGGGCTGAGACTATGTACAAGTAATTAATATTCAGTATGCGAAGCCATTTTTTTTTTTTTACACAGCTCTGCGTCTTGAGTGAAATTCTTCTACGTACCTACGGTACCTATCGCCTTTATATCCTTCTAACCCTTTTTTGGAAAATTTCTTCCTCCTTTGAGCAGATAAGGTTTAATTAGATTTTTATTTTAAACCAGAAAATTAAAAAACAGCACGTAATACCTACCTTTTGCCAGTTTCTCAGTTCGTTTAAATTATTTTCACGGTTTTCAAAGAATTTATGCTTTGAAATTTTAATGAAATCCTAACTTGGTTTTTTGGAATAGTTTTTCTACAACACTAAAAATTATTTTTGTTTTAGATATTATATTATTTTAAGTATGTTAGATTTGCCTTTATTAGTTTAGATTGCAGACAAACTCCGCATTGAAGAAACATTCGTATGAATTTGCACTAGCCAAAATCGGTTATGCACATTAGCACCCTAGAAATTTATCGCACAGGTTTGGTTTGCGTCAAGGGCTTCTATTAATTACGTGGTGAATGGGCTTGTACGACTATTCGGAAAACTCAGTGGATGGCTACAGCGTAATTGTTTACTAAAATTCTCCTTTTTTCACTTTATGTGATTGCGATGCGGACTCATATTTTACTCCAACTTTTTTGGCTGTTAGAATCTTTCCTTTTGTAATTGCAATATTAGAGATATTTAATCCAACTCTGGGCCACGAGAATCCTTCTTCGGTATGGATATCACTTGGTTCATGTATTAGCCAAAAATTCTTAGGTTTAGGTCGGGCGACTTACGGCCGCTTGGCTTTTTAAGGGGGATATAGGCCCGGTTTCATGGGCACGGATATATCCACGGATAATAAATATCTTGGATATTCTGTCGGATATTTGGTGTGTTTCATCGACCGGGATAAATGATGCCTCCATATTCGAAAGTCTATGTTATTTTCGGACATAGAATTCGAACATAGAGTCAGTTGTTAATTGTTTTTCGATATCAGGTAAGGAAGTTGGCATTTGATTTTATTTTCTGTAAAAGTGGAAAAGTTCGTTGCATCAAATATGAAGTATTGTAAAAAAATTTAAATCCAAACATATCACCGTGAGTGTTTTTAACGTCAACCATAATTTTCAAAAACTCAACTCAACTCAAAACTGATTTATTCAATGGTTCTAATGTCATTTAATTATTTTCAAAAATAAATTGAAACTGTTTGTTTTTAACGTCAAACATAATTTTCGAAATTTCGAACATAGCATACTAAATGAGGCTACGTTCAGCGGATATTTTTACGACCAACGCAACCCAGTCGTATTTATATCCGACTGAGATATATCCAGGTTGGTGAAATGAATATATTCGGTCTTATTATTATCCGGGTCGATGAAACCGGCCCATAATGGCCGTATAATGGCGGAAAAACTTGACCAAAAGTTTTAAATAGCAAAGAACTAAGCTGTGCACGCCCGCATTCAACAGGCAAATTTTCGTCAAAAAATTATGTGCACCAAATGTATTGTTGAGTTGTGAACAATGAACAACAACTTAGTGGTTTTACCACTATTACTGGTGGTTTGGACTTGCCTTTAGTGGGAAAAAATCGTATCTAGTGGCTAATGTTTTTTTTTGTGGTAAGAGGAAAGTATACAACTATACAAAATTAGTATTGCCCATACACTAAACCATAAAAAGACAACAATTGCTATTGACCTAATGATTCACTTAAATAAAAAGCATGAGTTTATTGTCGAAGTTGATGAAAAGTGATGTCAAATCCATCTTCTGAAGTGGAATGAAACCATAAACGAAATGGAATGAATACCAACCAATTTTCGTATGAAGCTTTGCAGTTTAAAGAAACATAAGGAAGAACTCGATTTGAATAAGCCACTTTTGTTTTTCATTACTGATGTTTCCACGTTGACCTTCTGCAGGAGACCGCTAAAAAGCGAGAATTTGCTGGAAACCTGCAGCAAATATTAAACCAGCAAACCGTTTCTGACGACACAAATATTGAAGAGCTGTGGAGTAGAACAAAGGGCGCTATATTGACGGCTGCGGAAACGAGCGTCGGTTATGTCCAGAGAAACATGCAACATTGGATCTCGGACACTACCTGGCAAAAAATAGAACGCAGGAGGGCCCTCAAAAATAACGTAAACTCTACAAGCGACCCGGAAAGACGTCACCAACTTGAACGGGAATATTCCCAATTACACCAGGAAGTAAAGAGAAGTGTGCGGCGTGATAAAAGGCAGCAGATAAATGAGCTCGCAGAAAAAGCGGAAAACGCGGCAAACACAGGCAACAGTAAAGTGCTGTACCAAATTACTAAACAGCTCTCGGGAAAGCACTCTACTAAAAAGCATGCCGTAAAGAGTGCGGATGGGAGGCTGCTGTGCAGCGACGAGGAGCAACTCCAAAGATGGAGAGATTACTTCTTCGCCGCCCTGAATGGTTCACTTGCACAAGAACCTCAGGAAAACAGCAACAATGCACAGCCGATAAGAATCAACACCCGGGCCCCATCCAAGACGGAAATAGTAACCGCAATTCATGCGATGGCCAATGGTAAAGCAGCTGGAAAAGATGGCATCCCGGCAGAATTGTTGAAAGCCGATTCAAGCCTCATAGCAGATGCGCTTCAGCCAATCCTGGAAATAGCATGGAACACCTGTACCTTTCCGGAGGATTGGACGGAAGGTATCATAGTCAAAATACCCAAAAAGGGGGACCTAACAATATGCGACAACTGGAGAGGCATCTGTCTATTATCTACTGTGGGTAAAATCTTGTCCCACGTTATATTATCAAGGATAAGAGAGGCAGTAGACCGAACGCTTAGAAGGCAGCAGGCCGGATTCAGGAAGGGCCGCTCATGTATAGACCATATTAACACCTTGAGAATCATAGTGGAGCAGTCTACTGAATTCCGATCCCCCCTTTACCTAGCTTTCGTAGATTATGAGAAAGCGTTCGACTCGGTTAATAGGAGCTTTATATGGCAGGCATTACGGCGACGTGGACTGCCTGATAAAATAATAGAATTGATAAAAGCCCTTTACAACAATTCCAAATGCAGAGTTCTCCATAATGGAAAATTATCCGACAGCTTTGAGGTGAGTTCAGGAGTACGACAAGGATGCTTACTATCCCCATTACTATTTCTTATAGTAATAAATGACATCCTTGTCGACGCTCTAGATAATAGAACAGGCGGCATACAATGGGGTTTGCTAGACCGCCTTAAGGACCTCGACTACGCGGATGATATCTGTTTGCTGGCCCACAGACATCAGGAGCTAAAAAACATGTTAAACAATTTGGCAACAGAAAGTAGTCTAGCAGGCTTAAGGCTGAATCCGAACAAAACCAAAGAAATGCGGATAAATGCAAACACACTTGAACGAACTGCGCTGAATAACCGTGACGTGGAACTGGTAGATAAATTCTGCTACCTCGGTAGCATTATTACCGAAAATGGCGGTACAGAAGAAGACGTCAGTTCCAGAATAAATAAAGCACGAGGCGCATATGCATGCCTGTTCCGCATATGGAGATCAACGGAGATCTCAACTAACACCAAATTGCGGCTGTTCAACTCCAACGTTAAGGCAGTTCTTTTGTACGGTTGCGAAACATGGAAAGTCACCCAATTCATCACAGGGCGCCTACAAGTCTTCATCAACAGATGCCTGCGTCGTATCCTAAAAATCCGCTGGCCAGATAGAATTTCAAATGAAGAGCTATGGCGCCGTGCCGGCCAAGAAAGGATAGACGACCAAATCAGGCGAAGGAAATGGAATTGGGTTGGCCACACCTTGCGACGCGATAACGAAAACCTAGCCAAACAGGCCCTTGACTGGAACCCGCAAGGATCCCGTCGAGTTGGAAGACCTAGAACAACGTGGAGGAGGACCCTACTAGCAGAGGCCGCAACAACTGGGAGATCCTGGTCAGAGCTGAGAGCTGTCGCGCAAAACAGAGTCCGCTGGAGGGCAACTGTTTCCGCCCTATGTCCCATGAGGGATTAAAGGGGCACAAAGAAGAAGAAGAAGATGTTTCCACATTCGAAGAGTGATGTTGAAAGGGTTAAGCAGCATGAACATTGCTAAGAATAAATGACTGTCACCTTTTATATTAACGACGTTTATGTCATGCTTAGTAGGAAGCTTCGTTCGCAGAAAGAGGGGATAGGATAGGTTAAAGATGGTGAGGAGGTGCCGGTGAACCTCGAGTTTGAACTCTTATTGCACCTCAGGATGTAACATTCAAGTCTTCTTAAAAGACGCTCTTTCAATTTTAACTTTATTTTCTTCTTATAATTTATTTTTGATAATTCTCCTTTACATAAGCTCTAGGGAGCCTTACCCAGATAGAATTATATTTTTCTTTTGTGGTTTTTACAATTCCCTAAAACTTGCTTGTTTGAAAGCCTATTTCTTTTAATTATCCGTATTTTACCTATTTGAATAATTCACTACTTTTTTATCTATTGACTTTTTTTTTAAAACTCCCAACTGACAACTAATGAATTACTAATTAATTACTTGATGCAAGTCGGCTATGCTTTTGTGCAAAGTCTTTTGCAATCAAGTAATAGGTGAGTAGTGGGACGATGTCCCCTACACTCTTGATGTTGTATGAATTCAGAGGCAACCGTAGGGGTTAGCGGAAGATATTCTCATTGGAGTCTTACGCCTCCCGAAAATGGTGGATTCCGCTAACTAGCTGACAAGGGCTTTGGCGCCGGTAGTGCCAGACTGGTGTGTTGTCCGCTAGGTAAAGACCCAACCTTAGTGGATCTTTGGCACCCCGATTAACCAGCTAAGCCGACACGATATGTTATTAGAGCCGTGTATACCCTTAGAGTGCCGGCTAACACCCCCGGTTTCACCTGTCTCAGTAAAATAATGTTCAGTTAACTCCACATAAGTGGTTTCACCAGTATAAGTCCAGTTCATCTTTAGTTCGTGCTTGAATGGTTGTTGCTTTTTCGCGAGAAGTTAGAAAGGCAAAAGCTCACTGGAATATCATTGCATTATTCTAGTTGATTACTCTCTTTTGAGCAAGCTTTTACGTATAACTTCAGTTCGAGTCCAGTTGGCGTCTGTTTTATCCTCAGTTGAATATATGGAAATTGAATGCGAACTGAAGTTATTTCAAAGCTCAGTTCACCAATTTGTTCGAAGTCGGCTCGTTGTACGTGAAATAGGTGGATTTATTTATATTTTAGTGGGAAATTTTGTTATTTAACGGATCGAAGACTAAAAACAGTAGAACAAAATAAAGCATTTAATTGCAGTGCGTTTATAGAATTTTTGAAATGTTCGAATTCGAAGATCGAATGTTCGAATTCGAGCACCCGACATATTTTTCTCAATAACTACGCGGTGAGTTTTGTTGAGAGCGAAAGTCACACTTTCCCTCAAAATGATTGCTTTTTGGAGCAATTACATTGCTTATAGTTTTGCCGACTGTCAGCCTTGAACATAAAGACAATTAGGAGATTACGATTGTCCGTTTGTGTGTGCGCCTGAGTTGAATATAGGGAAACCTAATTGCATTTGGGTGTGTTTAAATAGCTCCATGTAGATGTAGGTATATGTGTGTGGTGTGCGACCGTACTATCCTGCAACCGGACTTCTGATGCACTTCAAATGGCCGGGGACATATTTTATTTTTACTTGGGCCGGTTCGTTAATGTAATCAGGGAATTCGGGGTTGAAATCAATTAGCCTTTCCTGGGCTCTCTTAGCTGGAAGATCAGGGCCACCCTAACCACAGGGCTAAATGTTTTATAGCCCCAGGGCGCAAGCCCTTTGTTTGTGCTTTATTTTATTTTTGTTATTATTAGTTATTTTTATTTAAAATCTTTTCATGACAATATAACTAAATTACCAGTCCTAATGAAATAGAAAACATTATATGTAACTGGGAATCTGTTGTGGTGAATCGATCCCCAAAGCTATTTTAATATTTGGGCTTCGCCTGCAATTATAAATAAAACTTAACTTCTTTACGAAACTTTATTTAACACAAAAATAATTCTGGTTAAAATGCGACTTTCTAATGATTGTGGGTGAATTCAACTCAACACTGCCGCAACGCTGCAGTTTTAAATTCACTCTGCGTCTCTTTCTAGGATTCTCATTTTAGTTTGTTTCAAAATTATGGAATTCGCAGATTTATTGTAAAACGAGTTCAGATAAGTTCAAATCCCACATTCGGCCGTTCTGACGTATCATTCGCCTGGAATGATCAACGCATTCTTTAAAGCCATCTACCGTGGCTGTAGTTATCCTGGGCTCCTCGTGGTCACCCATATTTCCCAATTCATAACGGTCGTGATTCTGCCGTTTCAGAACCCGGTAAGGCTCCAAAACCTTAGGCGCCATCTTTATAGACACGCTTCTTATTGATTGCCGAACCTGTTCAAGGAGAGTGCCCACGGTACTTTTAGACGCATTAGCTCACCAAAAGGAGAAGAAGAAGGAATAGATATTAGTTTGAACTAGCTTTGTTAATACAATAAATGGATTTCGCGAGAATTGACGAGGATATACGAACAAGGTAAAACAAATCACGGACTTTCGGCTTATACTTTGATACAATAATGTAGACAATATTTCAAGTAATGTGTAATAAGTTTTTCAGCATGTACAAAATCCCAATGTGCATACACAAAAATCCCAATGTGCAAAGTCCGTTCAGAGTACGATCTGACATAAAAGGGTTAAGATAATTAATTTCGTGTAACTTCGTGGTTGCATTGTCGCCATAGAAAAAGTCAAGTAAGTAGAAACTATAAACTATAATACCCAAAAATTAACACGAACAACAACCGTTAATGTCCAAGAGAGTTATACTCAAAATTATTGTATTCATTTCCCTCATCATCTCTGGCCCCGGGGGTAAAACATTCTGTGGTGTAAAGAATGTTTCCGTTGCACTTTACGTACATGGAATGCAACCCCAAGACTTTAATTTTTTATGCTTTTTGCTGTCCCTGATAGTGAGCAAACAGCACTCTATAAAACATAATATTAATCTTGATTATATGCATATGTAGAGCGCATTCTGGGCTTTGGTTGTTTGCATTCAGATAGCAGAACAGACGTGGGGCGGATCTGGCGCTGAATTTAATGGGAAAGCATCCGGTATAATGGTACTCTTTTAAGCCAACTCCTTACTGCATGAATTAATTTGGAAATATGCATCCCTCGGTTCGTGTATCTACGCTGAAAGCAAATTTCTGGGCAGATATATAATGGTGTGTGTATGTTGTTCTTTCTGTTCGAAATGAGAAAATCCTAAGTCCTTGCGTGCTGCAGCTTGTATGGATATGAATACCACTAAAAATAACAATGTTTTTACCACGGCACGGAGGAGAATGCTTTTTGGTATGTAAATAATTTAATTACAACTTTGGACTGTTTACATTCTAGATGTTAAGATACACTAAAGCTGAATAGCATAATTTTCTTCGGAAAAGATGAAATTCGCTAGCAGCAGCCTTATCACGCTGTTTACGATTCCCTTGTTTTGGCGTTAAAATTCTTGCTTTTTTAAGGTTAACGCTTTCAGCTCCCGATGCTGCTGCTGGGTGGTTTAAAACCTTTTAGGGTCCCTGATGTAAAGACAAATTTAGTACCATAAAAAGTGACAACAGAACAACCCCCGTGCTATTTTGTTTTCCATGCCCCATGCAAGCTCCCAAATGGCAATCATCATTCTCGTCACGAAATATGCCTTTACTTTACTGCATCAGCAGGTCAGCGCCGGGGAGGGGATCTGCACTTTTATGAAAATTATAGCATGTATAAAAAATATTGTGCTGCAATGGAGGGTAAAGTTTTCGTCCCTGCTTTCGGGGTCATAAAATATTTCTCATCGGTATACACTGAGAAGTTTTAATACAGTTTTTCTTTCCCCAGCAACGGCGAGAAAGTTGACTCCTTGGGGCTTGTTTTAGATTGCTCACGATTGTGATATTTTAAGGATCACTGATCTGTTATTAATGGAAAAAATCAAAAGGGATTTCAGATTTGTTGCATTTGAAATGAATAAAGTTTGGAGACTGAATAAACCACAGAGATTAATAGCGAAGCACTATAACGAAATGTCCCTGCAGTAATAGGGAGGATTTTTCAACATCATGCCGGGGAACTAATTGATGACTGAAAAATAAAAATAAATTATTCAACAAGATGAAATAAATAATAAACATATTTGTGAAGAGCTATGAGCAGGTTCATCTGAAATGTTGCCTTGAGAGATAAATAGTCATATTTGGGTAGGCTTTTCGCAAATATTCTTTGACATTGAAATACAAGGTGTATACAGGGTGTCCCACATAAACTTACAAAGCGGCCGGCTGTGGATAGGTCTTGGATAGACGAACAAAAAATCGTATGGGTGGGGGGGGGGAAATCGTTACGGTTTAGCCGCTAGGGCGTTTGGAAGTTTTTTTGCTAGAGTTTTACATATCACCCTGTATTTTTGTAACCGTGTAACACATTTTCATGATTATCGCACCGGTGTACGTAGAATTACCCCACCTTTCTACGACGGTAAAAATAATGGTCCTATCTTATAAACTTTTGGAGTTATGAGTCGCCAAAGTCAAAATTTTGTATTTTTTTCACTAAAATTTCAACTAAAACCACCTTTTTCTCCAAAAATACGTGATAAACCTAAACTTTTTTTTCCAAAATTAAAAAGTTTGGACAATTTCCTATAAATAATGTATTACAAGTTTTATTCTAGGGCCTTTACTTTAGAAGTTATAAGCAATTTTAAAGTTAATATTGGCCTTTTTCGATGCTTATTTGGCACTTTTCGACAAAGCTCAGATGGAAAAGTACTAAAAAAGGACGAAATAGAGCCAACTTCAACATTAAAAATGCTTATAACTTCAAAAATAGAGGCTGTGGCGTAAAAGTTGTAATACATTATTTATAGGAAATTGTCCAAACTTTTTAATTTTGGAAAAAAAAGTTTAGGTTTATCACGTATTTTTTGGAGAAAAAGGTGGTTTTAATTGAAATTTTAGTGAAAAAAATACAAAATTTTGACTTTGGCGACTCATAACTCCAAAAGTTTATAAGATAGGACCATTATTTTTACCGTCGTAGAAAGGTGGGGGAATTCTGCGTACACCGGTGCCATAATCATGAAAATGTGTTACACGGTTACAAAAATACAGGGTGATATGTAAAACTCTAGCAAAAAAACTTCAAAACGTCCTAGCGGCTAAACCGTTACGATTTCCCCCCCCCACCCATACGATTTTTTGTTCGTCTATCCAAGACCTATCCACAGCCGGCCGCTTTGTAAGTTTATGTGGGACACCCTGTATATGTATTAGTCCAGTAGATAGCGGTAAAAATAGTGTATTACTTCCGAATTCTTTCGAACAGCACCGATTTTTCTAAAATATGGTAATTAAGCTTATCTTACCCTCCTCTTCAAAAGTTATATGTTCCTGACGTGTGCTTTTTGTTTTTAGGGAATGGAAACTACCCCTTTTGACAACAAAGTTAGAAACAATATATTTAAGCAATATTTCTATTAAATCATGTTTAAATATGTAAAATAAACTTTCTCCCATATACTGGAATGTAATTTATGATTAAATTCAATTTTTCAACCCTTACAAACCCCTTAAGACGAAATTCATTAGTTTTTAACAGTTTAACATAATTTAATCGTGTATTTATAATAAATTAAAATCCCCTCTTCATTATACCGTTAAAATATATTTCCATGTATTATTTCTAATTCATTGCAACGTCTGAACCTGTAAAAACTACCCCATATTACGAAATTTGCAAAATAAAATTTGGAATGGTGCATTTATATTGAAATTTTATTATTTATTTATTTATTAAGAAAAGACAGGAAGGCCTACTGGCGCAAACCGACCAAAATAAGCGCGCACAGACTAGTAGTCCAAAAGGCGCTGCGGGCTGCGGTTTTGGTAAAAAGTTGTCCGTGGGAGAATAGAGTGTGACCGAGCCTGATCCTGCAGATAATTACTGCTCTAGATCTGTGAAGATTTGGGTTGTAATTTGGAGGAAAGGGAAGAGGCGTATGAAGGCGTAGGAAGGACGAGGAGTTATTCCACGTTAGAGAAGCTTCGGTGTGAAAAATTCTTTGCGCGTATTGGCGAAAACAGGATTCTGAAGGAGGAATAGTGAAGTGATTATCGGAGACAGGGACGCTTTTTGCAAAAGTATCAGCCGCTTCGTTGCCCTTTATGCCAACATGTCCTGGGATCCAGCAAATTTTAATGTGACTGTTTTTTATAATTAGACTGCGGATACGGGAAGGTAGGTTTTATTGTTTCTGTTTCTGATGGCTAGTATA
Organism: Thereva unica; assembly: GCA_949987705.1. Lineage (NCBI taxonomy): Eukaryota > Metazoa > Arthropoda > Insecta > Diptera > Therevidae > Thereva > Thereva unica. Next base: position 217,815,866 of record OX465281.1, read on the forward strand.
GAAGACAAGGAGTCGGTAAAAATGATGTGGTTAAGAGAGGTGTTTTGGAGACTTTTGACTGCCCGGTAAATAGCGAAAATTTCTGCGACTTGGGGGAAGTCTGCTGGGACAAAAGACCTGATTGTAAAAGGGACACCTCTTCATCTGTTACCTTTGCAACAGCGAAAGAAACCTTTTCATCTGATTTACTGGCGTCAGTGTACAAGGGTGTGTGATTGGGAAATCGTTCTATTATTTCTTTGTGGAGTTGGCGGTAGAAAATGGAAGGGGTATCTTTCTTACTATAAGGCTCGGCATCTGTCACGAAATGGTCTAAAAGAGGGTACCAAGGAGCCACGATGTGACTAAGGTTAGGCAGATAATCGGGAATGGGTATGTTGAGCTCTGCCATAAGCAGAGTGCAACGACTGAGAGCTGAATTGCTTTTAGAATTGGTATTGATATAAGCACGAAGTCGGCGATACAAGGGCGCGGAAGGGTCTATGATGTGTTGTGAAAAGAGTTTGACTTGAAGTTTACGGATTCTCAAGAGATGTGGGTGAACCCAGTTTCAATGAGTAGGGAATCGATTGGGGTAGAACGAAGAGCACCAGTAGCAGATCTAAGGACATTGTTGATGCTTGATGGAGATTTGAAGAGGGCGAAGAACAGTAGCTGGAACGTTACCATATATTGAGAGGCAGTAACCAGCAGTGCCAAAAATTAGGGATGTGTAAGAGGGGGGAAATTGACAGGCCGTTTTTACGAGAAGCTAAACATTTCACGAGGTTATTGATTTTATTCATTTTGTTGGTTACTGTTTCAATGTGCTTATTCCATTTAAGATTCTTCGTGATAAGGAGGCCTAAAATTTTTAATTCATTGGTGGAGGTAATAGAGTAATCTTTGACGGAGATGATGGGTGGGTTGCAGTTCTTTTTTCTGCAGATGTGGAGTAATTCAGATTTGCTCTTTGATGGTGTACAGGTAACAAGTAACGCTTTCTAGCTTCACACCTGGAGCACTTGTATTTTGTTTGAATTTTGAGGACTTCCTTGGCTTCCATATATTTTGGGCAGTCATTTGCACCGGATGTGTGTGAGTCAACTTCACAATTAATACAAAAAATTCTGGTGCAATCGCCTTGATGAGGAGGGTAGCCACATGAGGGGAATAATTCATTGCCAGAGCAGCGAACAGTGGTGTGCCCAATTCGTTGGCACTTGCGACAACGCACGGGATTCGGGAAAAATTCCCTAACTTTTACCAGCTCGAACTCAATTTCGATCTTTTCAGGAAGTGTGAAGCGGTTGAAAGTAAGGAATATTAGGCCGGAAGGGATATCTTTATCACCATCTTTCCTGGTATGAATCCTAACATCCGCGACGTCGTATTTAGCAAGGCCTTCAATTATTTCTTTGGGGGAAAGGTGAGCGATAGAGCGGCAATAGATAGTACCTCTGGTTTGATTCAGTTTTTCATGAAACGTTATGTTCACTGGAATGGAACCTGGAAGAACCTTTGTCGCAGTGAATTTCTCAGCAATCTGTTGGTTATCGCATAATAATAGCAGAGAACCGTCATGCAGCCATGAGTACTTAGAATACTGTTTGCTAATACCATCGACAGCCAACTTCAAAAGAAAAGCGTTTTCCTCTCTTAGAGTTTTATTGGGCTTAAACGATTGCAGTGTAATGAATTTTGCCGGGCTCATGAGCTGTTGAGAGTGCAGAGGTGGAAAATCAAAAAGCGTGGAGGGTGAAGCAAAGGTCGTAAGATCGCGTTTCGATCGTCTTTTTTTAGGGGTAGGCTGATGCAGGTCAGCCAAAGGGGCAAAACGGTTAGACCCTCCAGGGTCGGGGCCCATATTGGAGATTATACCACAAAATATGAAGGTAAAACTAATATGTGTAGAAAAACAATTAAAGCTAAATTAAATAAAAAAGTTACTTAGCTGGGAAAATAAAACAGAAAACCGCAATTATGTAAATATACGCACTGACGCACAGTCAAGTAGAAAGAACAAAGACACAAAAAAACTGGTTTGTAACCCGTTATCACTGCTCACTGATTTGAAATAATCACTGCTCCGATCAAGAGCTCGCAAGCGACTGATTGAAATTTTGGAATGGCGCATTTATATTGAATTAAATTTCCAGTAAATTTTTAGAATTGGGGCTCCGGAGTAAAATCGCAACAAAAAAAAATTTCAGGACGATTAGGAGTGATTTCTAAGTGCCCCAACATTGGTTTCATGGTGGGAGAGGCATATTTTGTTTTCGACGGGGTGGGGATGAATTAAGGCTTCGGGGTAAAATTGCTTTGAATTTTTTTGGAGGTATTCAGAGCGATTTTTGAGTGTTTCAATAGTAATTTTATGTGCCATTTATCTTATCGCAACTTCGGGCCGCATTGGGGCTCCAAACAAAAAGTGAGAGCCATCCAATTTCATAAATGTATACATTTCTTTTATACATATGTACATATGTTTATACATGTGTGCTGTCTATGAAGATACGTTAAGCATTATATAAATGCCTGCAAATCTGTTTCTAAATGCTGTAAAATTGTCCAGTTTACTACATTTCATCTGGTTCAATAATTTCATTGAAAAATGCGATTGATTTTTTAACAATAATTTCCTCAATTTTGAAGATATCTAATCGCTACAAAATTCAATTTGCAGGGAATTACAAGGTCTACAAGGCCTGAAACACCTGAGTTTTGCCGAAAAGTACCAAATAAGCACCAAATAAGGCGAATTTTAACATTAAAATAACTTCAAAAATAAAGGCTGCAGCAGAAAAGTTGTTAGACATTATTCATAGGAAATTGTTCAAGCTTTCCAATTTTGTAAAAAAAGTATTTATTAACTATGTACGTATTTATTGGAGAAAAAGGTGAAGTTGAAATTTAGTCATAAAATTTTTTTTTTTTTTATTTTACTTTGACGACTAATAACTATGGAAATTGGTAGTTTGAAGCCTTGGCTTTTACAGTTTCAGGTAGGTGGGAATACTCTGCGTAGACTCCTGCCTTACTTATGAAAATATCTAATAGGGTTACAAAAATACAGGGTAATATGTAAGCCTCTACCAAAAAACTTTCAAAAAGCCCTACCAGCTAAACCGATTTCCCCACCCACACGATTTTCGTTTAGACTTTTTCAGGGATACAACCTGTGGGTTAGATTACGGGAATCGATGGGAAAAGGTAACTTTTTTCTTAAATGCTGAATTTTGCTTGTTGTTTTTACAAAGTAAAAATGGAGCTATAAATCCTTTTATAATAATTTTTCTTATTAACAATCAGTAATCTAAATTTTTTTTTACTAATGTCCTCACACTTATAAATTGATTCCACTTTATTTCATCTCAATCTGTTGTTTTTATATGATTCCAAGTGGTTTGAAATACGAGCATCTGTTTTCTTAAGCGCGATACTTGGGCGTACTGATCGGACAAAGATCACGTTTCGACCGAGATTTCTGACTAGATTAGGGCGAAAGGACGGTACTACACTTGGTTTCAGCCTTTAGGGGGATCCAACCCAACAGAAAAAAAACCCAATAAGAATTTTTTTTTTACTTTTGGCCAGCTTTTTCGGATTTGGCGCCACTGTGAGCCTGGACGTGGGAATATAAGGGATTCCGTCTTCTCGTCCCAAGAGCTTCAGTAACAAGGTTTCAGTGACGTGCTGTTTCACGCCTTTACTGAATGCGACACAACATCTTCCGCATTTCGAAAAAGCAAGGTCGCTGATCTGTATATTGTATTTTGGGTATGTAATGTGTGTTCTTACCGTGCTGAATCGTTCACCTCGACACGGTATAGGACCGAAGAAGACGACCTCTCCGGAACGAGTCTGACTTTTATGCACCTGCTTTTAACAAATCAATAAGGAAAGAAAAAAACATAATATTTTGCTGCTTAGCTTCAAACAGAAATGCATTTTATAAAAGCTAAACATGCTGAAGGTTTGCTGGCTGACTCAGCAGTATTGAATTTTTATTATTATTATGTGGCTATGGGGCAACCCACATGGTGAACATGGTTGCCAAATAAGGTCTATTGTCTTCTTCTTCTTTGATCCGTTAGCTGGCGGTCCGAGCGGGACGGCCCCGCAACGGATACGCTGCTGTCGGTGCCGCTTTGAAAAATGCGGTTTCTTGCCTAGTTTTTACGATCAATTCGGCAGGTCGACAACCCTCCTCCTTTCACACCCTGGACTTGGGACCATGCGACGGCGGAGTTGGTCTATTGTCTAGCCTGTCTAAGACCTGGGACTGACTGATTCGTAATCATGAACTTAGGGGAACCATGTAATTCTTCAAAAGAACCACTGACCACTATACTAGCATCTCAGATCCTCGCCTCACGATATTGTCTGTAGTCTCATTGCGCTCGATACCCCAGTGTCCCTGAAAACAATAGAGCGAAACTCTATTTCTTCTGGTGAAGTTCTGCTGTACGTCATTGGATTCTGCAACTATTTTGAAGTAAAACTGCACGTCGAGGTGCCTTGATGGCGGCTTGGCTGTTCAAAAATATTTCAATGTTGGTGTTTTTCAAACCTCTCCCAAAATTGAGCCTAGCGCTCGCAGGTTTCAATAACATGTATTTCAGTCTGCAAACAGTGGGCCCATTGCAATTGTAACAGCAGCCGTTGTACCATGGTCCATCGTTGACCCGTCGTAAACCAGTGGAGATATCTTGGACCCCTTAAAGAATAAATTCACACAGAGCGATCCGGAATAATGGCTTTGAACTTCCTTTGGAACCTTAGATACGTGCAAAATTTAAATGTTTGGGATTCCATTAAGGATATCCATATTTCGTTTGACTGTATAGGGCACTCAGCTCAATCTGAAGTCTCAAGGCACTTATGGAGGCGAATTCCAATATGGAATGGAGTCAACCTAATCATTGCTTAGCTCTAGTAGAGGAAAGGCTTTCTGTAGCAGTCAGCTGCACTTGAGATCGCCATGACCTGTGCCACCTGTGCAGTAAAAAGAAAATAAAAATTTAGATTAGTTTTTTAACGACTAATTTTCCCGACTTATAAATTCTGCATTTTGGTTTCTTGTTATTCTCAGAGAGGGTATTTCAATTTTGGGTTATAATTTTTGTAAAAAAATAAACCAAATGAAATATTATTGATTTCCAGCTAATCCATTTGGAAGTATCGCGTTTTGTGAAAAGCAATCTCTCCGTTAAGATCTACTATCTAGAGTTATTGATCCGATTTCAATTGTGTGAATGAATGAAAAAACCACTTACCATTTTCAATTTTGTATAGAACATTCAGCAAAGTGCGTAAGTTAAAATTTCCTGTATTTTTCATTTTAATACGGTATTGAGTCGTTTCTATTCGTACAACTAACATTAGCACGTAATTATTCTCGAAGTTTGCCATTTGTAGCACCTCGTGCGAAATAATGGCGCTGGATTTCCCGGCTGTTCCCTGCTACGAGGACTAAAAAATCACGGCGTTCGATGTTAATGCCATCAGTGGAGCACACCGCATGGCAAATTCGCCATGGATGGAGGTGATATAGCAGTTATGCTCGAGCGTATACGAACCCCACCAATTGAAAATTCAATTAATCTACGCACTTAGAATGTGTACTTACATCGATACGTTGATAATCTCATCAATTTCCCGCCATATGTGTCGTGTGCGGCACGGCAAACACCAGTCTACAAACATAATACATCAGGCTCCCCACACCAGAACGGGAAGCGGCAAAACTTAGAATGTCGAATGCGGGAGCATCCACATCCCGTGGCAAGAGATCAAAATTTCAAGAGATAAGGGGGGCGTGCAGGCAGGAGACTAAATGTGCTCCTGTATTCTGGCATTGGTTACAGTTACAGTAACTGAAGTTTGTTACAGGTATATACTCAACGCTGTCATGTAACGGGAGATAAGGAGGCGTTATCGGCACATTAGGAACGGATCAGTCATGTTTCAGGTGTTTCACTCTGCAGACGTATGAGTGCTCATCCACCTTCCTAATCTTGTTCTTTTTATTAGGTAAATTTATTCATGGAGACTTGTACAGACGAGGGTACACAGCCAGGAATTTTTCCGAGTACACAAAAGGACGCAGCATTTAATTTGTCTAAATTTGTCAACGTCAGTAGGCATTTTAACTCCATAAATTTTGTATTAAAACGCTCTGTCTACCAGATACTTGCACAGAAGTACCCCATAACGCGTGATCTCGGGGGAGAAGTTGCCATTTTTATTTGCCAGTCTTAGCAACTGGTGAATTATTTCAGGGCGAGATTTTAAAATAATAAACAGAATTAAGAGCGATTAGTTCATTTTACTGCTCTATAAAGGTAACAAATTAGGCGCCATGCTGAGGTGTCAAGCGCGTGCTTTGTTCGTGGTATATCGTTTCATGTCATAAAATTTTCATAAAATCCTTGGGGGTTTATAGACTCCTGTTCGATTCAGAATCTTTAAAATTAATTTTTCTGGTAAATCAGAAGACAAACTTAAAGAGAAAGAAAGTTTTAAGAAAATGCAACTGCTATCAGAAGGGTTTATGTTGAGGTGTATTATGAATAAAATAGATTTTAAACAGAAATATGTACCTACTGTATTTTTTTACAAATGCACGAGTTATAACCAAATAAAACCTTAAGTCGCCAATATTCGCCCAGAGGCTCGTACCACGCAGAATGGTCCTTGGCTTTCGCCTTTCCCCACCCAGATAACATTCCTTCTATCTTTTCGTCCCTCTTTATAGCAATTCTATGTCGTTTCAATATCAATATTGGATGGGAAACAGTGGAGTGAAACCGGTTGATCGCTTTTCACTGTTCTCTACGATCTTGAAATCGTTTATAGTGAAAAGGGCTTTATCTCTGAGCAGTAATATAAACATAGAAAATGCCATTTGCCAGGAACGAGTAAAATGAATGATCTTTCTGAAAATAGAGATTTGTTATTTTGTTAGCATGATGCGGTCCAGGCCTTTCCCAGCTATTCTCTCCAGCGCTCCTGATTCTGAGCTGCATCCATCCAGTTTTTCTGTGCGTCGTGGTCCTATGCCATCTTTCCAGCGCAGTTCGGGTTTCCCTATATATCTGTCGCACCCTATATACAATATCTTAGGAGTCATCCATTAATTACGTGAGGCGTTTAGGGGGGAGGGGGTCGAGCCAAATCTCACCCAATCTCACGTAGGGGAGAGGGGGGGTCCCGGCAAATATCACGTAATTTTTTTTCCTCAATAAACAGTGTAAAATTGACTGGGCTAAATTTAGTAAAACACATCTCTTGACTAAAGACCCCCATTTACAAGCCGTCAGCAGGCCAGGTCGGCAGTCACTACACGACGAAGACCACATTATACTTAGTTTGATTGAGGGATAAGGACTTCAGGTATCCGCCTGACAAGCCTTGGCATGCAGGTAACGTCATGATTCCTTACAGACATACATACAGGCGAACACGACAGTTTAGCCAGCGGGCAATAATAACAAGAGGGATTTGGTGGAGCATGAAGATTTAAAGATATGAAAGAAGAGAAGCAATAACATTAAGTAAAAATTCCAAAAAGTAATAACAAACGTGCGATATAGATACATTTTATGCAAAAAGGACAAGAGTATGAACGAAACAGTAGATGTTGCTTGGTTCCCCTATTCGAATGTATACAATCAAAATGGAAGTAAGATTAGAGCATAGCACGTGCATCTGCATAACCTTCTATATAGAAAGCCATGCTCATGCCAAGTTCACAGACACATGTGAGCAATTTAGTGGTCCGGGTGCCATATTCGTTTGCTATCAAATTGTATGCTAAAGTGGATATTCGAATTATTTTTTGTTTGTTTGTTAGTGAAATAATTATGTTAAAAGAAAGTTATTCACCCAATAAGCCTAAAAACAATTAAATTAAAACGTTCTCATAGAAGTCATACCCAAAAATTTGATTATTGGTGCGATTTTAATGTTTTTTTAAATGTCTTTCAGTGGGCACTAGTACAAAAAACTATTATATTTAATGTAAACCTCAGGTGATTTGATTAAATAAATTGAAAAGCATTAAGTGATTAAGAGTGTTAATTGTAAAGATGAGCACCTGGTTCACGTTAGTTATGTCATGTTTCATTAGGAAAAAAATGTTGAGTTTTTTATGTTGTAATTATTAAAAATATAAGTGCAGAAAAAGTGAAAGAAAGTGCTAAAGTTATTGGAGCATATTCAGTGCATTTATAAAGCTTTTATCTTGGATATAAAGCCATTGCAGATTTTGCCTTTAAATAGTAATTAAAACAATAACTTTAGCACTTTCTTTCACATTTTCCTACATTTAAATTTTTAATAAAAACACTATAATGAGGATATTAATCCCTTTAAAATCACTGGTATTCAATTATCACTGTAGGCACACTGCAAGACACTAAAAAAACACCAAAATCGCACTAAAATTCATAATTTTTAGTTATCACTTCTATGCCAACGTTTTAATATAATTGTTTTCAGGCATATTGGGTGAATAACTTACTTTTAGCATAATTATTTCACTAAACAAACAAACAAAAAACAATTCAAATATCCACTTTCGCATACAATTTGACAGTAAACGTATATGGCACCCGGACCACTAACTTGGCATGAGCATGGCTTTCTATATAGAAGGTTATGGCATCTGGTATAGAATTTGAGTATGTATGCGTCAAAATTTCGTGTTAGTGCAGCACTCCAGTTACTTTAATACACTTGTATTGTTCCTTATTGTCCACTTGTACTTCCCTTCATTTTTTATCTTTCTTTCACACACATTGCGTGTGGTGTTAAAGTAATGCTGCCTCCTTTTATCATAGAAATTACTTCTTTGATATTTTGACTTTCACTCGCATTGAAATTTTTTTCAGCTGATCTCAAGGACACTGAAACAGTTTTAAAAATTTGTTCTAGTTCATCACTCTTATTATTAAACTTCCTGGTTTAGCATAGCGGGTTGTTAATTCAACTGCAAATATGTTCATGGCCTATACGAAAACTTTAAAGGCACAAGAAGAGGGTGACTGGAAAAACCTTTAAAATACACGGACCACCATATTTGCTGACATAATGGACAGGCGGCGCGGAGAAATTTAATGGGAAATTCTCTCGCAGGCAGCCGTGTCACCGCCTCCCCGACAATAGGGTTGTGCCTTAAGGCGGCTCCAGACTCACACCGTGAGCACCCGTGAACGAGCACAAAGGCGATTGCGGATGGTTTTCGTGCCTTGCTTTAAGGCCCAACTGGATACTAGGTGAATTCGTGCCTTAAATTCTCGACTTGAGACTGAATAGAAGTCCAGATCTTCAGGCTCAAACTGACGATAAATGCCCACACACATAAAGATTTTTGTAAGTCTTGTTGGACTGCAGATCCTATCTTTGGCTTGGTTACTTGGCTTCAAGGCGAAGTGCGGATGTACAACCAAAACTATCGATTGTGAGTCCGTCGGCCGATCGAAACTCGTTGCGCCCATGAGTTTGATGAAAATCTGGATGTAGATATAATTTGACCGTGCATTGGGGCCTTTACCTTGTTTCCCAAACTTTTAATCGCTTAACGTGTCTTGAGTACAATTCCAGTTAGAGTCGCTACCGCGGAGGGAAGCTTTTCCAAACTGAAATTCATAAATCATATTTGCGGAGCAACATGTTTGACCACCGATTGTCCAATTTGGCTATCATTTCAATCGAAGACGATTGTCTGGCCAACGTGACATAGGAGGACATAGTCAGTCGTTCCATGAGTGCCAGAATCGTCGATCTGCGCACATAAATTTTCGCAGTCATGCATGTGAATCGATGACGAAACATTCCATAGGGCCCATTTTCCATAATTCTGTCGCGGGGACGGGTGTCTATGAAGGGTATTCTGCGAGCGAAAAATATTTTTGGACTCTGGGGCCTCTCGCTGAATTTTTGCACAGGGCCTCCAATTGTCTGGCCGCGGCACTGGCTACTGATATGAATGTCTTCTGACAAATATTCTACTTCAAATATTTCTTCAATACAATTTCGTCAAAGAAACAATCTTTCAAAATTTTAATGAATATAGAAATTCAATTGAGTTTCTTGTTTCTTATGATAATATACTAAAAGTTAAGCCAGAACGGCAATTTCCACAAATTTAACCGAAGGCACCTAGTTTTCATGTCATGTAGTTGAAAATTTCACAACTTGCTCCTGTACATAATTGCTTTTCTACACACCATTGAGTTCAGAGTCATTGACTCAGATAATGAACAGAACCTAATCCCATTGATATGTTACTGCTCAGCCAATATCCTGTACAAAGCAACCACTCCAAAAGGATCCTTATTGCACTTTGCTCCTTAAAGCTTAGTTGTAGATACATCTTGCCCGATAACTGCAATTTGCACAGTGAACCAGAGACACTTGCAGATTAAAGTCAAGTAAAAATTCCATATTTTAAAGAATCCATCACATTCCATTGATCCAACAAAGTGGGGAAATCTTGTGAAATAGTGAAATTTATTTGAGCGTCTATAAAATAATTATTTGATATCCTCGTGCGGATAGGAGACCCCATCCTGAGCTGCATATTTATTTATGACTACTCCTAGTAGCAGCAATTGACTTTGCATGCTTATGTTTGAAGTATACTCAATGCCCGGCTGCACCGGACTAGGCTGCCTCAGATAGAATAATGCAGCTCGTTCCACGGGGCAGATGGGGACGGGGAGTTTATGGTGTATGCACGCATCGCTTTAAACATTGGAAACAGATTATGTTTGTACATTGGGGTAGATAGTGTTTCTGATACATGAAACAGGCGTGTTTTCCTTTCTCAGCCGCCTCAATCATCTATGGCCAGGCGGATTATGGCCACCCACCCATCGTCAAGCAGAAGATGACTGTTTGCGTTTGCATCGTTGTACACTCAACCAGAAATTTTATTTATACAAAATTGTAGTCCTTCCTTCGGTTCATTTGGTAGCAACAAAAACAAGTTCCACATGCATCCTGGACGTCATGGAACCACAGGCAGACCAGCTTTTAAAATGATGCAGCATGCAGGCAATAAAGGGTAGTTATTATTTCACGCACTCGACCCTCTGTCACTATCAGGTGACCAAAGCTAATCAGGTGTCGCCGGTGTTTGAGGTATATATTTGTAAGGAGGGATGAGGCAAACAAAGCGTATTTTAATGTAAAATGATGAAAGAGAGTGATTTCAGATGAAAATGTAAAACCTTGATTGTTGGTATTGTGGAATTAGAAACCATTTGTATAACATACGACTATAAATTTAAGGTCATGTATGTGAGAAGAGTAAAATTTAACGCTAAATATTAATTTTTATTCCAGAAAACAATAGATAAAATAAAAACACTGGACAAATAAGTAAAATGAAAACACTGGGCTTCCCACAAATCTTATATTACCTACCTTATATTTTATTTAAAACTAGCAAAAACCGCGTGCGTTGACTTTTAATAAAAAAAAATATTTTTGAATAGTCCAGGATAAGAAAAGATATAATGAAACAAGGAAGAAATCTGCAAAACATGATTTTGGGGTACGTAAAAAATATGGAGCTGACTATAAAAAAGCTTACTACAATTTTTGTTAAAATTCGAGGTCGAGCGTTAAAAATTCGAATCATCACAAAGGCAATCATATTCACAGAATACCCGTCGCGCGCGTAGATTTTGACGTAACCATCATTCATTTTAGAATAATGATGAGCAAACGCCAGAACAAGACAAGACTAATCTAGTCTTGGTCTTGTCTTGTTCTTGCACAGTTAGTCTTGTTCTTGTTCTTGCAAGCATAACTAAGTCATGTTCTTGTTCTTGGTCTTGTTAAATGTGCAAGAACAAGACAATACTGTAAGAACAAGACAATTTTTGCTTTAGACGTGCATTAATTTCACCGCTTATACAGGTTGTATTAATGAAAATGTCGAAACCCCTGGCTGTCTTTCGTTCTAGCTTTTTCGTTTGATATGTAATGTATCTTCACCCGTATTGCTTGCCGAAAAGGATTAGTACATGGAAATGGTACTTTAACATTGCAAAAATGCAGGACAAGGTTTTATTTTTGGGATGTGTAGGGGGGGTCAGTGTGAGCTTAAGTTTGAGTTTTCGGGATTCTAACCCCCCCCATTTGGCCGCAATCTTGGAAAACGTGTGCCAATGGTTTTTCCACTATATCTCCGAAACGGTACATCTTACCGAAAATTTGAAAGGACACTTTTTGTTTAGAATTAAATAATCTACAATTTATTAGTTAGAAATTTTGTGGTAAAATGAATAATTATGAAGTTATAAGCCTTAGAACACAAAAATTAGTCACAATATTTTCTTTTAAAGGCTATAACTTTTTTTCCTTCAACTTTAACAAAAAAAATAATAACAAGTTTTTTGTAGAGGGTTTCATTAGGAATAATTTTCATTCATTACTTTTTTAATTTCATTCACTACGAAGGGTTTTACAGCGCCCCGAAGGTATGAAAGTGACAGATTTTCGGAATATTTTATTACAATTTTACCTCCTTGAAATTAGCAATAACAGCTAGCAAGTAATAATGAATGAATGAATGACTATACGTTATTAGAAATGCCGATGTTTGAGTAATGTAATAAAATTGTTTCGCAATTTTTTGCGGGTTTTTATTGCTGTTATGCCATGTTTTATAAGTTACGATATGGTTTAAAATGAAATTCTTTGAATAATAACATGCGTTACTCCAATTTTTTAAAATAATTTGTTTTAGGACTACACAAGTAGTATTTCATTTATTCTAACTATCTAGCAACATACGGGCGTATTCATTTTATGACAAGCGTTTGCATCACAAACTGAATACGTCCATATTTTGCTAGATAGGTAACATAATTGAATAAAGCACTTTTTTGTGTAGTTTTTTTCAATAAGATGTACCGTTTCGGAGATATAGTGGAAAAACCATTGGCACACGTTTTCCAAGATGGCGGCCAAATGGGGGGGGGGGGTTAGAACCCGAAAACTCAAACTTAAGCTCACACTGACCCCCCCTACACATCCCAAAAATAAAACCTTGTCCTGCATTTTTGCAATGTTAAAGTACCCTTTCCATGTACTAGATGGCCAGTAGAACTTAACCACTTCAACTGCTATTGTTTCTACGTCATGTCTAAGTAGTAAGAATGTTTTCCGATTTAGTATCGGTAAGATGTTTTTCTAATCGAAGGCTTCACGACCAAACTGAAGATAACAAGTACAAGGTGGTACAAGCTTCCTAAGAGTGACAAACTGAGCTTACAACCCAAAAAACCTTCGGAAATCTTTTTTTATCTACCGAGTGAACAAAATACACCTTAATATAAACCTAAAAAAATTTGGCAACTTGAATTTAATAACACTATGTACTTATGTATTTTGTGGCCGCGGCTGCGTAAAAGATATGTGAGATATTCTCTTACTTCCCTGCCTGGTCGAAGATGAAAATCAGGAACACGGAGGTTTTTTTGATTTCATTTGAAAAGTATCCTTGGAATCCGAAAACACGTGTCCTTCCTTTCAGATATGATTTTATTGATTCATACTGTAATAGTTTAGCAATTAGAATATGATGATTTTCTCTATCAAAAGCCTTGCTAATAACATCAATTTGACTTAATTACCATAAGGATTGAAGTGATCGAATGTTTTTTTGATTCCATGTTGATGTTGTGTTCGATTGTGACGATTAGAGGAAATTTTTTATCGTAGACAACTTTTTCGAAAAGTTTGTAAATATCAACCAATTTATTCGCGGTTTAAAAGATTATGACAATTTTGTAGAAAAATGTGAATTAATTTGACTGAATTGGAATAAATGTAGTTTTTTACATGAATAATGGAATAGTATGGAAATTAATATAAAAGCTTCCTATTAGCACGGTAACACGGTAGCATTGTTCAGATATTTATTTAACGGGGGTAAATTGCAAATGAAAATTGTTTTAATAATAATAATAGAGTAAACCCTTTTAACACAGAAGCCACACTTCTCAGCTGGGCCAAGCCTACCTACTCAGCACAATCAAGCGCTGAGATGAGGCTCTGAACTAAGCATGCAAACATAAAAATCCCAAGCAAGCAACAGGAAACATAAGCGGTCTCGTGAGATTAAAAAGACTCCTTTTAAGGACATCTTTACTAATGCTCACGCTAAAGATATTAATATTTTGGTTCACGTTAATGAACATGCGATTGACAGGTTCAAATATGCCGTAATTCGTGTTAGAGGAGTTGATTTGTAAAAGAGGTGGTCCTCTCAGATTATAACGATTCTCTCTAAATGACGTACGGCGGTTTAGAAAACCTCAGTGAACCTTTCCAATAAGGAGTTGATGAACAAATACAACATCGGCCACCTCACGACGCACAGTGGGGCAAAAGGCCGAAAAGCTGACAAAAAGTCTTTAACATTAACCAATTAATTTGAAATTTGGTATAAGGGGGTTTTTAGGGTCGGTGATCACGTATTTAGTGTCCATTTTTTCATAAACAAGATGGCGGCTTCAAAATGGCGACCAAAAGTTTTTAAATATCCTTCAGTTGCTACAAAACTAGGTATACGGGGGTTTTTGGGGTCGCTGATTACGAATTTAGTGTCCATTTTTTCATAAACAAGATGGCGGCTTCAAAATGGCGACTAAAAGTAGTAAAATAACCTTCAATTGTTGCAAAACTTGGTATACGGGGGTTTTTCGGGTAGTTGAATTCGAATTTGGCGGCCTTTTTTTAATAAAAAAATAAAATTTTAAATAAAAACTTGAAAGGAAATCACTCCTGAAAATATTAACCATGTAGACCAACAAAGGATTTATTGAACGTCTGATGATCGTTACAAGTCACAAATAAGTGGATACGAGTATTTTAAATCTTTAAAACTGAAAATTCAGAACATTTTTTTGCAAATAATAGTATAATATACAAATTTTGATATCCTGGGACGCATATTCGAGTAATGGTCTGGCAAGAGAAATGTATAGGTGTTTAGTAATCAAGGGGTATTAAATTTTTTGGACCACCTTTTAATAAAACCCAGGACTAAACTACCTCTGGAAGAGATTTAGTTGAAATATAATCCCTAGATCTTTAACAAGATTAACACGAGGAATCACCTCATTAGAAAAGGTGTAGCTAAAAATTACAGGACTACGTCTCCTATTAAAAGTCATTATTTCACATTTACTAATATTAAGAACCAGGTTTTTGTTGGCACACCAAAAGTAAAAGGTGTCAAGATCAACATGCAACAGTTGTCAATCCTCGATTCTTTATGTGACGGTTCAATTTGATGTCATCAGCGTAAATCAATATTCTACAGTGTGTTAGCAAAGGAACAATGTCATCAATTGATAGGATAAAGAGAAGAGGGCCAAGATGACAACCTTGAGGGACACCGGATGTCGCTTCAATGGTTACTGATTTGGATCCACGAAAAAGAACTTGGTAGGTCCGGTCAGCTAAGTAAGACAGGAAAAATACTAGAAGGGCTTGCGGAAAGCCTAACATTCTTAATTTGAGAATTATAATAGAATGGGAGAGCTTGTGAAATGCCTTACTAAAATCAGTGTAAAAACAATCAGTTTGACAACCAAAAACGAAGCCATGAGCATCAAGAAGATTGGTGGTAGTGGAATTAGCTGAAAAAAAGCATGTTGATGAGTATACTGCATTATGGATTAAAAACGATTTATACTTGTCTTTTTCACAGATTTAATGCATACATTTTACAAGCAAAACAACTCGTTTCATCTAGCGATAATGAAAACCAATTCGTGCCAATCCGCGAAAAATATTGTATTCCGTATTGTGAGACAAGCAATTATCACACTGGCAAATAATACCAAAAAAACCACGCCGATATTTTCCATTATTTTCTTGATCCCAATTAAACTCATGTTCACGCAAAAATTTCAATTTTTTTTTTAATTTGATCGTATTTAAATCAATTTCATAGTCATCAGAGCGTTTAATATTTTCTGACATACCATACATCCCCACCTCAGAAAATTTATAATTGAATTAATGGCAGAGTGGTAAACCCCGGCGCTTTGTGTATTCTCCCCTTTGATTTTCCACATCACTGTTACTTGTGTTGAAATTTATTGAATTTATTCGAAGAACCCAGTATGAAAGCAAAAATAAGTCTTGGGGCTATGTTCCTGGTTAAAAATAAAGCAGAAAAAAAAAATTTTTTTTTCAGGTAAAAAGAACAAATTGAAAAGATTTGGAAGTACCTTTCAAAATTTTCTTCCAGTATGCCAAGAATTTGTTTATGCTGGCAGCCGATCATAGTAGGACAAAAAAAATAGGCGAAAATTTCCTTGAGTTTCCCTCGAAAATATCGCCGAACCAGCCCTTAAGAATTGTTAATAATACCTTTACAGAAATTGAGGGCCCCTAGGTGGTTTTCTATTTTCAGTTATTTTGGTCGGGTGGGGATTATTTTTTTTTATTTTCTAAGCAATATCAATACCTGCCCATCAGGGTGATTTTCCCTTTGTAAAAAGAAAAAATAAAAACATTTCAACGAGCTCAAATTTCTTATTCTGCCTCGGGGAAAATGTTTGCGAAATATTTTCCCAAAAGAAGGAGAATTCCACAGCAGCCTCGAATCCTCTAATTCCGCCTAACCAACGCGAAGTTATTAAAATTCATGGGAAAACAGAAATGCCTCGGAATTAAAAGAGTCCGGCGCAATATTTTAGCATTCACATCAAAATTGAAATTATTGCGAGCCTACGTATACCTGCCGCCTGCGCCAGCCCTGCCCCCGGCCATCTCTCCTTACATACCTGATGTTACCAGGAGATATGAATTTATCCACCTAACACCGCTCAGGTGCTCTGCAGGTACACGTACGCCTATTATGGGCTGCATGGTATTGCGTACTCTCATAAAGCGTAAATTTTGCATTAAAATGTTTCCCTTGTTTTGACTTTAGATCAAATTACCGAAAATGAAGAAGAGGTCGAGCCAGAATTTGTAGCGGGCTGTGTTTCTGCTCGACGGGAGCCCTTTGTTGCTGGAAGAGCTTTCAAGGGGTTTAAATTCAGGCACTCCAAAGTTCCCATATGTTTGGATTAATGGCGGCGGGGTGAAGGGCACGTGGGTCTTTAATTTAATTTGTTCCATGTCTGAAATCTTCATGTTGTACAAAACGTGTAATCTTTCGGAAGGTCGATATACTTTTTTGTTCGTGTGCTTCGGCGTTTTAATAAGCAGCATAAATAAAAACAACTGAATTCTAATACATATCAAATGAATTTTTATTTGAAGGCATCCTTGAGGAGTATTTTCGGCGTTATTTATACGATTGGGCTCACATATGACCTTTAAGCCCTTCTGTAGCGCACGTTTTCCTTGTGATGTTTAAATATTTCAATATAAATTTGAATTGATGGCCCTGGAAGTATCTCTTGCTGAGAGTTAGACATCCGGCACTCCTTCAAAGGTATCCATTGTAACAGCTTATAGTTTTTGATACACTGTCATACCTTAACTAAATTAGGAACAGGCTAACAGCAGATTAATTACTAATGTATGCAAACACATTCAAACACATCACACATACTTGCATGTGGTAACCTTTTTAACTGTTGCTTAATAACGCTTCCTAATTTTTCTAACACTTTGGACATTGAGATCCTCGCTCTTAAAGTCTCCCTTGTCCATAACAATCTATGTTTAATTTGCTGTTACATCCAACCAGATATGTTCAGAACTCTTGACGATAGAGGTCAAAACCTCTATGATATTCTAATCTCTTGCACAAATCATATCCAAGATATGATGGATTTCAAATATGAACTCCTACTTGTAGGCGATTTTAACTTACCCAATGTTAATTGGTATTGTTCGGGTTTTCAAAATAAGCTAATCCCAACGAATTGAGATGTACCAAAATCCTGAAGAATAAACTCTGGAAAACATACCTGAAGAGGAAGACACTGCGAGTTTCTATGCTTTCTCAATTGCTATGACCAATTTCATGCTCTCCGAAGTCCTCTATAAGGAATACCTTAGGAACATAGAAGGTAAAGTATATTGTGATCCCAGAGCATTCTTTCAATTTGTCAACATTAAGAAAAAAGTTGATAATTACCCTTACACCATGCAATACGAGAACAACCTTAGTTATAATTCATCCGAAATTTGTGACAAGTTTGCATCGTTCTTCCTCAAATCTTTCTCGTACCCTGTATTCCTACCAGATGAAGACAATTTTCGACATATCAATGCGATCCAAACGGCTCAAAACTTATCCCTGTCTATAACCAGGGAAGATATTTCGAAACATATAATTGAACTTCCACAAGATTTTTTGTCCGGCCCTGATGGAGTCCCTCCAGCTGTTCTAAAATCCTGTGCAGGGGCCCTACTGTCTTCCCTACTATGTTTATTTCAAAAATCCCTAAATAAAGGTCGCTTCCCAAACCTATGGAAGAACTGTTCAATAATACCTGTCCATAAAAAAGGCTGTAAGAACAAAATATCTAATTATAGACCAATTGCGAAGTTATCGTCTATACCAAAACTCTTCGAATCTATTATTTATTTTGCTATCGTCACTATCTTATTTCAACAAACCATCATGGATTTCTTGCACATCGTTGCACTACTACTAATTTACTGGATTTCTCTTCACCCACAGTTCGAGGTTTTGTCACTGGTTGCCAAACTGACTGTGTTTACAACCAATCATCCTGTAATTAGTCCGAAAATCGAAATGGAAATTCTCAACTTATTTTCATTTTTCAAGGTCCTAATAGCAAAAATTTGAAAAGAAGTATGTGTTTTTTTGTGCGTGTGTGCGTACGTATGTGGTGTTTTTTTCCTGCACGATATTGTGCGAACCACAAAAGATATTGACTTACTTCCCACTGGGGCACGGAAGCCTACTTTAAGACATGACGAAGCCTTCTATAGAAGCATAGGAGCCCTTCCTGTCCGTATCCCACGTCATATCTTTTTTAACATTGTATGTCATTGGGAGGAAGCAGTGAGAAGACTAAAACCTTCATTTTATGGGCATGGTTGAAACATTTTTCTAACAACGTCGAAGAAGAAATTAAAATCTTCCTAACAGCTTCCATTAGATACGATGTGGAAGCACTTCTTTACTGCTTATTAAGAAGAGCTTCAATTTTTTCCCACTGGGTTGAGGTGTCGTTCGAAGCGTATTAACGGAAATATGATCTGAAAATATTTTCATTAAATTCGGTCGAACAGTTTTTTGTTTAAACGACGTTCATGGTTTTTGTACCTGCACGATACCGCGCTAACCAAAATCTATATCAACTTCTTTGAGTTACCGAAAGAAGAATACTAACTAAAAAATGCTCTGAAAAAAGTTTCATAACATTCTAAAATTAATTTACCCTTTACAAACATCACAAATTTTTCAAACCTTGGATCACTTTTTTGTCGGTGAATTGTTTTCTACGTCCTACAGTTTCAGGTAATTGCAGTTCATCCCGGAATTTCTAGTAGTTAGCAAAAAATTTGTTCTTTTTGGTCAACTACTTGGACAAGTACTTTACATTGATTAGTTTTGCTAATATCTCCTTTGGAATTTCCATATGAACTCATTCGCTTACCAGTGTTTCAGCCACTTCAACACCCTCAATACGAATTCGAACACCCGCTTTAGTGTAGCGAACGAAGCACGAAGGGAATTTTTGTTTGCTAACGTCCACGAAAAACAAATTCTTTAGAAAAATCTTGTGGATTTACCACTATTATAGCTTCTTTCAGGATTACTTTTATATACAAAACAATTTGAGGTACAAAATCATCACGCATAAATGTAAATAAACTAGTGGGATGTTGTGCCTAGAGACTAGCCACTAATTACGCTTTTTCATGGTATTCTTTCTGTTGAATAACACTTCAGACTGGATGACAATATACATATTAAGTGAAGATTGTGAAGATTCACGAAAACAATCCAACAACTACAACACATACAAATACAACTACATATAATATTGTTAAAAATTCGGCTTACCGCACCTTTTGTTAACCGACTTCAAAAAACGAGGTGGTTACTCAATTCGACGTGCAGGTATTTTGTAGTCCTGTTCACGCATAACTTTGTAACCCAATGACTTTTTTGCCTTTTTTTGGTTCATTTGAAGGGGGAGTTTCCCACGGTGGTCCCGTTAAATTTTTTCGAAATTCTGATAAAGGAGTTCGAAGTTAGGCATAAAAAACTGTTAAAATTAGTTTAACCTAAACATTTCATAGGCACCGAACAAATTACTTTATTGTTGTAAATCTGGCAGTAGGCCGATGGTGGAGTGGGTAGAGCGTCGGATCCTCGGTTCAGCGGCGTGTGGCGTTGAAGGTTCGAGCCTGGTGGCAACATTTTTGTTTTTTTTTTCTCTTTTTCTTCTTTCTGAAATGATTTATTAGCATATTACTCAACCACCGGTAGTATCTGCCGTGGCGCAAGAGCTACGGAAAAGTCCTTCGTCTGTGGGGCTGCGGGTTCGATTCTTCGGCTCGCGGTGCTTTTTTTTTCGTCATAATAATTTATTTTTTATAATTTCCTTCGGGGAATTTTGTTTCATTTTTTAGCTTTTTCAAAAAAAAAAAAGCTTATACAGGGCTCTGTCCGTCTGTCCGTCTGAAGCCTACTTTCATCTCTGAAAGTACTGCAGCTACAGACTTGGGAAATATCTCAAAATGTAGCTCTTGGTCAAAAGACCAAAAACTGAGAAAATGGTCTGGAAATTTCAACCAGAAGTATATTAAACAACAAAAAAGAGATTTCTACTAAAGTCCATATATCGGTAGCCTAGAGGTAAGGCGCTGTAGTCCTATCCCAGGAGAACCAAGTTCAATCCTCGGCCGCAAAATGGTGAAATACAATTTTTTTTTTACTTCGGTGTAGGGATGGGCGATTAAATCGCGATTAATCGATCATTCGATTGTTCGAAACGATTAATCGTTAAAAAAGAATCGATTAGTTTTAATATAATTAATCGGCAAATCGATTAATTTATACGATTATTTGATACGATTAATACATATTTTTACTTATTTATTTTAAAAAAATCTGTTTAATTATTTTAATTTAACAACGAAA
This sequence comes from Thereva unica, assembly GCA_949987705.1. Taxonomy (NCBI): domain Eukaryota; kingdom Metazoa; phylum Arthropoda; class Insecta; order Diptera; family Therevidae; genus Thereva; species Thereva unica. The sequence continues at coordinate 217,836,966 of OX465281.1, forward strand.
AGTCACTACGAATGTAAGAGAAAATTTTTGTTTTCAATTGATTTTAATCGTCAAATGTTTACATAACAATAATTGTTAATTTAACAACGAAAAGTTACTATAAATGTAAAATGAAAGTTTAGTTTTGAATTGTTTTTAATTATCAAAATGAAAATGTTCAGTTTTCAATGAAATTTTGAGTGTTTATTTATATTTTAAACATTCCTAATTAAATAATTCGATTATCTAATAATCGATTGTTGTAATGCAATTAATCGATTACAATTAATCGAATTGAACGATTAATCGAGTAGCGATTAATCGTAACATTTTTGATAATCGCCCATCCCTACTTCGGTGTTACATGTTTTGATTCTATTTCTCACTAAATTATATTATTTAATAATGAGACTCAGGAGAACATAAACATTTACTTAATTAAAAGTGCAAAAATATCATTTTCTTGATAACATTTCATAGGCACCGAACAAATTACTTTATTGTTGTAAATCTGGCAGCAGGCCGATGGTGGAGTGGGTAGAGCGTCGGATCCTCGGTTCAACGGCGTGCAGCGTTGAAAGTTCGAGCCTGGTCGGGGCAGCATTTTTGTTTTCTTTTTCTCTTTTTCTTCTTTCTGAAATGATTTATTAGCGTATTAGTCAACCACCGGTAGTGTCTGCCATGGCGCAAGGGCTACGGAAAAGTCCTTCGTCTGTGGGGCTGCGGGTTCGATTCTTCGGCTCGCGGTGCTTTTTTTTCGTCATAATAATTTATTTTTTTAAATTTCCTTCGGGGAATTTTGTTTCATTTTTTTATGGCATATAGTAGCCGTGTTTTTTTAATGAACTATATGGTTCTTTCATCGAGTTCATTAAAAAAACGACAAGGGAAATTTCAGGTAGCGCCTACTTCGATGCTTAAAAATTTCAAAATAAAACGGAAGTTAAGTGTTATTTTTTGCACTGTTACACGAACTCCTCGCTAGAAAATAATAAATCTGCTTCTAAAAAATTAATGATTTGTTATAAATTTGCTCTCATCACTTTCCTGTTGTTTTTATTTTTAAATTACGTCTTTCCGACCCCCGAAAGTATGCAACATGCCAATCCCAGAAACAACATGCCAATACCCGAACGTATGCAATAAGAAAATTAAGAAATTTCCCAAAACCTCGATAGAAACCCCGATAAAACCTGGGTTTTCAGATTTGTATGGGAAAGAACTATATAGTTCATTAAAAAAAAACACGGCTAGTGTAGTATAGTATAAACTATTGTTTATATTAAATAAAGAAATACACCATGACGTGGGCGAAGAATCAAAAAATTTTATTGTTTACATTTGATTTCTACGATATCAATGGCAATTAAGCTTATATTTCCTAGATTTGTATGTGTGTGCAGTGTAAACAAATCTTGCAACTTGATTTTGACCCACTTCCATATAAGCGATCAGCTGCAAATTTTACACATGCGTATAATGACGAGTATAGTACAGTAGATAAGCTATTTCTTTTAATTTTCCCCAGAGAATTTTGTTTCATAAGTTTTATTTTAAATTTGTCCGAAAATATGCAAAGACTTTACTGCAAAAATTATTTAGCTGCTGTTTCGATTTTTTTCAATGGCGCGGCGTCGGTTATACTTCTCAGAATTCTCGCAATACGTACGCTGCGTCGTCGATTAAACGATACTACGGCAGCGTGTTATAGTTATCGTAAAGCTAGGTTTATACGCAACGATTTAGTTTTTTAAATTGTCTGGCGCAAGTCGAATTGTGTAAATTAGCTGAGTGCAAAAGACGAGTGAAAATTGCCTCCATTAGTTATTGCTCATTATATTTATACTTATCTACGCGTTATATTATGTTACATTGATTGTGATAAGGTCGGAGGAGCAAGTGGTCGAACATCACCGAGATACATATATTTGGTACAATCCAAACATTTTAAATTGTCCAAGCCAAACAGTTGAGTCACACACAACCATATATTTGTGCCGTGTAGACCTACCTTAATAATTTTTTTTATATTGCCCGCGAAAAAAATGAATGGACTAAAAAGTACGAAATAAAAAAAAATTTAAAAACCGCCTTCAGAAAAAAAACCAATCACGCGATGCACAAAAAAGGATGAAATAATTATTTGTAATTCTTAACAACATTAATCCAATCAGAATGGATCTAGAAAGAAGAATCACTTTTGAAGACGGTGCCAGGTAGTAGTTGACTTTGATTGCACTAACTCTTGCTTGGGGAATTGTTTTCATTTCTTTGTTATGCTTATGCCCTTAATACATCACTCACAGATGTTAGCACCGTCTTCCAAAGTGATTCTTCTTTTTAAATCCATTCTGAGAAGTATAACAAGCCGCCGCGCCATTGAAAAAAATCGAAGCAGCAGCTAAATAGTAAAGTCTTTGCATATTTTCGGACAAAAACTTATTTAATATGAAACAAAATTCTCCGGGGAAAATTAAAAGAAATAGCTTATCTACTGTACTATACTCGTCATTATACGCATGTGTAAAATTTGCAGCTGATCGCTTATATGGAAGTGGGTCAAAATCAAGTTGCAAGATTTGTTTACACTGCCCACACATACAAATCTAGGAAATATAAGCTTAATTGCCATTGATATCGTAGAAATCAAATGTAAACAATAAAATTTTTTGATTCTTCGCCCACGTCATGGTGTATTTCTTTATTTAATATAAACAATAGTTTATACTATACTACACTAGCCGTGTTTTTTTAATGAACTATATAGTTCTTTCCCATACAAATCTGGTTTTGGGAAATTTCTTAATTTTCTTATTGCATACGTTCGGGTGTTGGCATGTTGTTTCTGGGATTGGCATCTTGCATACTTTCGGGGGTCGGAAAGACGTAATTTAAAAATAAAAACAACAGGAAAGTGATGAGAGCAAATTTATAACAAATAATTAATTTTTTAGAAGCAGATTTATTATTTTCTAGCGAGGAGTTCGTGTAACAGTGCAAAAAATAACACTTAACTTCCGTTTTATTTTGAAATTTTTAAGCATCGAAGTAGGCGCTACATGAAATATCCCTTGTCGTTTTTTTAATGAACTCGATGAAAGAACCATATAGTTCATTAAAAAAACACGGCTACTATATGCCATAAAAAAATGAAACAAAATTCCCCGAAGGAAATTAAAAAAAATAAATTATTATGACGAAAAAAAAAGCACCGCGAGCCGAAGAATCGAACCTGCAGCCCCACAGACGAAGGACTTTTCCGTAGCCCTTGCGCCATGGCAGACACTACCGGTGGTTGACTAATATGCTAATAAATCATTTCAGAAAGAAGAAAAAGAGAAAAAGAAAACAAAAATGCTGCCCCGACCAGGCTCGAACTTTCAACGCTACACGCCGCTGAACCGAGGATCCGACGCTCTACCCACTCCACCATCGGCCTGCTGCCAGATTTACAACAATAAAGTAATTTGTTCGGTGCCTATGAAATGTTATCAAGAAAATGATATTTTTGCACTTTTAATTAAGTAAATGTTTATGTTCTCCTGAGTCTCATTATTAAATAATATAATTTAGTGAGAAATCGAATCAAAACATATTAAACCGAAGTAAAAAAAAAATTGTATTTCACCATTTTGCGGCCGAGGATTGAACTTGGTTCTCCTGGGATAGGACTACAGCGCCTTACCTCTAGGCTACCGATATATGGACTTTAGTAGAAATCTCTTTTTTGTTGTTAAATATACTTCTGGTTGAAATTTCCAGACCATTTTCTCAGTTTTTGGTCTTTTGACCAAGAGCTACATTTTGAGATATTTCCCAAGTCTGTAGCTGCAGTACTTTCAGAGATGAAAGTAGGCTTCAGACGGACAGACGGACAGACGGACAGAGCCTCTGTATAACCTTTTTTTTTTTGAAAAAGCTAACAAAGAAAATGACAGATTTCTTTTTTTCATTATACCGTTTTCCTACCCTGGACTGTGCACATATAAACTTCCTTAATTTACGCACGCAGGTTTTTTGCTAGTAGGAGTATATTTTTCCTTTTTGAAGCCCTATCGTATTGGAATGGCAATTAGTTCCAGTTGGATCGAAATATGTAGGTGCTTTTTTAACATCAAAGGAAAAAGGTGTAATGAAACGAGAATTTTTTTGCAGTACGATATTCGGAAAAAGAGAAATTTTCGGCAGGTAGGAAAATGCGTCAAATTATTTCTCAAAAGTATCCATTTTTTTTTACAAAATATAGTAACTGCATCGTATACGTTAGTTATCAATGAACCATTGATACCAATTGGTATAACAATGAAAAGACTTAAGCAAATCCATAGTTGAGGAACAACAGATTGAAGACCAGTATCATAGATTAGATTGGGACATTTGCCTTGCCCTTTAGTAGTTTCTTTAGTACCACTGCAGTAGTATAAGTATTAAGGAAAAAGAGAAATTTACTCAGCCGGAAATCTACTGGTGCATTATCAATGCTAGAACGCTCCTTAAAAAGCTTGGGGCGTTCCCCATCCTATATCGGGGAATACGACGCACAGTGTGACGAAAGGTATTGAAAAACGGAAATAAATCATTTTTCACGAATACCAATGAAATGTCCTGAACTTCTTTCACAAATACCCAATGTACAAAAGTAAAGGGATAATTCCTGGAATATCCCTTCCAGGACCGAAAAATTCCAACTTGTAGTTAACGTCGCACGCAAATTCTATTTCAATCAGCTAGTTTGTGTGCGAAGTTTCAACAAGTTCTGCAAAAAAACAAAGTGAAAGTAAATTTTTTATCATAATGAATCGAACAGTTTATGGCATGTATAATATTATTTCATTAAAATTGTTCAAAAAGGACTGCTATATACCAATTTTGGTGAACATTAAAAAATTCATATAAAAATTATCACTTTTATTTCAATCACATCACTTCCTTGAAGCTTTTAAAAAAATGGTAAAATATGGTACAAATGTGGTCTTCTACACATTTTAGTACAACTAATGGAGTTTATAATAACATATAGTGGTGCCTGCGCAAACCTTCGCAAATTCCTTTTTTTTTTTAATATTTTTCAGAATGCGTCGTTAAAATCAGCGGCAAAGATTTCATGGAGGCGCGACAAAATTCATCGAAAAATGAAGCTGTGGAATATTTGTTCACCAAAATTTTGACCCGAATACCTGAAGGTTTTGTTCTGGAGGATCAATTGGACGTCCAGGACATTGTACGATTTGAATTTTTGAATTTAAATAAGAAATTCATCGTTTGTGGCAGACGTTTCTGATTATTTGGCTAAGGTGTTCAGTTTCACTTTGAAACGCGATGAGGAGGAGATGGAGGATGAAGTGTTCGAAGATCAAGACAAACAGCCGGGTTCGTCGAAGCGTGGTCGCCTCTAAGTGGTGAATTTAGTTCCCTCAGTGATCGACAGAAAAGGAACCGTCTGCGAACATTCAAAAAATTTGGATCGGAAGAATTGTTATCGGCGTCAAGAAAATCATTGCATGCGGAAGGTGAACTTAGTGGTGTAGATGTGTTAGATAAATTGGAAAACTCACCAACTAATGGCAACACCATGAGTTGGACATAATATTTTTATGACCATGGTTGATGAGAAAGTCATTAATCATATTACCGGTTATAAAGGTTAGGCTAATTGTTACGTTTGCGGGCCAAATAAACCGAGCCCGAGACAAGTACCTGCAAAAGAAGATAATTACCGATACGGAATATCCACACTTCATGCCTGGATTAACTCATTCCAGTGCCTACTTCATATTAGTTACAAAGTCGAGTGGCAGGTGTACAGGAAGAACAAGGATAATAAAGCTGCGATAGGTGATAGGAAGAAATCCATTCAAGAAGCGTTTCTTAAGGAAATGGCGTTGAATTTGGATCAACCTTTAGTAGGATTCGGTAATACCAATGACAGTAATACGGCGAGAAAGTTCTTCTTGGAGAGAAAAGTGCAAGAATTACTGGAATTAATGCTGTAATAATTAAAAATTTCCGGACGATTTTGTTGGCACAGGAAACTCGAACAAAAGATGTTCATCGATTTCGACTGGAACACACTCGGGAAACAGATTTGATTAAGCGATTGTTCCTCTCTTCAGACCCATACATCAAGTTTTTAGGAGGTATAAAGGCAAAGGAGGAAATTCCGAAAGATGAAGACGTGTTAAATATTTTAGATTTGGATGAAGATGATACAGATTCTGAGTACGAAGACGATGAAATTGATGTTGATTTTAACTAATATTGATTGTAATTATTCTAATATAACAAAATTTGTATACAGAAACATGAAATTAATTTTTTACATTATATTTGAATTCAAAAAATTTTTCTTCCACAAATCGGATTTGAAGTTTTAAATTTTCATATACTCCCATACAAACTTGGTACATATAATTAATTATATTTCATTAAAGTTAATATAATCGACAAATTCTAATAATTGTATATGAAAGTCCGTCCATTAAGCTGTCTATAAATGAGAATATCCTTTTTTGGTCCTGAATCCTTTTTTGTCCTTTTTCGCAAAATGCATGGAAATTATTTTTAGTATGCAAGGATTATGGTTCTAACATTCAATATTCAATCCCATATTTTTCCGTTTCCGTTTTCCCATAGCCTCGTTACACTGTGCGACGCGATATACACACCATGGTTGTCTGACGTTATAAAAACACACTCGTTAGGGCAACGTACAACGTTCGTCACGTTCGATCAAACTCTCTCTAGAGTGTAAAATTTGATAGCGAATGGTGTAGAAGATACTGACTGGCACTGAAAATAATATGAAAGGTGATAATGGAATCACTAGACTTTTCCCCAAACGTTTAGTTCGATGTTGAGCAATTTTTGTAGAGTGGGGATCGAAGTGAGCTACTGAATGCACATGACTATTGTGTTCGATGTTACTCTGATCGATGGGACGCTTGAGGAGATCGACCGAAACGCTATCCGTGGAGATACAATTTAGCAGCATTATGACACCAATAGTTTCACAAGTAAATTTTCTATCGTTTTCCAAAAGCAAGAATAGATTAATCACCATGCTGACGACAAAATGCAATGAAAGTAGAATCGCTCACGAGTTGTAGATCTTCTGGCCATAATGATGGCTCTCCAAATTACTCTCAATATATATTTCCTCTGCCGCTCTACATCCGCATTTTCGAACCACTACAGATACTTACACTACTAAATTCATTGATCGTTCAGCCCATTCAAAGTAAATAACAGTCTCTGCTGAGAAATTTCTGATTGTGCTTACAAATTCAAGAATCTGGGGATAAGCAATAGGTGATATCAACCTACAATGAAATAACAAACACGTCTTCCAGACATCCCACTAAAGCTGCTCCTCAAAAGCACGCCTTCAGAGTTTTCCATCAGGCGCAACAGTGCATCGGAAACCATTTGGATCCAGAGTAGTGGAGGTGGAACTTGACAAAAAATGGGTTCCCATTACCGCACTGAAACCTCCGGCTGCCAAGAGGGCCTTCCTTTTATATTGAGTGAGGTTAACCGGTCCCGGGCCACACGGTTAATCGAGGTTCAACTGTATTTTCGTTCACCTTTTCAAATTGCCTTTTCGCTCTTCCAAACGCGAGTGTCGTCAGCGGTTTTACCAAGTGGTCCCCAACTAAGTATCAAACACATCCAGTATGTTGCTTCACCACCGCATCATCGAACGAGAACCGGTCTATGTTTGCCTATTTTCTTCGTCCCATACAATTCCTCAAAGCTCCAGTCGGAGCATATTAACATCGCTCCTAATTCGTTTTCGTTAGTAGCGCCTGAGATAGCCTGTAGATTGATTCTGCCAAAAGAAAGATGACTACTGATCCCCTACGGCTTTGTTGCGCCCTCACGCGACGCGGGCTTGTGGGGTTGTTATTTACTCCACGGTTCCGCAATCGGTATTTCCGAACTTAGAGTTTATACGTAAGGTACACACGTAAGGAACTGATGGTGAAAATTTTTATGACTTTGCAAATTATCCCTGGAAATGGTTCACTCTCAATTTACCATAATTTTGTATTCATACATAGTACATATCTACTAGTCACGCCGTAACCTATGTCAGAAGCCTTCATAGCCTCTTTTCTTGGAAGGATTTAGGCTTTTCCTTCATAAACCTTTGCCCATCAAGTGTCAAGCAAATTTATTTATGTAGAAATATTACCAATAAATACATATTATATTATTTCCTGAAAATTTACAAAACAAAATATTTTTATATCGAACAAAATCAAGAACTTAAAAAAAAGTTGAAGCAAAAGTAATGAAAAATTTCTTTGCATAAAACCGTAGATAATTTACGAAAGTTTCTATCCTCTATATCAGCAAGGACGAAAAGTTTTTATTTCCATCCTTGAAATTTCCACGCCAGTGTTATTTTATAGCGTAATTATTTTAATGAGCCCTCAACCCATCGCCATTTATTGTAATGAGTGAATTTCTTTTTCGGTTGAAAATTACAATTAAAACAATATAATTTATGAACTTTCATGCTTTTGTATATGCATCATTAACCTTTTCACCTAATCATCTGCCAGATTTCACACGTTATCTAATCAATAAGTAACGTTCACCTTCTATCTACCTTTAGACAGTGGGTGGGCGGCAATTGATTCTGAGCACATCACAAGCTCAATCACTTTCATTAGGGGTCGCATGCTTCTAGTTATATAGTTATGCACCCTCACATGATTTTAGTTTGATATGTTAGATGAATTTTGAGTGCATAATTATGCATGCAGGAGAATCTTCGTGATCCTTGTAATGTAGCTACGATTGAAGGAGATTTTAGGAGATTTTTCCGTAACCCATTTTGGGGGGTATAGTATAGATTGAAATATATTCTATAAAATGCTCGACTGCAAGCGAATTCAAAATCTGCATTATCTTAAAAATGTTCATGCATTCACAGAAACGTAGTCGCTTCCCGACAAGTCTGATCTCTGGAATTTTCTCAAAAACCACCTGAAGGCTCTTTTGCAATCAACTTTCGAGCTACATACGTGCACGTACAGAGCCGTGAGCCTTGGGTAGGTATCGACCATTCTTAGGGTCTGCTGGAGGTAAAATGAATCTAGAATGCAGAAGAGTATACGCCTGTCTGGTTATCTACATCCGGAAGACATTCAGCTCCACAATGTTCGATATTACACCCTCCGCCGACGACCCCACAACCCCACCACCCCCAGTAGTAGTGGTGTACTACGGCAGGCAGACTTTCCAGACGGAACCAACTATTTAAGGAGTTGTTTTTGTATTTAACTATTCGACCCTCATCCTTGAGCTATCCCAATGTTCCTGGCGTTTTTCCTGTCTTATATATTTTTTCTTCGCCCTTTTTTCTCCGTCCTTTTATATACATACTCATGCATCCTCCTTTTTTTATACTTCTTCCCTTGCTGAATAGTACTTTTGTCTGTTTGAAAGAAAATTTCCGTCGAAATTTTCTTCCTTTTTTTTTTGAATTTCTTATAAGAAGACCCTCAGGATGTTGGGTATGAATTGTAAAAGTTGTGTATTTCCTTACGTTTTTGTGCCTTCATCTGATTTTCCTAGAATTCCTCAGCGATTCTTGAAAAGTTTAGTTGGCGTTTTATTCGGGAAGAAGTATAAGGAGATAAAAAAAATAATAACCCGTATTGAAAATACACCAAGCACGTTAATTACAATCAAAAGAATTTCGATTTTTACCGTAGAAGGTAAAAATACCTACCGAAATGTTTTTTTTATCTACCTTTCGGTTGAAAATTAAATTTATGAGATGAATTTCATTATTATTATTATGGACGGGGAAAAAGTTTTCAATTGGGGAATACGAATTACAGCAACTTTGGAACACACCGGCTGAGGCAGGCGGCTGTGGTGCTTAATGCGAATTCCTATATTTTTTACTTAAGGAAAATGTTTTTAAAAAGAAATTATGATTTTCTTTTTTTTTTTTTTTTCAATTGACGATTTCGAAATTTAAATGATGTATTATTGATTGTGTGAAGAATTTAAATTATTCACCTTATATACACCTTACTATCGATCGATGGTTGTTGTGTATTATACAATAGTATAATACATACGTGAATTTTATAAAATTTTATCTTAGGTGGAAGATATTATTATTATTAGCTAAAAATTCCATTTTGAATTTTCAAATTTCATTCACTGTAACTAAAAACCAGCGATGGGCAAGTATTCAAGTATTCAAAATGTAGTTTACGTCTTTGATTACGTGTAGACAACTATGTAGTCTACATCGTTCATTGATTACATGGTGGGCGTAGACAATATAAAAGAAAGAAAGAAAAAACGTTTTAAGTAATTTATTGTTCTCGCAACATATTTACATTAAATATCTTTATAATATTTATATAGGCACGTACTGACATATTTTTGTACATATTATTCCGTATAAATATAATCCTCGTCATCATCATCGTCAATTTTAGTATCCATTAGTTTCAAAGTGTAATATATATTAAGGAGTTTTTTAGACCGATCAAATGTTAGCTTATTCCGCACTGGAGAATGTACGTAAGACCACTGAGAAAATAATCTCTCAATCTGCGCTGTTGATGCTGGTAATCTCATTAACTTTTTGCTTAAAGTTGACAAGCTTGGGTATTCTATTAGAGCTGTACTCAAAAAAACATGTGGATTAAGTTCTCCTTTGTCGAACAGTTTCTTAAAAAATCCTCTTCTGCCAGGAAAATCATCCCAATCTTCTAAACCTTTTGAATCTAACATATTAAATACCCGATTAAAAATGAAATTCGCCCGCAGCTAGCACGCAGCTGGCATGCACTAGCCCGCACGGCGCACAGTGGGCCAAAACGACTTGTTGGGTGTCAAAAATCGGTAACTTTTGTTGTGTTAGAGATATCATAATGAAACTTTGGGAAATAAATATTGACATTATTACCCCTTAATTGATAAAAAAAGTACAATTGTTTTACAGGGTGCCTCAAAATAAATCAACAAAATTTGAAGTTGTTAAAAAATGAATTTATTAATGTTATTTAAAAAGTTTTAACGACATTTTTAACTTAATCTTTAAATTTTATTATCTCCATAACAATATTTAATTAAAACAAAAATTTTACAAAAATAAAAATTATACATATATACTCAAATAGCAGTCAGTTTGCTGGAACACTTTCAAACATATTATCTATATTTTCTTCATCTGTGTCTAGTAAATAGGCCATTTCCTCTGGATATTCCCTGCTTCTTAAACGTTTGTTTCGTATTCTCCGAAATGATGAGATGTATGGATCTGATGAGATAAGCAGCATATTCATGAGATCAACGTTTTGCTCTGTCCTTGAAATTTTTCTGGTGTTGTGGTATCTGCAGCGCTTGTATTCTTTATTTTTGGCTTCCTGGGCTTCTTCCGACAGTTCGCCAATTGGCAAAAGACAGTGAAGTATTATATTTTTCCCATGCCTTAAAACTTTGTGGACTGTTGCTGATAATTTTTTCCATGCATATTTCTCATTTAGCAATATTTCTGTTTGTTCTGCATATATTCCAAATTTTTCGGCATTTATAGGAAGACCACAAGAAAGAACATTTAAAATAGTCTTAAATCTCTTTATAATTTCCACGTCTATTTTGGTAATATCCGCTGTTATGTCCGGGTATTCAAAAAATCTCCTCGCTGTGTTGCCGTCATTCGTACTTCCAAATCCTTGCTTAGGTGTATCTATAATTAAACCAAGTTGTCGTCTGAATTCTTGTTGTATCCTGTATTTCTCCTGCTGTCTCTTTTGCTTATTATCAGGGTTGTTTCGTACACCCTCATCAGTGAAACTCAAGTCGTAACTCATGTGCAATGTAAATTCCATAAATCGAATCCTTGCATGAAGGGGCGAAAGCCCGTATTGATAGTTTTCTTCAACATCGCATTCTTCTTCCGTATTTCGAAAATCTTTTGGATTTTTTTGGCAAATAGTACAAGTTGCCCATGATTTGGTGTCTGTTACAAATTGAGTTACTCTGCCATCACACATTGTTAAGTGAAGCCTATGAATTACTTCTATTTCTTTGCCGTTAACTAAGCATTTCGTCGGCAGTAAAGCATTTATTTCTTGTTTCAAGAGGTCAACTTCACTTTGAACCAATTCTTTTGTTTCCTTTTCATATTTAAATTTAATAGGTCTACAAAAGTGTGCAGATGATGGACGAGGATTTCTCCACACTAAGTCTTCCGAAGTACTGCATTTTAAACGAAGAGGAACTAATGACATTACGAATAAATTGGCGTCTGTTATATTTTCGTCATTATTTCCAGAAATTTTTTGCTTGTATTCGCTTTGCCCCGAAGATCCATCGCATCCCCATTTACTCACTAACACTAAAGTGGTGTCATCTAAGGCCTCGATTTCCTCCTGTGATTTTATCTTTAGAATTCTGTTCGCGGTTGAATCAAGCAAATTTTGAAGAGGCACTGAAGCGGAAGTTTCGGTAGTTTGGAGCATTTCAGGCAAACATTCCTTTTTTGCTGCGACAATTTTGTTATAGCTTGGTAAAGCATCGTGGTTTCTCTTTTTCAACTCATTTCTCAGAAAACTGTACTTGTCTTTAGAAAGTCCCAAGTCTAAAAACAAGGACAAAGCTTCCTCTGGAGTGAATTTCTGAGGCAGATCTTTTGGGGTGGGGATACTATCCTTAATTCGACTCACACGGTTTGGACTGGCTTCATCAACAGCTTTTACAATAAAGGCTTTGTTAACTTGTTTCTCGGACGCATATCGTTGGCAAAGTGATTGGCTTATTAATTCCGTTGATAATTGTTGATTATGCTCTTTTAGTTTTCGCTGCTTGGTTCTTTCCGAGCACTGATCGAGGGATTTAGCTGGTCTGCCTCTGCCGGATGACGTAGAAGGTTGCAATGTTGATGCAGAAGGTTGTAATGTTGATGCAGAAGGTTGTAATGTTGATGCAGAAGGTTGCAATGTTGATGCAGAAGGTTGCAATGTTGATGCAGAAGGTTGCAATGTTGATGCAGAAGGTTGCAATGCTGACGCGGAAGATTCCGCAGTCGATGAAAAAAATTCCGATGTTGATGTAGAAGGTAAAGATGTAGGCGTCGCAAATGTTGAAGTTGATGGTTGAGATGACACGGTAGATTTTAGCTCTTCAGCACTGATTTCCATTACTGCATTCAACCACGACTCATTCTGTTGTTCGAACTTTGCGTTCCTAGTACTGAGTTGCCACTTTTTCTTAAAAATCCAAAAGAATCGCCGAACTCTTTTTTCGTCCAGAATTTTAACATTGTACGAATTTGAAAAAACACGCACAAACTCTTGAGATTCTATAACATTATTATCACGGATTATTTTATAAAGTTCACTATACAAAATCTGCATAATGATTTCTTCGTAGTATTTATATACCAAATAAATGTAAGCGATATATTTTTTTTAAACAAACTCTCACACGTATTTCGACAACTATAATCAGTCAACTCACGGCGCGATGTTCGATTGCGAACTGAACTATCAGGTTCCTACATAGGTATCCTTTCCCAAAATTGGGTTTTTTGTTTCAAATAATTACTCCTGCATCTACCACTTATTGTCTAAATATCTGTTCGGAAACGTATTCGCGGAATTACTAACCGTACTTTTGTTGTTTTGTTTTGTAGGTTTCGCCTGTAAAGTACATTTGGTTTTATGGTGTCTGTCGGCTACTAGTCGCTCATCTATCATTTTTTTCTGGTATTGGGCTGGCATACACGGATCATAACGTCAACACTAAAAAACCGGTTTTTTATGATGCTCTCGGCGTACATGGGTATTTCTATAACCGAGAGTAACTTTATTATCCGTACACGGGATATCAATGTGTGCACACCCCCTCCAATGCGAATAACAAACATATTTTCAACATCAGACCCATACAGGAAGAAGATAAGATGATACATTTGTGCATGTGTTAGTTTTCACGCCAAAAATTTCTGCTCAAAAAGTTATAACGACTCTCTGTCCTGAAAACCGGGTTTTTAGTCGACAGCGACAACAAGGTAGACTTTACTTCAAATGCGATTTTCTCCGAAGGTCGCAGGTGGTCGCAGCCAAACTCTTTTGTTATCGATGCAGGAGGGTTTCTAGTTTAATTTGATGCTAATTAGAACGTGGAATTCGCTGGAGTTTTTTAGTAAAGTTAAAAATAAATACAAATTTGAACGAAAAATCGCCCTTCTTAATTAAAATTCTATTATTAAAAAAACTATTTGACTTCTATCATTACTTCTTAGCCTAATAATACCTCCTCCTGTATAGTAAGTGGTTTCATTAATAACAATTCAACCTCCTCATACAAACATTTTCACAATAGGACTTTGAAATCATAGAAAAAATGAGCTGTTCAAATTGTTCTCTGACTTTAGCCATTCCAAACACAAAGAGGGGGGTAAAAATTAAAAAAAAAATTATTGTCATATGATAATATATTTAGTTTACTATCGAATGGCATTAAAATTTTTAAAATCTATGACATGACGAAAATCGATTTTTGGTCACCCAAGTATCGTTTTGGCCCACTGTGCGGCGCCCGCAGGTAGCATGCACGCCTGAGTGAAAATAACACTAGCCCGCAGCTAGCATGCAGCTGGTACGCACGAAACTCAAATTTAAAATGAAAGAAAAAAATTGTTTTCCTAGAATAAAAATTCTACGCCTCTTAAAAAAGATGGAGAAGAGTATTATATATGTATGTAAAGTCGCCATCAGGCACATTTTGAGATTTTCGTGCGTGTGGCGGGAGAGTGGATACCTGTGGCGGGAGAGTGCATCCCTCTAGCGAACAAATTTTTAGATTTTCGTGCCAGTGGCGGGAGCGTGTATCCCTGTGGCGGCAGCGTGCGTGCCTGTGGCGGGAGAGTAGGTACTTTTGTGGCGTGCCTGTTTGTTCGCTATGCGTGCTAGCTGCGGGCGCGTGCGTGCTAGCAAGGAAATTAACCATGAAATTATTTTTAATCGGGTAAAAAATGATTTACTTGGCTTAAATGATTTTCAGACAGTTTTCTATTATCATAGTGTGGATGCAGATAATATGCAGTTAACGCATACACATTAAGCGCCATTGTTTTCCTTGATTCCAGCTTTTCATTAAACTTTTCAGGTAAATGTAATTCTAACCAAAGTTTAGTAGCATCAGCTATAGAACAGGTTCTCTGCTGCGAAACATTAATCAAATTACAAATCGGATCAAATATTTTTATATTGTCTTTAACGCTTTCTACAAATTCATCATCGAAATTTAATTTTGAAGTACAAGGTTTAATTCTCTTTGCATTGGGATCAATAGCATACTGTCTTATATACTGAAGATTACTGATGAGATTGGCATAACAATCTCTGTATGTACACCAGCGGGTTTCGCATGGTAATTTTATACAGTGTCCACCTTTATCAATAATGTATTTCTCTAAGTCCGTGTTTTTAAATTCTTTCATAATGGTAATAACTTTACTGTTGATTTCCTTATCCAATATGTCTTTTGCCAATAAATTAGCAGTATGGCTGTTGCAATTGCTGTGCCAAACAACATGGTTAGTTAATTTCCCCATTTTCACCATGACATTAGCATTATCTGATACCACTGCATATATCTTCGTGGAATATAATTCTTTTGTAATATCAATGGATTGATATACTATATCAGCTAGTTTGTCTGCATTTTCGGATTCTCCTGAAAGATTCCAAGCATTGATAAATGCCTCCTCACCATTCGAATTATGTATCATGGATACCACAGTTTTAGTATTTGTTGACGAATTTTTCCAGCCGTCTATTAATAATGCAGATTCACTTCCGATTGATTCCTTACCAGAAGAAAGACACTTTTCATACATTTTGTCTAATATAGTTGTCGATAACTGTTTTCTATTTGGTATCTTTTCGTAATAAGCAGGTCGAATCTTTTTTATAAATTTTTTAAAATGTACTGATTCTATTACAGTCAGTGGAAGATTACAGCCCAATATGAAGCTTGCTAAAGCTTCAGTAATTTCTTCTTCTTCTTTTAATGATAATGAATCCATATAGTTACTTATTTTTCTTGAGTCCTTTTTCTTGTGTTCACATAGGGACGCAGATGATGTCGATGAAATTCTAGAGCAACTAGAAGATGAAGTTAGTAAATTAAGTGATGATGGTAACGAAGTTGTAGACGGAACTGAAAGAGGTTCATTTAAAATGTATGTATTGGCTGTCGAGTTGTCTGCAGCCGGTGTATTGAAATCAATGAAATTGTTACCCGTTTCACCTTCTGCATAATCAAGACGGTCTTCTAAAACAAGCGTTATTGTCTCGCTTTCATCTTTTTTTAATTTACAGACATTTCTGCAAGGATATAAGAAATAAATGTAATAAACTGATGTACAAATAATTATGAAAATTTTAATTTTAAAAGAAAATTGTTACCTGTAAGCTTTTAATCGGGATGCAGCTGTATTTGATAATTGTTTATTACGTATCGTGCATAATGCTGCATATTTATTATTTTCCTTTACAAGGAAGAATCCTAATTCGTCGAAGCACTGATTTTTGGGCCTTCCACCGGGCATTTTATGATTTGTTTTTATATTTTATTCACTAACACTTCTCTAATTAACCTTTACTGCGCACCGCACCGCGTTTCTTTAAGAATAACCAGTTTTTAAAGAAAATGTCAAAATTGTTTACTCTTGTCTACATTGTCTACGTTGTCTTCGTATTGTCTACGTTGTCTTCGTGTTGTCTACGTAAATTACTCCTAAATGTAGACAACACAAATCGACACGTAATTGCCCATCACTGCTAAAAACCTACATTTTCAGGTTTTTTACCCTCCAGGCGCTTCATTACTAATATTCCTGATAATGATATTTCATTTTAATATGAAATATTGTCTTTCTTGAAAATATTAGCCACCGTTCTTGTTAAAAAAAATATTAAATAACAATGTAGTGCAAGCGCACATAAGTTTAAACAAAAACCGGCCAAAATTATATATACCTAACCTTGTTATCTGGGGCCACTCTAATATCCGCGGAAATTTTTGTCAGAACATGTTTTTACGAGATATACTTGTAGTAATGGTGATTTTTTCAAAGTATAATTGCTGAAGGTTTTCTCTCAGCAGTTTTACATTACAATTTTCAAGTTTTCTGATTGTCTGCCGTTAAAGCACTCCTTATAGTCCATTCAAAACGCGTAGGGGGTGTTCCAAAATAACACCGTTAAGAAAATCAAAACCTAAAGGTTTTTGGAGTCGCTGATCACGAAAATCGGGGTCCCGCGATCCTGAAACATGGGCGTCACCCTTAAAAATGCAAAAAACACCCCTTTTTAGGGGTTTTTCGCGATTATTTCAATAATAATGAAAACTAATGCGATGAAATACACTTTTTTTTAATATTTATTTGCGAAGGTGGTTGATTTGTACTAAATGAAGGCGAACTTTATGATAAGGGGTAGTCCTAAAGGGTTGAAACCACCCCTAAATCGGCTATATATAGAAAAACATGTAAACATTTTTTTAAAAGTTTATGCCTCAAATTCGATTGTGGGCGTGGTGTCAGGCAAAAATAAATAATTTTCAACCCTTAAGGGGTTAAAACTACCCATACAATTATAAAAATCAAATTTATATAAAAAAAAATTGCATTTGCACTTTTTTCAATTATAATTTTAATGTAGGGGTAGTTTTACCCCCTTAAGGGTTGAAAATAATAAATTTTTGTCTGATAATACCTATTGAACCTAATTTCTAGCAAAAAGTAAAAAAAAAATGTTCGCAAATTTTTTTATATAAAGTTGATTTTTATAATAGTAGGGGTAGTTTTAACCCCTTAACCGTTGAAAATTATTTATTTTTGCCTGACAGTACGCCCACAATCGAATTTGAAGCATAAAATTAAAAAAAAAAATACGTTTACATGTTTTTCTATTTTTAGTCGATTTAGGGGTGGTTTCAACCCTTTAGGACTACCCCCTATCATAAAGTTCGCCTTCATTTAGTACAAATCAACCACTTTCGCAAATAAATATTAAAAAAAGTGTATTTCATTGCATTAGTTTTCATTATTATTGAAATAATCGCGAAAAAACCCCTAAAAAGGGGTGTTTTTTGCATTTTTAAGGGTGACGCCCATGTTTGAGGACCGCGGGACCCCGATTTTCGTGATCAGCGACCCCAAAAACCTTTAGGGTTCGATTTTCTTAACGGTGTTATTTTGGAACACCCAAACGCGCGTTTTGAATGGACTATTATGGCAGCGTGCAACGTTCGTCACCTTCAATTAACCTCTCTCTAGAGTGCAAGATGTGATGCGAGTGATGTGGGAGACACTGAGCTACCATCTACGTAGCCAACAGCACTGAAAATTAAATGACAGGCCATGCTTGCAACAGCAATCGGAGGACACCTCTTAGCTTTCCGATCTCTTGGTAAGGTGATAATGGAGTCCCTAAACTTGTCTCCAATGGTCCAATTCGATGTTGAGCAGCTTTTGTAGAATGGGGATCGAAGTGAGCTACTGAATGCTTGAGCAGATCGACCAAAACGTTATCCTTGGAGATATAATTTAGCACCACCATGACACTAATTGTTTCACAAGTAAAGTTTCTATCGTTTTCCAAAAGCAAGCATAGATTAGTAGAATCGCTCACAATTGTGTCGCAATTGTAAGGGAAGATGTAGATCTTCTGGCCATAATGATGCGTCTCAAAACTTCCCTCAATGTATATTTCCTCTGCCACTCTACGTCCGCGTTTTTCAATCCAGGCACAACAATGCATCGGAAACTACTTGGATCAAGAGCAATGGAGATGGACCTTGACAAAAAAATGGGTTGATTCCCATTGCCACATTTCGTTAATACTCCTCTTTCAGCACCTTGATATAGGTTTTGGTTTGCACGGTATCGGGCAGGTACTACTAACGGCGTTTAAGCAAAAAATAAAACCGTTCAATTGAATTTTATGAAAATCTTTTCGGATCATATTTTCGTTAATACGCTTCGAACAACATATCACCTCAACGAAGTCGTTATCTTTTTTGGTTCGCGCGATATCATCCCAATAGGTAAATTTGTCAGCCCTTACATGGTAATTGATTGTTTCTTGTCTGAAAAGCCTAAAATTGTAAGGCCTTACCTAAAGTAATGTTGAGTAATCGAAAATGTAATAACATGGATGCTCTCATTGTAGGTATTTCAGTTTGATTTAAATTTTACAACATCGGTAACATTACCCTTTCATTTACTGCTCTTTACTTAAGGTAATGCCTCAACAATTTTCTTACTCGAAGTTCAATAATATGTAAGTTTTCTATTTTTGGACACTTTATCTTCTTATTATCCCTTTAGTCTCCTTGTACTGCTAAAGCCGCCTTTGTTCATAATTGGTCGGCAGTAAGTACTTCCATCATCACAACGTAGTAATTGCTGTTTTCAGCAGTTACATTTCCTGTCTGAAGTAAGTCCTTACCTGTAATGGAGACTGTAAACACTTACCAGCCTAGGACATGCCCATGTAAAAGTAATCGGTTCTGTAATAAGGAAAGTAATCGATTGACCTTACCAGTAGATAACATCTTACAGAATCTGTCCCGTAACCACTACATTTCCTGCTAGGGAATACAGGAAAAAATGACCACATACGTACGCACACACACATACTTCTCAAATTTTTGCATAAGCTATTGGGACCTTGAAAAATGAAAATGCGTTGAAAATTTCCAATCGATAACCAACTTTATATTCAGCTACTACGGCTAGGTTAGCAACCCTTTCTGGTATTAAGTTCTTGCTATGAAACCTTCGGCACATCCTTGGACAGGAGAAAAACCTGGCAAACTTAGGGCAAAGATATCCACAATAAAAACAAGAAGAGGCAACAGACGGAAAATTAATGGCCTCGATTCCCAGATCCGGCGGCGGGGAAGTGAGTTGCGGATTTGACACTTTGCGATTCTCAAATCCAATAAGTCAGATCGCCAGATCACCAATAAGTTTCAGCCAAGAACGGACATCTGCAAAGGCATAGATAGGATAAAAGATAGGTGGAGAGAGTAATTTGGGCACCTATTGAATCTTACTCCCATCCGAACGAGAATCCATTGACAGAGGCATTTGTAATTCCTCAATAGAGAAGGCAAAAAAGCGCTGGTCACCTTAACCACACTTAAAATACTCTTAATCAGCCTTGTTTTTTAATTTCACTCAGATCACTAAGGGTACTTTCGAGAATTCACCATGCTACTTATATATTGTATTTTATAACTTTTTACTGCTCATGAATTACCAGTGATTGGTTATTTAGGGCATTTTCGATAATTCACGGTCGAACCAGAAGTTAATCTACCATGGTCGAAAATAGATTACTTGCCATAAGTTACCACTCACCATGTTCTAATATTCACCGATAAGGTCACCAGAGCCTCACCACAAGGTAAGGGGGTAAGTAATCAATGGTAGATTAACTTCTAGTTCGACCGGTAGCTACCATGGTGAATTATCGAAAATGCCCTAAATAACCAATCACTGGTAATTCATGAGCAGTAAAAAGTTATAAAATACAATATTTTAAAGCTAGTTAAAAACTTGGCCCCTAAAATGTTCACCGATGGAAACCAATTAACGCACTTCACTGATTTCACTTATCCATTTTACTTAATAACGCACTATAACTAATCACTGATAGTCCTATTTCAGTAAAAAGTGGTAAAATTATATTATTTTATACCCTTTTTACTACAAAATTATATGGAAAACTGGCACCGCCGCACAGTGGGACGAATTGCCTAAAACGTGGACAAAAGTCCGATGTTCAAGGACGACCTTAAAACAATAAAAAAGACGACCCTAAAACAATAAAAAATAATAATTTAAACATTTAATAATACTACAGATAATAATAAATAAAATAAAACATAACTTACAAACCAAACAACACCTTATAAAAACAAACAACACTGACAGTTCATAGTCAGTGATACCAACGTACAAATTAAATTGAAAATACTCAACATAGAATAAGAGAAACGTAGAATTATTACCCCACCGAAAACGAAGGCATTGCCAGGCACTCTCTCCCAGAAATATCTAGAATTATGTATTTTAATTGAAAAGGGAGGAGAAAGTAAAACCGTTGAGGTCAAAGACCTCAGTGCCTTCGTCTAGGATATATAAAGGAAATCATGCATAGGTTTAGCTCTCTTGTTTTCTTATAACATTTAGTGCATGTATGTTTAAAGTAAAATTTAAAAGTTGTTAGAAATAAAACCGGAGTCATTTGAAATATTTCAAGTAAAATTTAAAAGTTGTTAAAAGAAAAAGCGGAGTCATTTAATCATTTAAAGTAAAAATTAAAAGTCGTTCAAGTAAAAGCGGAGTTATTTAAAATTGCATTGTAAAAATTATAGAATTACATCAGTGAAAGTGAATTGTAATTTTGAGATCATTTTGGAAATTCAAATAAAATTTTGTAGTTTGTATAAAATCAAATCAGTGACTTTTAATTAACAATATATGTGAAGTGCGTAAAAAGAAAAGGGATGTCGGAACATTTTTTGGTCCTTCGAGCCGGATCCCTTAAAAACTAGTTAGTAACATCGTTTGATTATTCTATAAAAAGTGAACTGTGAGCGTCTAACGGGCGTTAAAAAACTAAACTATATTCGTCTAACGGGCGTTGAAAATTAGTTTAATACTAAGTGAATTGTGTGCGTCTAACGGGCGTTAAAAAAAAACTAAATTATATTCGTCTAACGGGCGTTAAATTTTTACTCTATTCGTCTAACGGACGTTTGAAAATTAAATTCTATTCGTTTAACGGGCGTTAAAATAGAAACTCTATTCGTCTAACGGACTTTAAAAACTATTGTATGATCGTCTAACGGACATTCATGCCTAATAAAATTTTGTGAACAGTTAAAATATAACAGTGGAACTTCAAGAAAAAAGGACATACAGCTATTAACGGCACAGGAAGCAACGGACAATGATGAAGTGGTAGCCATCCTTACAATAAAAATTGAAATAGCAGAATCAGCTGGTGAGTCCGTTCCATTTTATTATATCTATATTTTACTAAAACTCTAAATATACATATTTAAAATTAAACAAAGGTGAATTGTGACGGTATAAACTGCATAAACTCAACGCCTTTATATTCAAAATTTACAATACGTGCCTAAATTGAACTGCTCCGCGAATTAACAATTGACTAATCAATATATGTGTATATTTTATTGGTGAACTAAAACTAAAATTTAAAATAACGAATTAATTCAATAAACGTTTGAAGTGTAATAAAATATATGAACTATAAATCGATAAAGGTGCTTTTCATTCACTTTCATTAAGATTCCATACTAAATTCGGTCGCTTAATAAACTGAGAATTAGTGTTATAGTGATATTGTTTTACGTTTTGAACATTAAAGCAAAGTTCGCGAAATTCAATTAAGAAGTTATTAAACATGGCGCTTCCTCTAAATTCCCAAACGAAACAATATGTTGAGGCACAGCTCCAGTTATCCGCTATGCTAGACAAATATATTAGGAATGAAAAAAAGGACCCTAAGCTAAGAAAAACTGCAACGTATTACAAGAATAAAGTAGTAATAGTTGCAGAGCTTTGGGAAAAGTTCAAAATTAATCATGACTTCATTACAATGAACCCGTCTGAAACCCCAAGTGATGAAGAAGCCAAATATTTAGAGGAAGATGTGTATTTAAATTTTGTAGAAACTTATCTTGAGTTTGTTTCTCGGTTAGAGGACATGTATAGCAATTTAGGTACTCCGTCGAATCCGTCAACACAGGCAAGCGTCCCGTCGCCTAGTATGAATGCAACCAGTTCAAATCATTGCGATAATCTCGTGAAATTACCTCGTATAACACTACCAACGTTTTCAGGTGATTATACGACGTGGACGTCATTTAAAGACTTGTTTGTATCCTTAATAGACAGCAAGCACTCACTAGCAAATTCCCAGAAGCTCCATTATCTGCGATCGAGTCTTACGGGCGAAGCAGAAAGATTAGTGAAAGGATTTGCTATTACTGATGCAAATTACTCGGTGGTTTGGAAAATGTTAAGGGATAGATACGAAAATACTCAAGCTCTAGTCAATGCACACTTCAACAAACTAGTTAATCAAAATCCTGCCAGCGAAACATCGGACTCAATTAAAAATCTCCTTGATTCTACAATGGAAACGGTTCAGGCTCTCGAAAATTTAGGTATCCCCGATTTATGGAAAGCAATTGTTGTATACATGACTGTGCAAAGGATCCCAAATCGCTCAAGACAATTGTGGGAACAAGAAAATAGTGATAGCAACACCCTTCCATCATATGATGCATTAAAAGCATTTTTAGAATCGCGTTTTAGAACATTGGAAGCAATCGACAGTAGTCCAAAATTCTCGAAACCACAAAATCAATACGGAACAAAACAACAATCATTTATAAAGCATTCATTCTTGGTAGAGCAAGGTATTACGTGTCCAGTGTGTGCTGAAAAGCACCATATCCGAAAATGTCCATCCTTTTTTAAAATGCCAGTCTCCAATAAGCAAGAAATCATAAAACGAAACGCATTATGTTTAAACTGCTTAAATTCTGGTCATATGGTGTCTCATTGCCCCAGTAAATTCTCATGTCTTAAGTGTAAAAGGCGGCATCATACATTACTACATCTATATGGTACAACGGGGACAACTAACAATCTGTCCAATAGCAAGGCGCAAACCTTCCACTCAACTACACACTCTACAGAAATTGGTAATGTAGATCCGCCCTCCAACGAGACTATACAACCAACGATCAATAGTCTACATCCAACAATCAATAGTCTACATGTGTCCACCCAAGAGGAAATTTTATTACCAACAGCACTCGTCACAATTGAATCACCAAATGGAGATCAGCATGTCATCCGGGCCCTCGTGGATCAAGGCTCTCAATCCACATTCATGACCGAACATGCTGTACAAATACTAAAGCTACGTAAGAAACA
The DNA here is from genome assembly GCA_949987705.1 of Thereva unica. Classification (NCBI taxonomy): domain Eukaryota; kingdom Metazoa; phylum Arthropoda; class Insecta; order Diptera; family Therevidae; genus Thereva; species Thereva unica. The sequence continues at coordinate 217,860,985 of OX465281.1, forward strand.
AGTGCATGCTTCCATATTTAGTGTATCTGGAAGTGTCCTATCACAATCAAAGGTAAAGCATTAGTGTGAACACATTCACCACACTAGTAACTTCGGAAGGTGAAAGTCTCAGTCATCTTCTCCAACAATTCTGGGATATTGAAGAAATGCCTCGTAAGAAGGTTCTAACAAAGGATGAAGAAAGATGTGAACAATGGTATACCAATACACATACTAGACTGGAAGATGGACGATATTCTGTAAGATTACCATTTCTTAGCAATTCTCATAAGGAGTCGTTAGGACAATCAAGAGCGGCAGCGTTTGCAAGCTTATTCAGTCTGGAAAAACGATTGCTCCAAGACGATTATTTGCGACAGGAATATCAACAGTGCATCAATGAGTACCTGCACCTAGGACATATGTATTTAGCAAAGGATAGTGAAATTGATAACCAGAGGGAGAAAAATGGCAAACTGTACTACAGCAGTTACTATTTGCCTCATCACGCAGTTATGAAAGAGAGTACCACTACCAAAGTTCGAGTTGTTTTTGACGCCTCTAGAAAAAGCACATCAGGGCTGTCATTAAACAATATATTGAGTACTGGGCCAAGTATACAAAATGAGATGATAGGAGTATTATTACGATGGAGAACCTACAAATTTGCATATATATCAGATATAGAAAAAATGTATCGACAGATAAATGTGCAAAACGAGGATACATCATATCAAAGAATTTTATGGAGAAATAATTCAAGTGAACCGATAAAAGAATATTGTTTAAGTACAGTGACTTTTGGAGTAACGTGTGCACCTTACTTAGCTATACGCACACTTAATCAATTAGCTCATGATGAAAATGAAACCCATCCTATTGCAGCCCAATCTGTGTTAAATGATTTTTATGTAGATGATCTTCTCTCGGGAGCAGATGAAATTGAAGAAGCCATCCTAAAACAAAAGGAAACCCGACAATTGCTTGACAAACTAAGAAAATGGGTAGCGAATAACAGCAGCATCTTAGTGGACATACCAGAAGAAGATAAGGAAATCCATACTTCGATAAATATAAATTCAGATAACATGGTGAAATCATTAGGATTAGTGTGGTATCCTCATAAGGATAATTTCGGATATAAAATAAAACTTAAACAGGAAGAAAATGTTAAATCCAAACGAAATCTATTGTCTGAAATCGCCAAGTTATTTGATCCGCTAGGATGGATATCCCCTATTATAATTCGAGCAAAAATTTTAATGCAATCAATTTGGCTACATGGATTAGATTGGGACCACCCATTACCGGATAGCATTAAAACACAGTGGATGTCATTTAAGGCAGAAATTTCTACGCTGGAGGAAATAAGAATACCCAGATGGGTAGGTATGCATAAAAGTGTCAAAACATGTCAATTACACTGTTTTAGTGATGCATCACAAAAGGCTTACGCCGCAGTATCTTACTTACGTGTTATGTATGATGATGGAACTATTCAAACAAAACTCTTGATGTCCAAAACCAAAGTCGCACCTGTAAAGCCAGTATCTATTCCACGTCTAGAGTTATGCGGCGCTGTTTTAGCATCGAAATTAGCAAAAGGGCTAAAGGAAATACTACAAATACATACCTGCCAGTTAGTAATGTGGACCGACTCCTCCATAGTATTGGCATGGTTAAGAAAACATCCTGCCACCTGGACTACATTCGTTGCAAACAGAACAAGTGATATCCTAAGTAACATCGGAAATGCACCATGGTATCACGTTTCCACCATTGACAACCCAGCAGATATTGCTTCGCGGGGATCCACGACCAGTGACATTGCTAGTTCTTCACTCTGGTGGCATGGACCAGGCTGGCTACAAAATCCTGAAACCACGTGGCCCAGTCAAATAGTAACCAATGATACAAATCTAGAAGTGCGAAAAACTATTCAAACATTTTGTATTCACAATTCGAACAATGGACTCGAACCATCACCATTAACTACAATCCTTGAAAAATCCTCATCCTTTAACCGTTTAATAAATATTACAGCATATATATTCCGATTCTGTAAAAGACTAAGAGGTGACAAATCCCAACCAGAATGGATTACAACGACTGAACGAACCAACGCATTATATTTTTGGATTAGATTTACACAAAACATAGAATATTCTACTGAAACATATGAATTAAAGGAGAAGGGAGTCATCAATGGTAAAAGTAGCATTCTTAGTTTAAATCCTTTCTTAGATGACCATAACCTGCTGAGAGTAAAGGGCCGGCTTCACAATGCTAATCTGTCTTATGATGAACGTCATCCAATTATAATGCCGAAGAATAGCAAACTAACGACTTTGCTAATTAATCACTATCACGAGTATACAGCTCATGGAGGGACACAATTAATGCTAAATATCTTACGAAAGAAGTATTGGATCGTCAACGCTCGAAAGTTAATTAAGGAACTTACACACAAATGCATCACGTGCTATAAACATAAGGCTCAAACCGCCACACAGCTCATGGGAAATCTGCCAACACCTAGAGTAAATCTTACTAGACCATTTACTAATACTGGAGTGGACTATTGTGGCCCTATTCAAATTAAAACAAACAGACTTAGGAATGCAAAAATTGTAAAAGGATATTTGGCCATATTTATCTGTCTTGCGGTAAAGGCAATTCATTTAGAAGTTGTAAGCGACCTAACCACGCATGCCTTCCTGCCAGCATTTAAACGATTTATATCGCGTAGAGGAAGATGTGCCCACGTATATTCCGACTGTGGCACCAACTTTATTGGAGCTAATGCTGTACTGCAAAATATCAAAAAATGGGAAAAGGAGCTAGCTATACATTGCGCTAAGGAAGACATCGTTTGGCATTTTAATCCACCATCATCACCACACTTTGGAGGCCTTTGGGAGGCAGGTGTTAAATCAACAAAATATCATCTGCGAAGAATACTCGGAAACACCAACTTAACGTTTGAAGAACTCACCACCGTGGTAACCCAAATCGAAGCATGTCTGAATTCCAGACCACTTTGTGCACTAACTGCAGATCCGTCAGATTTGAATGCCTTGACACCAGGACACTTTTTGATAGGAGATGCCTTATTAGCCCCACCACAAATAGACCTTTTGCACATCAATTCTAACCGTCTCGATCGATGGCAATTATGTCAACAACTATCTCAACAATTTTGGAAACGATGGACTAATGAATATTTATGCCGGCTACAACAACGACCAAAATGGATACAGCAAACACATAACATCACCAAAGGAATGATGGTTTTAGTAAAAGATGACAACCTCCCATCCTTTAAGTGGCCATTAGGACGCGTTATAGATGTACATCCGGGAAAAGACAACTTAGTACGTGTAGTAACAGTGCAAGTAAAAGACGCAATAGTTAAACGCCCTATCACGAAAATCGCGATCTTACCAATACAGGACAATGAACATTTATAATAAAAATAGTGTATCGTGGACAAAAAAAAAAAAAAATAATTTGAATTACATATATCAAAGATTATAGTGAACTATATCAAAGTGAAAGTTTTAATCAAATAATGGTAAAAGACAGTAGACTTACGACGTAAAAATGTTAACTAAAATAGTGCGCGAAAAAAAAAAAAAAAAAAAAAAAAAAAAAAAAACAATTATACAACATAAACATTGAATAAACTAATAAAAATAAAAAAAAAAAAAACTAATTTAGCTAGTATTAGTTACCTGAATAAATTACATATACCATAAATACTGCTGGAATCTCATCTATTTACAGATATGACCAGATATAGACACTCTAGCCTGTTTTAAAGAAATCCCACCAGCCCAGGATACACGAATATAACATCAACGCGGCACTAGGTCAATAGGCCATCCGACCTACCTCAACATGGCATGTTTCATCATTGGACTGGAGTACAACACCGTCCCCGGGGGAGAATGTTCAAGGACGACCTTAAAACAATAAAAAAGACGACCCTAAAACAATAAAAAATAATAATTTAAACATTTAATAATACTACAGATAATAATAAATAAAATAAAACATAACTTACAAACCAAACAACACCTTATAAAAACAAACAACACTGACAGTTCATAGTCAGTGATACCAACGTACAAATTAAATTGAAAATACTCAACATAGAATAAGAGAAACGTAGAATTATTACCCCACCGAAAACGAAGGCATTGCCAGGCACTCTCTCCCAGAAATATCTAGAATTATGTATTTTAATTGAAAAGGGAGGAGAAAGTAAAACCGTTGAGGTCAAAGACCTCAGTGCCTTCGTCTAGGATATATAAAGGAAATCATGCATAGGTTTAGCTCTCTTGTTTTCTTATAACATTTAGTGCATGTATGTTTAAAGTAAAATTTAAAAGTTGTTAGAAATAAAACCGGAGTCATTTGAAATATTTCAAGTAAAATTTAAAAGTTGTTAAAAGAAAAAGCGGAGTCATTTAATCATTTAAAGTAAAAATTAAAAGTCGTTCAAGTAAAAGCGGAGTTATTTAAAATTGCATTGTAAAAATTATAGAATTACATCAGTGAAAGTGAATTGTAATTTTGAGATCATTTTGGAAATTCAAATAAAATTTTGTAGTTTGTATAAAATCAAATCAGTGACTTTTAATTAACAATATATGTGAAGTGCGTAAAAAGAAAAGGGATGTCGGAACAGTCCGAAAATAAAAGTTTCGATCTAGGGATTTTCATGTTTTGGGTTGACTACAGTATTGTTGGTTCTATTAAATCCCGGCAGTAGAAACGGTTAATTGTTTTTCCTTGAAGCTGCACAGCAGGTCGAACTTGGCCATTGTTTATTTGTAAAGCGTTCGGCTCTGTGCTTAAAAAACGTAGTGCAAATCGAAACTTGTATAAAATTATAACGACAATACAGATTCGAAATATTGAAAATGGAGAATGTTTCTCCAAGTATGTACTAAATTTTAAATGCTTTATAACTTGTTAAGCGACGTGTTAACATTTGTTATTGAAATAAACAATAATTATGTATAATAACCAAAAAAATTTATAAAATTCAATCGAAATTAAGAGATAAGTTATGAGTTCCACGGAATACCACTAAGTCAAGTATTTTTTTATAAAATAGGTTATATTTACTTCAGGATTAAAAAAAGAAAATCCAGTTACTAGCCGCAACTCTCTTAGTAAACCACATATGCAGTTACGGCTGCTATATTTTAGTTTTATTGAAATGTCCATAAAAGTGCGGGAAAATTCTCCATATTGTTAAATCTGCACGAAATTTGGTGGTATTATGTTATCGACGTCGCTGATCACTTTTTAAAATTCAAAATGGCGGATCCAGTATGGGGGGCATAATTTTTCAAAATTTGAAGAAATAAGTTCAAAACTTGTATCTATATGTTTTTGAGCATGCTGATTACGAATCTGATGTCAAAATTAGGAAATTCAAAGTCGCGGATATATATACCTATAAATGTTAGTTCAGTCGTCAGAGCACAATTTGAATGCAGACCTCTAACTAAATGTTAACTCACGAAACTTTTTCTAAAAAAATAGTTTTTCGTGAGTACAATATGTTAAGAAAAAGCTCCTAAAAACAACCCCCTAAAAACAGAAAATTCCGTTTTTGAATAATATCTTAAACAGCAAGTCCCATCCTAAAATATTGTTTACAAAGTTTGTATATAATGCGATTATCTGCAAATGATATTATAAATTTTCTCGTACGAATCGCCGTTCATGAGATATTTAAAATAGTACTCATATCCCCTAATATTATTTTTATTGCATGCGCAACCGAACCGAAATACCGTTCAACCGTCGTCGTGAGCTGACCGTTTTGACCGTTTCTCCGCAGTGACTTTACTAAATCTGTTTAAAATCAATTATTAATTTCTGTTGGACCTTTTTCCCATATTGCCATAAAGTGTGATATTGTTATTTTGAGTGTCGTTCCTGTGTCATAAGTGTATCCCCGTGAAAATATCAATATTTTCTTAATTTGCCACAAAAATTATTGGACTTTGGACTTTCGTCATAATAAACATATTTCATAATTCAAAATGTACAAGTGCAATGATAAATCGTGCGATATTACGTCACGTGCTGACGATAACGAATTGGTGTCATGCAGTGGAATATGTGAAAGCTCATACCACGCATCTTGCATTGGTCTTTCGCGCACGGCTACAAGATACTTGAAAGAATTTCGGAAAGCTTTCAAGTTTTATTGCACTGAGTGTAAGTCGATTAACTTACCACATTTACTGCTAGCTATTAAGACCAACAACGATAACATAATTAATTTGAATGATACGGTGAACTGCCTAAAGAGTGACTTAGAAGCTCGCAAAGAGAAAGCTGCCAATATGGAAAAGAATACACATCTGCTTATACAAAATGTTGATGAGCTTTCCTGTGCTATTGACCGGTTTGAGTCGAATTTCCAGGATTACTCGAATAATTTGGAATCGATAAAGTCTAGAATAGACAAGTTATCTTCCTTTAATGATAATGCCGCTATCAAGGTAGACGATTTATCGAGTCTAAAACTCGAATTAATCTCAACCATCTCTAACATGAAAAAAATGAAGACCAACTCGGCAAACAGTACTGATGAGTTGTTTTCTAAAACCTGCGACGCTATTAATAAACTCTCCTCCATCGGCGACTCAATGGCACAACATAAAAGCGACCTACAATCGCAACTAATTCATTTGAAGTCGGAGATATCACTTATTAAAACATTAATAAATAAAACAAGCCTCATTGAAGAGGAGCAATCAATCTCTCTCGCTGATGAATTAGAAAGAGAGCAAATGCCTCCTGCCGAATCAAGTGAAGAATCGCCGTCCAGAAGAAATATTGTCTACGACGATAATTTTACACTGAGGTCCCCAACCCTAAACGGCCTCCACCAGCAGACTTTATCTATTTCGGGGAATTCGCCGCTCCATCTGCCACCGCTTCATTTGCCCGAGCGTACGATAAGTAAGTTCGGTACAACCTGGTCTCAGTCAGAATGGGATGCCCGGCTGGAGAGAATGAAAATTGACATGAAAAAACATACACCGAAAACCTCCGGGCGCAGCAATAGGAAGAAGCGGCGTGCTTTAAGATCTCACGTACGCAGCGGGATAAGTGGTTTCAGGGCAGTAACCTCGAGCACCAACGACGATGTGTCCTACTACTTTCTCAAGGGCGCGCCACCAAGATCTGACTCTTCTTGGGTAAAATCGTTGTTTAAAACTGACTTTTCGATTGATATATCTAACTGCGAAGAAGTCAGTCATCGAAATAAGAAACCCAATAAACCCAGGAGCTTCAAGGTGGCCTTGCCCTCAAGATATGATTGGTTGTTCCTGAATTCTGAGGCTGACATTTTTACCTGGAAGAAGTTCACTCTCCACCGTTGGATAGATAGGCTAAGTTACAAACCTAATATAGCTAAGAGTAGCCGTAAGATAAACCCCACCAACACACTATCCACCAACACTAACGCTACTAATGATCCACTACCAAACACTTACCCACTTACCAAGAACACTAACACGAGTAATCCACTACCAACCACTTACCCTAGGCTAGATAGGTTAAGTTACAACCCTAAAATAACTAAGAGTAACCCCTCCAACACTAAGAACACTAACGGTACTAATGGTCCACTACCAATCACTAACACAAACAATCCATTACCCACCACTTACCCGAATTTCGCGCGAAGTCACATTATTGTTGGCGGCCGTTCCTACGCTAATGTCAGCGATGCAATTCTACCTCAATCAACCGCGCCACAACCAATGTCGTCTGATTCTTCGGTAAGATCCAAGTCGCCTTTCTTGAACCCCCTACAACCCCCGGTGGTAAAAAATACCATTATATCTGCTAATTCTTCAGAGAGTAGATATTTGCTCTCGCGCTTGCGAGAAAAGAGGATCTATGATGATGTTCGTCTTTTCCTGGCCTACATGCACAATAAACCGGATTCGACCTGCATTAATGGTAAGACCAGGACTAGTCTCATTATTTCTATTCAACAAGAGGGTCTACCTATAGATCATAGTACCCTCCTTGAACTGTTCACAAATTTCCATGAACAATTCCAAATTTCCCCTCAGCAAGTCAGCAAGGACCTTTCGGCATATGCGTCTCATGTCAGAGCAAAACATATCTCCCAACTTCAAAGAAGCCGGGACGAATCAAATAGATATTATCGTCCTTAACTAGCTTCCCCCACAAATTCTAACCGTCCCCAAGCCCGTCATTCTAAGCCAACATCCTCTGATAATTTAAGGCTTTTCTATCATAACTGCAGTGGGATGAGAGGCAAACTGAAGGATCTTTTTATCGACTCCAAATCGTGTGACTTCAATGTGCTAGTGTTAACCGAGACTTGGTTGAATGGCTCCTTCCTTAATGAGGAGATCTTGGATGGCAGCTGGTCAATTCATAGATGCGATAGAGACTACATATCTACCGGTCTCTCAAGAGGAGGTGGTGTCCTCATAGCTGTCAAAGACTTCTTAAATAGTGAACCGATCGCGACCACATCGTCACAATCATTTGAGCATATCTTAGTACGAGTAAAGTTCAGTAAGAAACACATTGTCATCGGTTCTTTTTACTTACCTCCAAACTCCGACGAATCTATATATGATAATGTGATTCATATAATAGATGAAATATCCAGCGATAACAAAGATATATTAATCATAGGCGATTTCAATAGGCCTAATATATCTTTTATTCGTGACGAGGAAGACAGTTATTTGCTTCCGATTAATGTATCAAACCCCGTCGATATTAAGTTTATCGACAATCTTTACAGCAACGACTTACAACAGGTAATTAGCCAACCAAATTCAAACGGTAAATGGTTGGATTTAATCTTTACCAACCTCTATGAGGATTTGAAGGTACTTCCAGCCTCTGAAGAGGAGAATCTATTTAACAATACTACCCATCATTCCGCATGGGTCGTTGAGATCAGCTCTACAATAACTAATTATCTTGCCTCCTTTAACAACTCTGTAGTCTACGATTTTAAGAATGCTGATAATGCTAGTATTAGCACTGAATTATCCCTTATTAACTGGGAGGATCTGCTTGACAGTGATGATATTGACGAGTTAGTTACTAGATTCTACGATGTTATTTTCAACACCATTGGCAGATTCGTACCCAAAATCAAAAAAAGGGATAAACTGACAGAACCATGGCTTGACAAAAACATTCGGTCTCTTCGCAATAGGAGAAATAAATTGTACCGCGTAGTGAAAAATAACAACAATGTTAGTGCTGAGCAGAAATCGGAATACGCCAGGTTAGCCGCAGAATTTAATCATAGGTCACGGGAGGCCTATACTACCTACGCAAGGACTGTCGGTGAAAATATCATAAGTAATCCAAAAAAATTCTTTGATTTCGTTAATCTAAAACGAAAAACATCAGGTTATCCGTCAACAATGACAAACGGTGTCACACACTCCTCACTCCCTCAAGAAATTTCCAACATGTTTGCGGACAGGTTCAGTGAAATCTTCTCCCCCATTTCTTCGACTTCGCACACTGTCCCAAGAGAGCATCCAGTGACCACGGTCCTTATAGACAACATATCTCTATCGCCCGAAGATATAATGACAGGTCTAATAGATCTGGAGGTCAATAAAGGTCACGGTCCGGACTGTCTACCCGCAAGTTTTTTGCAGAACCACGCCCAACTCATTCTTTCCCCTCTTCACCTAATTTTTAACAAGTCCCTAACTACCGGTAAGTTTCCTTCGGTATGGAAGAAATCCTACCTCACACCAATCTTTAAATCAGGTGATAAACATGCGGTAGACAACTATAGGGGCATTGCTATCCTATCTGTTATACCTAAACTATTTGAAAAACTTATCTATGACAAGATTGCCCCTCTAATTGCTCCGAACCTAAACGATCAGCAGCATGGTTTCAGAAAAGGTCGTTCCACCACATCCAATCTTATGATTCTGACCTCCGAACTGCTATGCGGTATGGAACAGGGCCAGCAGTTTGACGCTGTCTACACTGATTTCAGCAAGGCATTTGATCGGGTAGACCACCACATTTTATTTACGAAACTATTAAGATTTGGGATATCCGGCCCCCTTCTGGATTGGATAACATCCTATCTTAACGGGAGAACTCAGGTGGTAAGATTTCAAGGGTTCCTTTCGAAAGAAATCAATGTAACCTCAGGTGTACCACAGGGCAGCCACCTAGGGCCACTTCTATTCAACATATTCATTTCCGATCTATCTGAGAAATTAAATGGCATTCCGCACCTCTTTTACGCCGATGATTTAAAAATTTATAGTGCTATAAGGTCTCAAACTGATGTATCCTTTTTACAGTCGAAACTTAATGCACTACAAGACTGGTGCACCACTAACAATCTTCTTCTTAACACCAGTAAGTGCCACGTAATTACCTTCTCCAGGAAAAGAACAAAACAGCTGCAATATTATTATCTCAATGACAATGTCTTGGATCATGTCGATCACATTGTTGATTTAGGCATTGTCCTCGACAGCAAGTTAAACTTTAACTTACACTATGATAAAATTATTGCCAGATCCAATAAGCTGTTAGGCTTTATTAAGAGAAGAGCTAAAGAATTCGACAATGTATGGGTTACTAAAGCCTTGTTTTGCTCATTAGTCCGTCCTATTCTTGAATATGCTTGCCAGATCTGGGATCCCATATTTCAAATTAGTGTAAATCGAATAGAATCTGTCCAAAAGAAGTTCCTTCTTTTCGCGCTTAGGAACCTTTTTAATCCTTCGGATTTTCACAACCTTCCTCACTATACGGACAGGCTCAAAATCCTTGATCTCTTACCTCTATCCCTTAGGCGGAAATTACTCATATCTTGTTTTACCCTGGATGTCCTGAACAATAACCTCAAGGTACAGTTCTTGTCGGACGCCATCAAATTTAACGATACTCGACAAACAAGACATTGCAAATTACTTAAAGAGTACCCGCATCGCACTGAATATGGTAGAAACGAGCCTGTTAACAGGTGCTGCACTATCTTCAATACCTACGCAGCCTGTTACTCTCCCTCAATTAATAAAATGTCCTATAAAAGAAAACTAACTTCCCTACTGTCCTCCTGATTTCTCACTAACACTTAGACTTAGATCTTAGTTTAATACTTAAATACTCACAATGTTCCTTTTACGTTAATTATTACGTATTTTTGTAATTTTTTAATGTAATCCATTTGTTTTAAGTGCCTTGCTTGGCGATAAAATAAAATAAAAAAAAATAAAATAAAATAAAATAAAATAATACGCAACTTGTATCGGTCATCAGACTTTCAATAAATCCTTTGTTGGACTACGTGGCTAATATTTTCAGGATGATTCCTGGATGGTTTTGGAGAAAAAATTGTTCTAGAGAGGGGGCTATCCCCGCTATCCACTAAGGTACAGGGTGTTTACGAACGAAAAAAATGTATTTTTTAAATATTTACTTAAAGTTGAATAACTCCTAGACTAATTACCGTAGAGCAACGTAAATCGGTTCGTCTTTTAGGTAAATGTGTATTCCTTTATATGATATTAAGAACAGGAACGTGAGTGACTCCGTTTACAAGATATGTAATTAAAAAGTGTGATCTAAATCCCAATATTCTTCATTTTTTCCCAGAAAAATTCCAATATTTTAGCATTTTGGTCATATTTTGAGCCTACATATCTTGTAAACGGAGTCACTCAAGTTCCTGTTCTTAAAATTTTCGAATTCAAGTATAGAATTTTTCAAACTCCGTGACACAAAAAATTTGAGCAGTTCTGCGCACCTCGTTGCCAAATTATATAAATATTGTTCTATCAATTCCCCTCTTTTTAGTTAAAACGGCAACAAACACTGAAAAAACTCAACAAAATAATTTGGGAAGGGATGCGCGTATGCCGAATGAATAAAGTTAATTTATCTTTCTATGTGTTGAGCAGAGATTTTAAATACATGTAAAGCCCCTGCTCAACAAAGGCAGTTTATTCAACATAATAAGCATAATTTTACTTTAATTATGCGAAATATTTCTCATTTCTAAATTTAAAATAATTTAAAAAAAAAATGCTGAAAAAAATTCCTTTGAATAAATGAGCATTTTCATTCATAAACCGACAGTTCCCCGCAGTCGCAAGCAACACAACCTCGCCGGGCAGAAGCGCGTATGCGACTGGCAGGAAACGTCAACAATCTAGTAATAAAAGTGATAAAAACACAAATTTCGTATTTTTTAGTAGAAATTACTGCAAATTATTTCTGTAGCATATGTGTAAAATATAATAACCTTAAAATAAAAAAAAATATATAAAAACGGGTGTTTTTCAGTCATAATTTGTAAATTTTTTAAATAATCATTGAAGTCCCAGAAAAATACACCTCCCTTTAGCAATACGCAGTCGCGACTGATTACATGGCAGCAAGTGGTTTGATAGAGGTTCCGCCAAAAGAGTTGATGCCGGAGCGCGCAGCTGGGGAAATTAAAGCTGCACACAAATAAAAATTGCGCACATATTGATAAGAAATGCGCTTATGTATTTTCAAATTTCCCCTTCGAAATTTGTTGCGACTAGGCAAAGGGACGGGAACGGCATGCGGGGATTCTACTGCGCATGGAAAACGCGACTTTCTCGGCATCAACTCTTTTGGCGGGACCTCTAGGAGGAGTTAACTGAAGCTTTTGTCTGAGCTTTTAAACATTTTTAAGAGCTTAGCTGGGGAACATGCGCGGGTTGTCACGAGGTTTGAAAACAACTATATCAAATTCGTATTCAGCATGCTCGAAAACATATAAATACAAGTTTTGAACTTATTTATACAAATTTTCCGCCATATTGAATTTCTAAATTTTGATATCAAATTCGTAATCGGCATGTCCAAAAACATCTAGATACAAGTTTTGAGTTTATTTCTACAATGTTTTAAAAATGATGTCCGCCATATTGGATTCGCCATTTTGAATTTTCAGTTTTTAACATCAAATTCGTGATCAGCGAGGTCGATTACCCTATAATACCGAATTTCGTCCAAATTCATCAATATTTAGACTTTTGTCCACGTTTTCGGCAATTTTATATTTCATAATTCATTTAAACATAAACATAACATATCGAGGGTTTCCTGCCAGAAGGGCGTATCCACAAAATCGCGATTTTGGGCTTATAATTTTTTCTTAGAGTCAGGTCGTATCCATCAGACTGGTCGTATCCCTCAAGTGAATAAAAGTATCCAAAACATACGCCTAAAAACATTTATTTTCGATGATAAGCAATATGAAAAAAAATGCACCGATTTTTTAAATGTTTTTATTGAATCCTCTAAATCCATGTTTTGGTTGATACGCCCTTTTGGCAGGAAACCCTCGATATAGCAGAACATGAATGAATCGTAAAATTTGTTGCTGTAATTAGATATACCTGCCAGATTGTCGCACAAAAGAGGTTCTGAAATAAACTACTTGAAATAAACCCCAACTGTACCCCAATTAGAAACGCTCCAAATTGAACATCGAAGTTGCTCGTAAGTCTCGTTATATATTTATCTACCCTAGCAACTGCATAAACACCAGCAGATCGAAATTATTATCAAATAAGGACGTTTCCACCTGCATCTTCATTGCAGAATATGTAGGTACGAGCCCTGAGACTCCACATTGATTCATTTGCGAAAGTTAACTCAACGCTTTAGCACCGAAATTATACCGAAAACTAGAAACAACATTTTGTTAGTTAACGAGTTAACTTTTTGCCCTACCTTTTCCTAATTTTAATGTGGAACTCTTTCCTAGAGAGAACTCATCTTCAACTCCATGTTTGATTTGACATGGGTTAACCGGGGGTTTTTGTTGAGTTGTGTAAATATCAAAACAATTTTGTAGTTGGAATATGTGCTGCTGACATTTTTATAAAGCGCTGAAAGCAATAAATTTTAAAGGTTATCTTGTTTTTGTCAAAATAAAATTTGTTTTCATTAAGTTTGCCTCTTTCAAGGCCTTACAACGTTGAGTACTTTTTGCTTTTATCATGCCGATTGTGCTGGAGCCGGAGATGTTTTATTTGCAACTAATGAAGTTCTTGACAAGGGAAATTTAATGTATTGCCTTGCCGGAAGGTTTATGCCGATTTGCCAACAATATTCAACAGTAAAGGTTAAAAAAAAAGTAATTTCACAAAAGTATGTATATGGTTGGTTTAAATTATTTTGGCTGATAGTCCAGTCAATTTAGACATCCGAGGGTACAGAAATTCACACCACGCTGAAAATTGGTAGGATTGTTCAAAGCACCGTTATAAATGAAATCTAAAAAGTTCTCATCGACCCGGCACCTAGAACCTGGATTTACTCGGGGTCAAAGGTCACAAAAACGGGTTTTTCGCGATTTTCAGCAAAACGGTAAGTTCTATCATAAAATAGTGTTTACAAAGTTGGTAGATTATGCGATTACCTACAAAAAATGATCTTATACATTTTCCCGTACGAATTGTCATTCATGAGATATCGCCGTTTTAAAGATTTAAAGCACTCATATCCCCTCACTTGCAACTTGTATAGCCGAATTGCCATTTACTTAAACTTTAAATACTTCTAGACAGATTATAGTAGAGCAACGTAATTAGGCTCATCTTTTAGGTAAATGTGTATTCTTTTATTTGAAAGAAAGAACAGAAACCTGAGTGACTCCGTTTAGAAGATATGTAGGTTCAGAGTGTGAGGAAAATCTGGAAGTCTGCAGTGAAACCCTATAACATTCCCATGCCCATATCTCAATGAAAAAAACACAGTTTATAAACTTCCGAGGACTCCTTTCATATGAAATCGTAGTAGCTTCCGGTGTTCCTCAGGGCAGTCATCTAGGCCCTCTATTATTCAATATTTTTATCTACAACTAGTTGGAAAAATTAGGGAGTATTCCGAATCACTACATTTGTAGTGCAGTGGCGGTTCCTCTTTGGAAGCAAAGGAACCACTGCTTCCCTTGACCAAATAGGCAACTTAATTAATTAAAATATATCAAAAAAAAAAAATCTTAATATATTTTCTCCTCTGGAAACACTAAAGATGCAATGTACAAATTTTTTCATATAAAATGTACAATTAAAATTTAACATACTACTGTAATAGCATGTACACACCGACTTGGTTATCTCTTTATGTGGTTTCAAACTATTTCAAAACTAACAACTGTACACACTAACTCGATTGGTTATTTCTGTCATTTGTATTATTCGATATCGATGTCAATTCATGTTTTAATGTGTCAATTATATGTTATGTTTGTTTTTAATTATGAACGTAATGGTCATAAAAATAATAAAAGAAAAAAGCAAGCTACATATTTGGAGAGCAATTTGGAGTGTAATTTGTTATGTATTTCTTAGCAATGTTGTGCAAATATGTTTGAATTTCTTGGCCACAGAAAATAGAGCCATGTGATGCTAATGCACTCGCTATTCCTTTGAAAATGTGTGAATTTTTCCTATTTCCTTTTAACCCTTGCCCGTGTGGACCAAACAGATCTTTTTTTCGTTGGCGGTCCTGCATGACTCATTTTAATTTCAGCGAAAAATTTAAAATTATGTCAACAAATAATATCCAAAATAAATATCATGACGTTGACAACAAATTTTGGTAGATTGTTGAAAACTTTCATTGATAGGTGGCTCTCATGTCAGTTAATTATCGTGGTTAAACGAGTTAACCATTGAAATTTTGCTTGGTTTGTGATTTTTGCTTGGTTTGAATATTTACGGCAAACCACGCACTAACCATCAAAATTATTGTGGTTAACGCTTGAAACCATCTCAATAGTAGTAACCAAGTCGGTGTGTACATGCTATAAACAAAGAGTAAAGCCTTAGCCACGATACGAGCGGCAGAGTGGCAAATTCTAAAGTGCCTCTCGCCGCTCTTATCGTGGCCGAGGCCTTACACACCATGGGGTAGCTGTAATATCACCAGCTTCTTTGCCACAGAAAATAAAAGGGAAAACTCCAACACATTCAATTTAATTTACACTCACGCAAATGTTTGGGTTGATACAGTACCCTCAGAAGCTGAGCTAAACGCAGCTTCTTCGGAACCGAACAGTGGGATACGAGAAGTCGAACGAAAATAGACAAATTTTCTGTATGTACCATATTCTCTTTGTCTTTTTGGTTTCATTTTCTGGTAATCTGCTGTGGCTTCGAGTTGCTAGTACTCTTAAAAATTTGCTTCGAAATTTTGTTTTTGGCTCTTATTAAAATATGAACTTTCGTTTATTTTTATTGAGTCAAGAAAAAAGAGATCGGAGATAGAGGAAGTTTCTCTTTATCTATCGTGGGGTGGAAGATTCTGTTTAATGATGATCCCTTTAGAGAATATTTTAATGAATTGTATTTTCGAGTACGGGTTGCCTGAAGTGTTTTTTTTTACAAGGAGAATGTGATGATTGTAGGCGTGGGTGTAGCGGGTAGGGTGTATGCGAGGTATGCAGGGTTTTATTATTATTATTTTAGAATCTTAATATACATATATGTAGATACCACTTCGAAAAAAATGAAAAAATTCACGATTTTCTATTCCATTTTTTGTTTTTCACTTTTTTCAAGCTTAAATATTTTTTTGTTCATAAAAATGCCTTAAAGAACCTACATATGTATGTATATTTAAAAATAAGTAAGAACCTCGTACGATGCGATGCACAAAAATTATTGGGCAATCAATTTGTAAATTTGAAGGCAATTTTTGGGACTTACATAAATAAGATATTTTGACTTGACATTTTAACCAGTTATTGTTCATATTATAAAGTACCTACAATTTCTGACAAATCCATTCCATGAAAAGTTCACTAAAAGATCCAAAGTGATAACCAAAAAACTAAAATTGAGAAGTTTTTTGAGTTTTTTTGTATGTGCAGATAAAAATTTGATATTGTAGCCGCTGATAGCCAATATTATGACGAACAGCCTTTATTTTTTTCATTTCTTCGGACCCTACACATACCGAGATATACGCATCTTTTCAAAATTTGGTAGAAAATGTATATTTCGTATAGTGTTCGAGGTAACTAACATGTTCCAAAAAAGATTTTTGGGACTGGAAACAATTCCTTATGTTTTGTTTATCAAATTCCACTATACCTATGTTTTTTTTCAGTTTTTTTAGTTAAAGCCTTCGATACTTTTATCGTTCGCCTTGCGTATTGCTTCCCCTATCCTGAAACTTACGAACCGCCACTGTTGTAGTGTCATTAAGTCCGAAACTATAGCCATTTTCGATAATTCACCATGGTAGCTACCTTCTTCTTCTTCTTTAACGGCTCTACAACCGGGATCCGGTCCTGGCCTCGCGCAACTGTTCTCTCCACCGGTCCCGATTCTGAGCCGATGTCATCCAGTTTGGCATCCCTAAACTCTGAGCGTCCTGGTCCACGCCATCCTTCCAGCGAAGGTTGGGCCTCCCTCGCTGTCGCACCCCATAGGTCTTACCGCAGAGAACTTTCCGAGCAGGCTCATCTTCACTCATACGAGCTAGATGCCCTGCCCACCGGAGCCTACCGAGCTTTATTTTCTTCACAACATCTATGTCGCGATAGCGCTCGTAGATCTCGTCATTGTAGAGTCTCCGGAATCGTCCTTCCTCACATACGGGGCCAACAATCCTCCGAAGTATTTTCCTCTCAAACACGCCCAAGAGGTTTGAGTGCTTTTTGCTAAGCACCCACGTTTCGGATGCATATGTGAGAACGGGTAAGACCATCGTCTTATATAGTAAAAGTTTAGACGTTATGGTTAGATATTTGGATTTGAAGAGCCTTGACAGACTATAGTAGGCTTTGTTGGCTTTTAGCAGTCGTGCGCGTATTTCTGGTTCCATGCTATTGTCGGCTGCTACTATTGACCCAAGGTAGGTAAATGATTTTACCACGTCAAACTCGTGTTCCGCTACCTTGATTGTGGGACCAATGTTAGGTGTTCTTCCAGACGAGGCCACCATGTACTTTGTTTTGCTTTCGTTAATGTGCAGTCCCAGATTTCCTGCCGCTTGCTCAATCTGAGTGAAAGCTTCTTGTACAGCTGTTGTTGTTCTTCCAATGATGTCAATGTCGTCTGCGTAAGCCAGTAATTGGGTGGACTTGTGGAGGATTGTACCCCTAGATGTCACGCCCGAATCTCGGATCACTTTCTCCAACGCCAGGTTGAAAAGGAGGCAGGCCAGACCGTCCCCTTGTCGGAGTCCATTATAGATGTAGATTGGTCTGGACAGTGTTCCGGATACTTTTACTTGGCTTGACACATTGATCATGGTCAACCTACATAGTCTTGTCAGTTTGTTGGGGATGCCGAATTCTCTCATGGCTTTGTAGAGTTCTACCCTGGCTATGCTATCATAGGCGGCTTTAAAGTCTATGAAGAGGTGTTGAATTGAGTTTTGAAACTCTAGACATTTTTCCATAGCCTGCCTCAAGGTGAAAATCTGATCAGTCGTTGATTTGCCTGGGCTGAAGCCACACTGGTAATGGCCTATGATGTTTCTGGCGTATGGGGCCATCCTGTTTTGTAGGATAGCGGAGAATATCTTATACACGGTACTCAACAACGTTATACCGCGATAATTAGTGCACGCTGTGATATCTCCTTTTTTGTGTACCGGACAGAGGATGCCTTTTCTCCAGTCTTCTGGCATCACTTCCTGCTCCCATACTTGCACAATTAATTCATGAATCGCTTGGTGTAATGTAGGCCCTCCATATTTAACCAGCTCCGCTGCGATGCCGTCTGCACCCGAGGCCTTGTTGTTTTTGAGCCGGCTGATGGCTCTGCTAACTTCTTCTATGCTTGGTGGCGGCAGCATAGCATTGTCATCAGATATTGGTGGAGCCTCCGAATCCTCAGTTAGCTCGCCATTTAGCAATTCATGAAAGTGCTCTTCCCATCGCTCCAAGATGCCTTTAGGATCGGTGATCAGATTACCTTCTTTGTCCTTGCAGTATGTGCAACGTGGTGTGAATTGCGTCATACTGCGGACTCTTTGGTAGAACTCCCGCGCCTGGTGCGGCCGTCGTTCTCTGTACTGTTCTAGCTCACAGACGAGATTTTTTTCCCAGGCTTCCTTTTTCCGTCTGTGAATTCTCTTTTCTTCTTTTCTGAGCTCTTTATAGTTCTCTTCGCGTGCCCGTGTTCTCTGAGACTGCTGCATGGCTCGGTACGCAGCATTCTTACGTTCAGTTGCCAGCTTGCATTCATTATCGAACCAGTCGTTCCGATCTTTACGACTTCTGCCTAAGATGGAATCAGCAGTACTAATGACAGTATTTTTAAGGCGGGTCCAGTTCTCTTCAACGCCCGGCATCTCATCCCCAGGACTTAGGGCGAGTTCTAATGCATGACCGTAGCTGTTTCTGGCCATTTCATTGCGTAGTGCAGCTGTGTTGATTCGAGCCTGATCAGCGGATACAAAGCTTTTCAGCGTTGTAATGCGCTCTCGGAGCACCATACCAACAAGATAGTGATCCGAGTCGAAGTTGGCACCTCGGTACGTTCGTACCGTCATCAGACCCGAAAGGTGGCGGCGGTCTATCAACACATGATCTATTTGGTTGCGAGTGGCTCCATCAGGAGATACCCAGGTGGCTTTATGGATATCTTTACGCGCAAATCTAGTACTTGCAACGACCAAGTTCTTACTTGCTGCCATCTCTACAACTCGCTGTCCATTGCCATTAGTGTTTTCATGCAAGCTGTGGTTGCCGACATATTGCCTGTATATGGGCTCCCGGCCTACTTTGGCGTTCAGATCTCCCAGTATGATTTTTACATCATACCTGGGGCAGGCATGGTAGCTACCAGTCGAAGTTAATCCACTATTGATTACCTACCCCCTTGTCCTGTGGTGAGACCTGTGAATATTGGAACGTGGTGAGCGGTGACTTTTGACAAGTAATCACACATGGTAGATTAACTTCTGGTTCGACCGGTAGCTACCATGGTGAATTTTCGAAAATGCCCCCTATATTGGGTTTAGGTTAAGTTAGATATGGCTGAGCTTTTGGATTAGCTCATACACTAAGGTCATAAGGGTAGGCCCGTTGTAACTCTGCCGTCGCCTGGTCCCAAGCGTAGGGTGTGAAAGAAGGAGGGTGGTCGACCTGCCGAATTGACCAGAAAACGGGAAACCGAAGAAACTAGGCAAAAAAACGCATTTTTCATAGCGGCACCGACAGCAGCGTGTTCGTTGCGGGGACGTCCCGCTCGGACCGCCAGCTAACGGATCAAAGAAGAAGAAGGAAGAAGGCCCATTGTAATGCCATAGCGATCCCACTTTAAACCAGACGTTAATGTGTCGTTTCTTCGCTAAACCATCCCGAGGAAGTAATGAATCGTCTAAGTTGTGGGATCCCAATCTTCGAGATTTTTGCAAGGGTGCTTAGAAAGGGTCCACCTTCTGCTTAGGGCTGGGCAGTGACAAAGAAGATGTAGTACATTTTCCTCCTCGTCGGGATTCTTTCAGCGCCTACCGGCGGAGCAGATCTACAGAGACTACCATTCAGTGCTAGTGAGAGATATTGAGAAGTCCCTTAGGGCCAAGGAAATCTCTCTCTGTGCCTTTGCAGACATTGAGGGTGCATTTGACAACGTAACTTTCAACGCAATCAATGAAGCAACAGTAAAAAAGGCATTCATCCCCCTACTGCGAGATGGATCACGTCGCTTGTCAGCATCAGGTTGATAACTGCTGAGATGAATGGTGAATCGATCACGGTAATGGTTGCTAAAGGTTGTCCTCAAGGGGGCGTCCTATCACCCCTCTTATGGTCAATCGTGACCTGGTTGAAAGAACCTGTCCGACTACGGTTATGGAGGCGCTACTGAGCCTCCGTCCGCTACTGCTAGTCATGATAAAGGATCTCTGTCGTGGGCGCGGCGTCTACGGGGGCTTTTCTCCTTTAAACCCGGAGACCTTCTGGATCATTTATCGATCCTCAAAGAGGCCATGGAGCCAATGATATTATTGTCCGATAGCATTCCTGTCACTCTTGACTTTGACAAACCGTTTACGACGAGTAAACGATTGAGCTTCCTCCATCGCGACTTCCTTACTCCCCGGCAGATTTAAGACAGGAACCCTAAATCAGTTTTAGGCTATTTTAGAAGCCTTAACCTTGATGGTTTTTAAAGACGGGGATGGCACAATATACAAAACAAAATAGTTCGCAGTGCCCGCCAAGGCGCCTCTCAAAAAGATAGAAAAAGAATACTGCACTACCTACGAGTTTATTCTCTTAAAAGGTTTTGTGACAGTAACATTGAAAACGTCAATAATATTAAAATTATGTTTTCTAAAATGAAGTTTTGAAGGGAATTCATCGATTTTAGGTCCAAAGTCAGAAAATATGAATATTTCAACTACAACTTAAAATTATTTTTGCCGGAAATTGTTTCTTTACAACATTCTGAAAATTTCAAAATCGTCCCCCTGGGGGTAGAAGCCTACATGTAATGTAATATAAAATATCTAGTGCACCCCAATCCTGGTGATAACATCCTGTAAACTATATTGTACTACTTCGTTCGGAAACAGAATTCACAGCAGGAATTAACTTTATGGAATCTTCTCGCATTGAGCACAGTAAGTCAGCGTCAAATGCATGGCTCGGAAAAATGCACTAAATTTAGCATTCTCTCTAAAATGGGAAACTTGGCGGCCTTTTAGAACATCCCCCATACCCAACCCCCCATCTGCACTGCTGGAAATGGCCGGAATATAAAAGGCATGCAGATAGGAAACAAGATGGTAGCACAAGGAACGACAATGCCATCAAGTTCTATACAGCAGCGTCAGGCGAGGGTAAAATGAATCCCAACGAGACTCAGGCTCATGGGAGAAGAGGTTATGTTTGGGACTGAAGATAAAATGCGGATGCGAGGAGATGTTTAATTTTATGACGGAAGCTACTTTGTATATAATTTAGGTTGGATGTTGCATACCATGAAAAAGTGAAGAATTTCCTCTTTCAAACGCGAAATGGAAGCCTGGGAAATTCTCTTTCAGAAAAATTTCCGTTTTGGAAACAGAAAATCTTTTCTATGCACTATGTATGTAAGAGCGGTGTATGGGGATAAGTTCGTCTATAAAAGCCAAAATATAGTTTCACTGAAATAGCTTTTTTTTCGCGTTTTATACGCTATCGAATGTGTATTGTCTGCAATTTTGAATAGACTAAAATTTTGACAAAATTGTTCATGTGTTGTCTGTACCACAATATAACAACGTACCCACCCTTAATCATAGCGTTTCTTCTTTGAAATTTATTACGGACGTAAAGGCATTTAATCAAAATTTATATTTTTGATTTCCTAACTGTTTAGTGGAAGACAACTTTAAAGCTGCTGCCAGACACGCGGCACTGCGGTGCAAGCAACAACAGATAGATATGTATATGTGTATTTAAATGCGACCCAACAGAATATTGCTTGAATACAGCACACACCGCGGAAGTTTCGCTACATCGAATTTTGAGGATATTTTCGAAAGGAATTATCTCCAGAGTTAGCGGCGTCAAAAATAACTTCTGCTGGCAGAGTTCTTTCTCGTTTAGAGATCATTCGTTTTGCTTGTTCTGAAAATATTTGATTACGTAATGCAAAATAATATTCTAATTTTCGTATAAAATTCACCGTTTATATATTGTTCTGACTTTTTCGTAAAACTATAACCTCATTTAGAAAGCACATTTCATCAAAATAAAATAGGGAGAGTTTATAAATATCTCCACTTGACCCGGATCTTGTCCCTTCTATTTTCTTTTTTACTACTACGTAGGACGAATGTAGAGATTTATTTTTTTTTTAATTTCCTCTTGGGGCTTTTCTATCTCCTTTTCGAGATGATTCCATGCCTCCCTCTTTAAGTCAATTCTCCTGTATAAGCTGGTGTTCCAGAGGCATTCCCTCTCGCGATATAAATTAATTAAAGGGAGAATTTCCTCCCTTGTCCACTTGTACATTATTTCAACTAAAAAGTCACAAAAAAGTAAAAAAAATGTACCTAAAATATGCATGCATACCTGCGTTCGTGTGATATTGTTCCATTCGGAAATCATCTAAAGACATAAAAGCCGCCACTTCTAACAAATGCCAAAAATTTGTCTTCATTTTTGTCATCGTCCAGTCTTGATTTCTGACATGCAGATTTTTGTGGTCCACTAGTGTTGTGGCCCGGGTAAATACCCAGTGGGAAGATAAATATAAATTGGGTGTTTATCCGTTGGTCGTTTAAATACCCAAAACGAGGGTAGTTTCAGTATAATAAAAATGTATGCCAGCTGCCAGCAAACATGTGGATTGACAACATCATTCTACCCCGAAGTCAAACTGACACTGCTCTTTCCTCCATGTTTAGATTAGATCGTCTTTGTATTTGATTTATGATATCATTTTATTTTGTTTTGGACATCGAAAGATGGGGTAATAGGTGTTATATTGTAATTCTGCGATGGAATGATCCCATATTCCAAATCGCCAAGCAAGCCTCCCAATGCCTTGGGTTTCTTAAGAGATGTAAGTTCCTCCTCCAGCCAGCCGCATTGGCTACAATCTACAAATCCTACATTCGGCCTCGCCTTGAATACAACTGGCATATCTGGACAGGCGCCCCAAAAACCACCTTGGTTTGTCTCGACAAGGTTCAAAATCGTGCCCTCAAACTCATTGGTGATGGCCCCTTTCGCGCCTGCATATACACCTTAAGCTACCGGAGGAATGTAGCAGCCCTCTCCATACTTTATCGCTATTACCATAGCGACTGTTCCACTGAAATTCAGGATCTCCCGCAGTCAGTATTTCCGAACTCGTATTTTACATCACTAGGTCCACATGAGCGATATTGCAAGACAGACACATGTCAAGACAAAAAAATATATCTTGTCTAGACGCCACTCCTTTCGACACAACATTCATAAAGGCGGCCAGCACAAAATTGCGGAAGACTTATAATAGACTAAAACGTAAAAAATGGTAATGGGGGTCAAATGGTAGCAACGGCCTCAGGGACCTTTGATGGTGCCGGTACGTCAAAGAGATAAATCCTGGGTAACGCCACCTGCGATCTAAGGTCTTCACGATCTAAGATTTTCCGATATGCTACCGAATCCTACCTCAACCTCCACGAAGATGTAGATTTTACATCGGGTGTCCCCTGGATGCTCTTGTCTACACAAGAGTAACAGACTGAGGAGGGTGAAAGGCGAGTGTTTCGCGCCTCAAAACGAAGCAAATACCGGATTGGTCCTCCAGGTTGGGGGTTGAGCGGCAGGCTGACAACCTTCCACCGTAAAAACCTACCCGTCACGAATCCTCAAGGCAGGCCTCGGACAGGACGGACTCAACGGCAACGACTCAGGCAACGGAATATGGAATACGATCTTGGAACATGGAACGTCAGGACGCTCAACAGAACGGGCGCTCTGCGTTCGCTTTTATTAGTACTAAAAAAATATAGCATAAGGATCACAGCCCTTCAGGAAACAAAATGGACCCACAGTGGTATAATGGATCTAAAAACCCACACGGTACTCTCCAGCGGATCATAAAATTGAAGAAGAGAGTTCGGAGTAGCATTCATCATAGAGAAGGAAATGAAATCTCTGATTCTGGACTTCAAACCAGTCAGCAATAGAATATGCACACTTCGCATTAAAACAAGGCTACATAACATTAGTCTTATAAACGTCCACGCGCCCACAGAAGAGAAAACGGATGAGGAGAAAGAGGAATTCCACCAAGAGCTAACAAACACCATCAGGTTAATACCACACGATATTAAAATGGTGCTTGGAGATATGAATGCCAAAGTAGGAAAAGAAGAGGACTTCCTAGGAGTCATAGGAAAGTATAGCCTACATAACGTTACCAATGCAATGGTAGTCGATTGATCGATTTCGCAAGCTCAAACGCAATGGTAGTAAGCTCAACAATGTTCCCGCACAAAGATATACATAAAATGACGCGGCAGTCACCAGACGGAGGAACTAATAATCAAATTGACCACGTCCTAATTGAAAGAAGAGGGGCCACGAGTATACTGGACGTAAGAACAATGAGAGGAGCGTGGTGTGGCTCGGACCACTAGATAGTCAAAGTGAAATTGAGAACCCGGATAGCAACTAAAACGCATAGAGTGCAAACTCAACCAAAATACGATATAGATAAGCTAAAACGGGAAGAAATAAGAGATGCCTACCAACATGCTGTCGTACAAAACTTGAGAGAGGTAGATGAGCAGCCCAGCATCAACGACAAATGGGAGAGAGAGAGAGAGAGAGAGAGAGACAAGCGTACAAAGGAACCAGTACACCAATAAGTTTGAGCCAAGAACGCCAATAAGTTTGAGCCAAGAACGGACATCTGCAAGGATGGGAATAGATGGGAACTTGTTGGCAGATCCTCATAGGATAAAGGAAAGGTGGAGAGAGTATTTTCAGAACCTATTGAACCCTATCTCCATATTAAACGAGAATTCAGAGACAGAGGCATTTGTAATTCCCCAAGATAACATCTCAATAGAACCACCAACACTGGATGAGGTGCGGGAAGCTGTAAAAAGGTAGAACAGCAACAAATCGCCTGGCGCCGATGGAATAGCAGCTGAGCTGCTAAAGGAAGGAGGACCCCAACTATTACAAACCTTACACGAACTCATATGCACCATCTGGGAGGAAGAAGTTATACCAGAGGACTGGAAGAAAGCGATTATATGTTCAATATACAAGAAAGGAGATAAATTAAACTGCAAAAACTACAGAGGCATCTCACTCCTCAGCACCAGCTACAAAATCTTCACAATACTTGTGAAACAAAAGCTGGAACCTATAGCGGAAAGCCTTATTATAGGAGAATATCAAGCTGGTTTTAGGACAAACAGGTCAACATCGGACCAACTGCTGACCTTAAGGCAAATTCTGGAGAAAACCTGGGAAAGGAATGTAGATGTATACCAGATATTTGTCGACTTTCAACAGGCATATGACTCAATAAACAGAGAGAGGCTATACGAAATCCTATCGGAAATAGGAGTCCCCTCAAAGTTGGTACAACTGATCAAATGCGCCACAAATAGCTCACTGGCGAAAGTGAGGATCCAAAATGTTATAACAGAGGAGTTCGAAGTACGTCAAGGGCTTAGACAAGGAGATGGGCTGGCCCCCATGCTTTTCAACCTGGCCCTAGAATGGGTGATAAGGAAAACGTCAGTCCAGAGAAGTGCATCAATAGCTACCCAGTCGGTACAATTACTTATGCGGATGACGTAAACATCGTGGGAAGGTCCTTTTTGGCAGCAAAAGAAGTCTATGTTGAATTAAAAGAGGCGGCAAAGGACATAGGCCTGAAGATAAACGAAGAAAAAACGAAGGTGATGCAACAATCACGGGAAGATCTAGAATGGGAAGAAATATAACCATCGACGAACATAACCTAGAAGTAGTCGATAAAATAGTCTACCTTGGGTCTACTATCACAAAAAGAAACGAAGAAAAAGAAGAAATAACCAGACGTATACTACAAGCTAATAGAGCCTTTTATGCCCAAAAACAAATCCTGCACTCAAGATTTGTACACAGGAAAACGAAACTCTCACTCTACAAAACAGTAATACGACCAATACTGTGTTATGGTAGCGAGACATAGAAGAACGAGTCAACAGGTTTGAGAGGAAAATTCTCAGATGCACAATAGGCCCAACCAGAGAGGATGGAATATGGTGAAGAAGATACAACAACGAGTTGTATGAAATTTTTGACGACCCACAACTCTCAACTTTAATAAAAATCAACAGACTGAGACTAGCTGGCCACGTAATCAGAATGGAGGACAATCGTATCCCAAAACGGCTTATGGCATCAGAAATTTCGGGAAGTAGGCCAGTAGGTAGACCCAGGAGGAGATGGATAGACTCTGTGACGGCTGACGCAGAGTCAATGCTCAACATCCGGAACTGGAGACATGCTGCAAGGGACCGTCAAACTTGGAGAAATGCCCTAGAGGAGGCCAAGGCTCGATTTGGGCTGTAGCGCCATTGGATGGATGGAAAACGTAAAAAATATACCTATAGAGATGCTACTGTCAACTAAATTAAACTATTCAAATACTAAACGTACGTCTGTATGCATAATTTCAACTCAACCCAGGTAGCATACTTGAGTCGAGCCTCTAACTCAACACGACTCCCGTCTACATGTATGTGCAATGAGGTTCAACCTGATTTTAACTCATCATGTATAAGTTCTTAATCTGACCATTTTGTAAAAAATTAAGAAGGCGGTTCGAAGATGGCCGCCGATTTTGGCAATTATGTTCCACCGAGCACACAACATAGGTATCAAATGAAAGAGTACGACAGGAAGAATACAGTAAGTTGTGTGACGTAATTTTAAATTTAATATGTCCGCCACCAATGGCGGAAGACATATAAGGGGTCGTCTATAAATGAGGTGAGGCGATTTTTGCGTTTTTTCAACTATCAAAACGTGAGCACTCACTCAACTAAAATTCGGCGTGGGTCTTCCTGTAGTTCTATATTCTAAGGGCGTTTTCGTGCGTCAGTGTTATTTGCCTCGTACGCTCCAGCATTCGCCGAGACGCGCATTTAGCTGGCTACTGTGTTTACTGCTACTGTTAAATCATGAGTTTATGTTATAAACGAATTTTTATTCAGTTTATTTTAATTTACTTAATTCACGTTTATTAAATTTAAATTTACTCAACTTATAATTGCATGCATACAAAAATGTAGTTAAGGCAACACTGTAAACCAATCAACCAAGAATAAATAACGGAATAACTGAGAAATGTTTGAGGAAGAACAAAGGCGAGGGCAGTCGGTTCAGAAGAGGATTAAAGTGCGGTAGCTTGGTTGGTTGGTCATATTTTGACATTGTAAAGTCGGGGCAGTCGAGTCAAGAATTTACCGTAGGAATTAAGTACCCGCATTTTTTGTATATTTTGAAAGTAATATTATTTTTTTTGAACAACGCATTGTAAAATTGTAACTTAACATTTAACGTACGAATTAAATTTGTGAATAGATAAACGAAAACTCTCGTTTTTTAACATGGCGACCGTGACAGGACAAAATTAATTTGTAAAGTTAAGTGGATTAGATTAAGCAAATATCGCAGTGAACACATGTGCGTGAATATTTTCAGGAAGATCTTCATCATATATACATACATATGTTAGTCATCTTCTGAAAGGATCACCTTGAGACTCATTGGGATTATTTGGCGCGGCTGCATTCATCAAATTACATACATGTGATTCCAGCTAACAGTATAGTCACTTGGTGAGAGATCTATATAAAGTACATTTATTAATCCAGAACATGCGGTAAGGAATTTAACTGTGCAAATAGCTGCCGTTTATTATAAAAAATACATATATATACATACATATATACATATATTCTTCATTCTAAATATATCAATAACAAGCGTTTTATAACATTGACATTTTAGCAGTTTAAACGGATATATGATTTACTTTGGTGTCAGTGTTTAACCCATTTAACTGTGCTGCAATTAACAGTGACATGAACAATACATTTAAATCTTTTGGGCTGCATGTTAAGTATAGGAGGACAAGTTTAATGCTCGTGTACGATCTTCAATAAAACGGATTTTAATTCATGGAGTGTAAATTAATTATCGTTGTTGACCTCATAGCATACTCATGTACCGTGGTTAAAGAAGATCGTTTAGAACATTTTTTGTTGTTGGTATAACGGAACTGCATTTTATACAGCATTTTTATACCGGGCGTTGATGTGAGTTCAATTTATATTCGTCATATCGCAAACCGTTAAGTGCTTGGATGTATGGAAGGACTGTTAAATATGTCAGCTGAACTCATGCTCACAGTGCCGCTTTGAAAACTATCGGTTCGAACGTTTTCGTGTCACACTATATACAAACATTCATTCATATATAGACAGTTGTTAGACTTGAACTCTATTCCGTATACCATTTTCATGCAGTGCGTTGAATAAAACCAATTTTTTTTATTTGTTGGTTGGCATACAGTTAAATGCGAATATTTGATATCTCGTTGTTGTTGGCTTTATCAGACTTGTAGCACACAGATATTATATACACTTACTAATTTTCAGTTGTACAACGTTGTGATATTCCCACTGTCAAGTATTTTTGAAATGGCTACCTCAAAGGATGAATCGGTTGATAAAAAAATCGAAGAATTAAAAACTCAACGAGCCAGTGTGCGTGGGTGCATCACTCGTATTAAAACACTTATCAATAGTAAATCCGATACCATATCAGCTACTGAACTGGAGTGTCGTTTAGGTATATTGGAATCATATTGGAAGGCTATATTAACACATCAATCTGCAATCGAACAACTGGCTCCAGATGAGTTAAGTAACGCTGTTGTTCGTGGTGAATTAGAAGATTTATACTGCGATGTCAAGGCTAAAATTTTATCACTCCTGCCAAACAGGACTAGATCAAGCGTTTCAGAAGTTAATACGTCCATGTTCAACACTTCTACATATAAACCATCTTTACCACCATTAAAATTGCCTCAGTTTACCGGAAAATACTCCGACTATCCTAACTTTATTGCCACCTTTAATAAACTGGTGCATGATGATCCGGACAAATCTATCACTGAAAAGTACAGTCATCTACGTAGTTGCTTATCTGGACCCGCACTGAGAGCTATTGAATCACTAGGAAGTTCTCCAAGTACGTACACCCAAGCTATAGATTTATTGAAAAGGAGATTCGACAATAAGTATCTTATTTTCCAAGAGCACATTGCTGAATTATTTGAATTACGGAAGGTATCCAAGGGATCTGCATCTCAATTGCGTCATCTAGTAGACAAGACCAATTCACATTTAAGTGCACTGCGTACACTTGGCTCTACCACAGATATTCTACACTCAATTATCATTCATTTAGTATCATTGAAATTAGATAATGAGTCATTAGAGCGATGGGAAGAAGCAATAGATTTCAGTAAATATTCAACATGGCAAGATTGCGAGCAAGTGCTATCAAGGCGGTGTCAGTTCTTAGAAACAAGAGAAAGGAAAAATCCAGTGTCAATTAGCGAGCACCACGGACAAGCCAAGTCAACAAAGCATCCTGTCAATAGGAATTCGACTGTACTTAAAACTACTAAGTCAAATGGCTGCCCGATATGTTCTGAATCTACACACGCAATACTAGATTGTCCGAAATACAGTAAATTAACTGCCATGGAACGGTTCGAAGCAGTAAAATCGTTATCTCGTTGTATTAATTGCCTCTCAAAAGGGCATTCAGTAAGATCATGCACTTCTTCAAAATGTAAAATCTGTAATAGACCTCATCATACCACCCTTCACAGAGTGTCGCACACAAATCAGGATGCTGGTGAAACAGTAACAGCAACCGGCAAGGATGACCTCACTAATAAATCATCAGCAACAGTATGTTCAGCTGTACAAGATAGCGGATTAACAGAGGACAAAGGGTTTGTGTTTCTGGCAACAGCAGTGGTCCTAATTAAGGACAAAGGTGGTACTTACCATCCAGCTAGAATGTTACTCGATCCAGGGTCTCAGCTTAATTTCATTACGGCAGACCTAGCACATAAACTTCGCCTTCAGAAGCGTCGAATAACTACTGGCATCAATGGAATATGCGATATTTCATCCAAAGCAGTGCACGAAGTTTGTACAACAATCAAATCGCGAACCAGCAACTTTCACGCGGACCTGCATATGTGCGTGCTACCTGTAATCACGGGTGCACAGCCAGACATCAAGATCAACACTCAATCTTGGAATATACCTCCTAATTTGAAATTGGCTGATCCCGAGTTCCACAAGCCTCAGCGCATAGATATATTGTGGGGAGCTGAGAAGTTCCTTCAACTGTTATCAGTGGGACAAATCAAACTCAAGTGTCACTTACCACCGTTACAAAAAACATTGTTGGGTTGGATTATGTGTGGAGCGTATACTAGTCCGCCAGTTGTCCAACATATTTGCAACGTCGTTACTAATGCTGGACATGACTGCAATGAGGATTCATTGAATATGCTAGTGGAGAAGTTTTGGAATATTGAAGATGTTTATAAGCCGTTAGTTGAATCGTCTCCGGAACAACAAGCTTGTGAAGATTTCTTTTTGAAAACAGTGCAACAGACAGATGATGGTCGATTTATAGTGAGGCTACCTTTAAAATCCCCTGCATCAGTCCTAGGAAACTCCTTTGATTCAGCTCACAAGCGTTTGTCTGCACTTGAACACAGATTGCAGCGACACTCGGAAATAAAGGATCAGTACGCTGATTTCTTAAACGAATATCTGCAGTTAGGTCATATGGAACAAATTCCACTAGAATCTGGAAGAACAACTCGCTACTATATGCCTCATAGTTGTATACTTCGCCCGGAAAGTTCTTCGACAAAGTTACGAGTTGTTTTTGATGCCTCGTGCAGTACAACATCGCAGCTCTCCTTAAATGACATCCTTATGGTTGGGCCGACAGTGCAAAATGATCTCTTTTCTATTCTTTTTAGATTTCGTTGCTGGAAATACGCACTGACAGCAGATATATCAAAAATGTACCGCCAAATTCTAATGCATCCTGAAGATCGAGACTTGCAGTGTATTCTCTGGAGAAATCAGACCACTGGGCTGTTGGAAGCATTTCGCTTAAACACCGTTACGTATGGAACTGCAGCGGCACCTTATTTAGCTACTCGATGTTTAAGTCATTTAGCTGATAAATTGACTGAACAATTTCCATCAGCTTGTAAAGTGGTGAAGCAGGACTTTTACGTCGACGACCTGCTAACGGGTGCAAATTCAGAGCAAGAAGTAATCGAACTTAAGGATCAACTGCTCCAAATTCTATCCGCAGGAAGATTCGAACTACGCAAGTGGTACTCAAATGTGACGTCAGTGCTGGCAGAAATCCCGCTTCAAGATCAGGAGAAAACAATGCAAGTAAACAACTCAGAAGTGATCAAAACTCTTGGAATTGCATGGGAACCCAAGGAAGATCAGTTCTTGTTCTCATACACAGAAAATTCGCAGCGCGCAGCTAAACTCACAAAACGTAAAATTTTATCAGAGCTAGCGACTTTATTCGATCCCCTAGGATTATTAAATCCAATTGTTGTAAAAGGAAAAATATTCATGCAAGAGCTATGGTTGCTGAATCTTAACTGGGATGAATCGCTGCCTATCGAACTACACACCCGTTGGGAAGCTTACCTAGAAGATTTGAGAAATGTGCACAAGATTCAAATTCCTCGCTTTATTTTGGGGGACAATGAATCAGTTCTCGTTGAAATGCACGGATTCTGCGATGCATCTAATAGGGCTTATGGTTGTTGCGTCTATGTACGATGTATAGATAACAACGGGTGTGTATGTACAAATCTCTTAGCAGCAAAATCAAAGGTTGCCCCGGCGAAAACAGTACGTACACTACCATGCTTAGAGTTATGCGGAGCGGAACTATTATCTCGTCTTGTGGCTCGAGTTGTTGAAATTTTTCCAAAACGTGTACATCGCACATATCTGTGGACAGATTCAAAAATTGTCCTAGGTTGGATATCATCACATCCGTCTCGTTGGAAATCCTTTGTGGCAAATAGAGCATCTACAATTCAGGAACTCACAAACCAAGCAACATGGCGGTACGTACCGAGCAAATCTAACCCTGCAGACATGGTTTCGAGAGGAATGACAGTGGAAAGCCTCCTGAACTCCTTCTGGTTTAAAGGACCCTCATTCTTGGCGGATCCAGCTGAACAATGGCCAGAAACACATTTACAATTACATGATTTGCCAGAGCAGAGAAAGGGAAAGACCATCCTGATTTGTGCAGTTCAGAAATCCTTCTTAGAAAGTACTGTATATAGCAGAAGTGATTTCTCGAGGCTACGACGCGTCTTCGCATATATACTCCGATTTCTAAGTAACATTCGAAACAAGCGTCAACGAAAGGCAGTTGTCTTTGATGAGCTGACTGCACAAGAGCTTCACTCTGCTACAGGTCGAATAGCGTGGCTCATTCAGCAGAGTGAGTTCACGGAACTAATAGCTTCATTGAAGGGCAAGAATCCATCATCAATCAAAAGTACTTTGCAATCTTTGAATCCCTACATAGATGAAGCTGATCTGGTGAGAGTCGGAGGTAGATTAAAAAATGCCGATCTGCCATACGAAACTAAACATCCGGTGCTGTTACCGAAAGAGAACCCATTCACTCACTCTTATATGCGCTACTTGCACCATAAGAATTTTCACGCTGGCCCACAGGCGCTAGTAGCTTTAAGCCGAAAGGAATTCTGGATGCTCAATGCTAGGTACTTTTTTTTTTTTTTTTATGTGAAAGACTAGAGTCACAGGAAAGGCCCTTTATACTGTCGACAATCTATTTTATTCGTATAGAGTGCAATGTCGAACAGCAGCTCTAGTCGGGGAAGAAAGGAACTGCCACAACCTACCCGCGATATTTTTAGTCCACCTACTTCCAACCATTACTATTGCGACTTTGACATCGGGGCATCGAGAAACAACTCGCTGGAGTGTTGTTATGCCTCCTGAAACGAGTTGAATCTCATCAACCAACCGATGACATGCGCTTTTGGTGGAGCGGGGAAGGGCTAAGGAAGGCTATGACAGAAGGAATCAGGAATGTAAAGAGGGAAGAAGAAAGAAGGAAAGTTATGTAGGTGGGAAAGTGGAAAAGGCGAAGGACCGTGGGGCTGGCCGGGAATCGAACCCGGGACCTCTCGGATAGTAGCCAGTCGCCTTACCCCCTAGGCTACTGCGCCAGGAAAATAGTACGCGAATGCGTCTACTGCTTCAAGTACAAGCCTAGGCTAATGGAGCAATTGATGGGTGACCTACCTGAACACCGGTTAGTTGGGAAGGCAGCTTTTGAAAATGTAGGAGTTGACTTCTGTGGGCCTATCTGGACCACCCATAAAATAAGAGGCAAGCGTCCTTACAAATCTTACATTGCTGTTTTTGTGTGTTTTCTATCTCGAGGAGTTCATCTTGAAGTGGTGTCAGATTTAACTTCAGAGGCATTCATAGCAACGCTGAAGCGCTTCCTAGGTCGTCGAAGAATATGCAAGGAAATCTACTGCGATAATGCTACCAATTTCGTTGGCGGGAAGCGACTACTACAAGATTTTAAGGAAGCATTTTTCAGCCAGGACACCCAGTCAAGCGTTAGGAAGTGGTGTGCAGAGGAATCAATTGTGTTTCACCATATTCCACCTAGATCCCCCCACTTCGGGGGTCTTTGGGAGGCGGCTGTTAAGGCCGCAAAATCACATTTATTTCGTTCACTACAAAATGCAATACTGACATTCGAAGAACTTTCCACTGTATGCTGCCAAATCGAAGGAATACTTAATTCCAGGCCGCTCTGTCAGCTTTCAGCTGATCCGAACGACGAAGAGGTTCTCACACCAGCACATTTTTGGGGACAAGCACCTATGCGGTGTCCTTTAGAACCAGATGTTTCAAACCAGGATGTCAACTACCTGCAACGATGGAAAAAGATCACCTTTGTTCAACAGCACTTCTGGACGCGCTGGTCTCAGGAATATGTCTCTATTCTTAATTCCAGGTACAAATGGCAAAAGGCGGCAACAAATGTCTCTCTGGGCTCAATCGTTCTTATTCACGACGACAGCTTACCTCCACAACGATGGTTATTGGGCAAGGTAGTGGAGGCATTCAAGGGTAAAGACGGATTGGTACGAGTGGTGAACTTGAAGACGAAAGCGGGAATTCTGAATCGGTCCATTCACAAAATTGCGCTCCTACCATTGGTGTCAGAGATGATTGAGGAGCCTTCATCTCCTCAAGGCGGGCTGGATGTTAAATCATGAGTTTATGTTATAAACGAATTTTTATTCAGTTTATTTTAATTTACTTAATTCACGTTTATTAAATTTAAATTTACTCAACTTATAATTGCATGCATACAAAAATGTAGTTAAGGCAACACTGTAAACCAATCAACCAAGAATAAATAACGGAATAACTGAGAAATGTTTGAGGAAGAACAAAGGCGAGGGCAGTCGGTTCAGAAGAGGATTAAAGTGCGGTAGCTTGGTTGGTTGGTCATATTTTGACATTGTAAAGTCGGGGCAGTCGAGTCAAGA
The DNA here is from genome assembly GCA_949987705.1 of Thereva unica. Classification (NCBI taxonomy): domain Eukaryota; kingdom Metazoa; phylum Arthropoda; class Insecta; order Diptera; family Therevidae; genus Thereva; species Thereva unica. The sequence continues at coordinate 217,896,195 of OX465281.1, forward strand.
ATTTAACGTAGGAATTAAGTACCCGCATTTTTTGTATATTTTGAAAGTAATATTATTTTTTTTGAACAACGCATTGTAAAATTGTAACTTAACATTTAACGTACGAATTAAATTTGTGAATAGATAAACGAAAACTCTCGTTTTTTAACAGCTACCTTTCTGGAGTTCGCATAACCGCGTAAAAAAATTGGTGTAGGATTTAGTCATATCTTAAGGCCCTCATTTATACACAGCACGGTGGGCAGAATATTTTCGTTTTCGCCTTGAGGCCAAGTATCACCACACACTCATCGGGCAACTGTATGTGGCCTACAGTCCAAGAAAACTGACAAAAATCGTTATGTGTTTGGGCATTTATCGTCTCGCTCTTTACCTATATTCTTATTTTATTATGTACTGGAACGTTTTGTTAGCGCCCCATGCTTTTTTATATTTAAGTAAGTGGCTGCAGCATTAAAAACTTTACATTGAAAACTATTTTTTACTTTTTGGTTCATTTTAAAATAAAAGCGTATTTTTAGAGTTTTTTAAACTATTAATTTTTTTTTCTGCGAAAGACTAGTGCTGTGAAGTGAGCTCCTTCGTCCTTTTGATGGTTCCATTTACAGAGCAATACGGGAACGGCAATTTCTAGTCGGAAAGATGATAGAGAAATGAGTGAAAGAAGTGCCAACGTCCGCACAAGGTTTTATGCAGGAATTGGTCTGCTCACTTATTGTGCTTAATGTAGAATGAAGTCAGGAAAAAGTAGTAAATCGAAGGATCATGGTGTTCCGTGCAATCGAACCACGGAGCTCTCGAATGGTAGCGGTCGATTAGGTTACAGTCATCCCCAAACATGTTGCAGTGCACCTTCAGATCAGCCTCTATAGTTTGTAAGTAATGATCTCAGCCCTAATTGTGTTTATTCCGTATCATGACTATTAGAGGCTTTTTGTCCAATGAAAACGAATGAATGTTGGCCTGTGAATAATATGGTGATGATAGATGTCTTTTGAAGTCCCGTTATTTCATTGCATAGTAATTCGAATTGTCGACCGCCAGTTGTGGCAATTTATTTCGAGGCTCCAAGGGTCAAAATCGAATCTGATAGAAACGAGAATGTCACATTTGCGTCATTGATATTTGGAATTTTAATTAGTTACCAAGGTAAAGCCGTCGATATAGGTGAGGGCTCCCTTTGGATTTTTGGATTTTTTCGCAATTGCACACTCTTGAGCAGAGGGGGCCTACTATATATTCGGATCAGAAAGTTTTATTTTTCCGAAACTCACTTCCGATTGGAAAGTTAATTGGTACCATGTAAAATTTTCGGATCTGAACAAAGTGTTACCATTGCTATTCGGATTTGAGATCTGAATTTGGTTGTCATATCTATAAATTCAAATTTTTGAAGTATGAAGTATTGGCCTTTTTATAATTAAAAGTTTGTTTTAATTAATTTAAATTATATACAGGGTGCTTTAGACTTAAATTCTAATCCATTAAGGGCTGATTATAGGGTATATTTGGAGAAAAAAATTGTCCACTGAGATAGAGAGTGTTTACGAAAATACCTTTTGAAAAGTTTTTAATTTACTTAAACTTTAATAACTCCTATACCGATTATCGTAGAGCAACATATTTAGGCTTTTTGGGTAATTGTGAATTCTTCAATTCGGCATAAAGAACAGAAACTGGCTTCGTTTGGAAGTTATGTAGGTGTTTAAAATCGTTATTTTGCATCTGAACCACCCAAAATACTTTGTTTTCAGCATATGTCTCAGAAAAATGCATCATTAATGCATCAAAGAATTTCTTAAAAAAGTTAGATACACAAGAATGACCTATATCGTATACGAACATAGTAAGTTTTAACGGGAATTGTATTCTATTACGAATAAATAGTATTCGGAACACATTAAATATATTATAAATTTCGACAAAACTGTGAGCAGGTTTTATTAACTTCCCAGTATAGGAAGTTATTGTAATCGGTCCGAAAATCGAAATCGAAATTTTCGACGTATTTTCATCTTTCAAGGTCCCAGGAGTTAAGCAAAAAATTGGGAGGAAGTATGTGTGTGTGTGTGTGTGCGTACGGATGTGGTCATTTTTTCCTGCGCGAACCAAAAAAGATATCGACTTCGTTGAGGTGTCGTTCGAAGCGTATTAACCAAAATATGATCTGAAAAGATTTTCATAAAATTCGGTCGAGCCGTTTTTTTGTTTAAGCGACGTAAGTGATTTTTGTACCTGCATGATATCGCCCGAACCACGAAAGATATTGACTTACTTGAGATGTCGTTCGAAGCGTATTAGCGACAATATAATCTGAAAAGATTTTTATAATATTCGGTAGAGCGGTTTTTTGGTTTAAATGACTTAAGTGATTTTTGCACCTGCACGATATCGCGCGAACTATAAAAGATATCGACTTAGTTGACGTGCCGTTCGAAGAGTATTAACCAAAATATGATCTGAAAAGATTTTCATAAAATTCGGTCGAAGCGTTTTTTGTTTAAACGACGTTTATGATTTTTGTACTGCACGATACCGCGCAAACTAAAAACTATATCGACTTCATTGAGGTGCCGAAAAAAGAATATTAACGAAGAATTGCTCAGAAAAAAATTTCATAATATTCGGTCGGGCCTTTTTTGTTTAAATATAAAAACTTCGGCTAATTGTCAGAAAGACCTTAAATTGACAAGTTTTGCTAATATCTCATAAACTCGATGGAAAGAGACCCGTTCTAAACGAAGTGATCTTTTTTGGGTTCTGCACAGCGATAGCCTTCGAACAAAACATCACTTGTCAAAATCCGACAACCTTTCAAAATCATGCAAAAATTTCGTTACCCTTTACAAACAGCGCGAATTTTTCAAACCTTGGATTAGCAGTTTTTGACGGGGAATTGTTTTCTACGGGTGATACAGTTTCAGGAAATTATAGTTATTTGAACTAGCTTCTCTCGGGATTGCTTTGTCATCAGTTCTGATACTAGCCAATTTTCCACTAGTGCTAAACGTATAACTATTTTGTAAGAAGTCAGTTTATTCCATCTTCGTTCATCATACTGGGAAGTTAATCGTGTGGACCGAAGGGGTCAAACCCACATCCCAACTAGTTTTTCTTTAGTTATCTTCTTTACGCTCCTTTAGTCCCTCATAACCTTACGGTTATTCAACTTTAGTTATGAAATACGAATACTATTTGTATGCTTCAAGTTTCATTAGTTTATTCAGACTTTCGAGCTTTTGTTTGTGCTGGATGAAATCAAGGAAAATTGTCTATACCACGTCGATCAACAGCCACTTCACCAAATATTAATTGGGGCAACTCTGAGATTTTTTGCGCAACTAATTTTTGGCGAAGATTTTTGCATCGGCTTGTCTTATCAAATAGTGTCGGCTGTACTAGACGAAATAGGAAGTGCAATCGAAGAAACCTTGCGTTCAAAATAGATAACATTGTGGAAAGGACAGAGCTAGAAAAGAAAGCCATTGATGGTGCACACACCCATATAATTAGGACTAAACAAGATTAACATTATTTACCAAAAAACAGCAAATAGAAACATAGTATAAATGTCATGATAGTGAGCCTTAGTTATTATAATATAAAACAATTTAATAAGAAGTCTATTTTCTTATATCTGATTGTAAAATGAATATTCCAGCAGTTTCAAATTGTTCTTGCTTAGGGCTCACTCATTTTTATTTATCTTCTTAAAGCTAAAATTATAATATTAAACAATATTATTGAGTTTCGTATTATTTAACATGTTTAACTTTTAATTTAAATAAAGAAAGTACTTCCTTGATGCTCAAAAGTTTTTCATTCTTTGTTTCCGATAGCAAATTGCATTCCGACGACTGAAGCAACAGTTTTCGGATATTTTCTAAGTAAATCCCAATGCATAGTAGGCCCCCAGCAAAATTAATTCCGAATATAAATGTCATTGTACTTTCGGATGAGGTGCGTTTGAAAAAACAGAATACATAGTACGAAATTTCCGAATTCAGATCATTTTACTTTCTGATCCGAATACATAGTAGGCCCCCAGTTCTAACTACATAATAATATTTTCCAATTTTTTTCTTCTACAACCGCTCTACATCCGGGATCCGGTCTTGGCCTCTGGCGACTGCTCTCCACCGGTTTCGATTCTGAAACGATGCCATCCAGTTTGGCATCTGTAAACTCTGGGCGTCCTGGTCCAAGCCATTTTCCCAGCGGAGGTTGGGTCTACCTCGATGTCGCAACGTAGGATTCTAGAAGAGTCTCGTAGAAATTAATCAGTTTTGACCTCGCTACTGTCCGATCTTCTGCAGTGTAAACGTGACCTTAACTCTTGCTATTTGCGTAACTAATTACTTAAACGAACTCATCAAACAAATTGGAAAAAATGTTTCCACAGCTTCTATTTGCTCCAATATTGATGTGGTTTCTTATTGAAAGGCCACGTTTGACGAAATTCTAATTAGAAGGAGTAGCTCAGGTAGTCTCTCTAGACGTCCTTGTTTATGTCAGACTTCTCTAAGTTTAGACCGGGTACACGTAATTCTAGGCATACTCAAGGAAAAAGTTTTCAACTTCCAAAATTATCTTTAAAAACTCTTAGATTTGTTGGATGGTTCAGAGTCATAGATTTTGCTAGGACAATTTCCGCTTTTTGGTACGTTCTATGGATACCTACATAAGCGTAGATGCCAGCGATTCCCTTCTGTTAAGCCATTATAAATAAAATTCCCACCAAAGCGTACTAAAAATTGAAAGCGTACCTACTCGAATGATACAAGCAAGCCTCAAGTCAATGACCTTTAAAGCAGATATTCCAAATTCGTCTGAAGTAGGCTAATCAAAATTCCATTTGGGAGTATCAAACCTTCAGTGGCACTTGAAATTTTTTATGCCAACGAAATCTGCTTATTTCCTGGATTTTTTTATGGTGACAAAACGGATGAACTAAATTGGGAGCGAAAAAGTTACTTACGAAGGAATCTGGCTCCCCTTTGACTGTTATCATTGTAAAGAAGCTAAGGGTAAGTAAATGTGGAGCGGGCTGTTGGGGGATGGGTTTTCGAGAAAGTAAAATTGAAATACGGAAAAGCTTTTACGGCATTGCATGTGGATCAGAGAGAGCTTAATAGTAGTGATGGGTGCCTTCGTGCTTAACTTCTTTCAACTTGTAAGTGTGAAAGGTGATGGAATTTTAAAAGCTTTTAACTGTAGCTCATCGTCAAGTCAAAGGGGTTGGTTTTTTCTTTCTTGCTTTATTCTCTCGTCTTAGCTCCTTTTGCCCCATCTTCAAGGAATTTTCTAATCGTTTGCAAAGTGCAGATGTTCCATCTTTGAGCGGCGGTGGGTGTAATTGAAATCGGGATGCAATAACTCCAGCTGCAAGACAGATTTATTGTTACATATTGACTTTTGCTTTAGTGTAAAGAAAAATGGGATGAACAAATTAATAAATGAACACTAGCTAGAGGATTCAATTTGTATTTATTCACATAAATCTAGCTCTACATATCCAGGGGGAAACTTATAGTTCCGCTTTAACTAGAATAAAGTTTTATACAGATGACCTATTTGTATCTCGGGGGCGTTCAGCAACCAGTGCCCTTCGTTCATTTTGACCTGTAGTAGATATTTTTATGTATACCCTTCAAAATTCTTTATTCAAGACCTTATTTGTAATAGTTGAACACAAATAAGGTAATAAGATAAATTATATACATATTATTTCTTTTATCAACTTAGGATACTAATTAAACAAAAAAAAAAACAGTGAATTCAATTTTCATGTAGCAACGTTTTCTGCACTTTGCCCTATACTTGTTTATTTGTATTTATTTCTGCCAAGGTTCCTCTAATTGCCAATTCTGATGGACGATGTAATTCAGATAGTTTGTATCGTCTAATATGTGGGAAAATTAATCCTTGTCGAATTGACTCCAGAAAAGAAAGCCGAGATATGTTGGATAGCATTTTATTTTCCAAACAATGTGGAGTGCAATGCCAGCTGTATCCAAAATATTACAAAAATATGTCAAAAGCCATCGACAGTTTTTCCTCTTAATGGTGTAAGCATGGGCCATTTGATCGACTCCGCTTTAGTGAAATTGTAATATAAAAAAAATTCAGCCTTATTTTGATTTGTAGCATCAACTAGGTTTGTGTAATGCGTTGAAGATGGCAGAATAACTGCTCTAGATATTTGAGGCACATTAGACACCACAGAATATTTTTGTGAATCCAAATAAACTAGAGTACTTTTCTCTAATCTTTGAAGGTCTAAGCTACTGTGGTCGTCGTAAGGCCTTTGGCTAAAAGATTTTGTGCTAGTTGCATGATTGTAAAAAAGTTGTCGAACGTTACGTTTCTATTAGTTCTTTCATAGCGTTCGCAGAACTTTTCAACAACTTACATGCCAATGTTGACAGCTCAGCGTGTCCTTTTTTTTCTAAGTAAGAATTCTGTTCAATGGATAACTCGTGTTAGAATCATTGACCCACCATATTTTCATGCAATACTTATCGGTGTTCAATGGGAAATATTGTTTGATGAAACAGTGACCTCAAACGGAACTAGCTGTTCATCAACCGTTATATTCTCCCCTGGGATTTTTTTTCAATTTATAACTATAGCTCCTCCCAAAAATCTTAAATTGGAGTCAATTTGTTCTGAGATCGACGAAAGATTCTTGTAGGTCTGTGTCACCAAGGCGTAAAATTTTTTAAAATCACCGCATCCCATGGTTTCTTTGAATATAGTTGAACCATGCAATTGTGTCAGATTCTGTTAACTGCTACATTATTATCCTTTTCGTGTCCACTTATCATTAGTATTCCGATAAATGCTCTAAGCTCCAAAACATCAATCCAATCGGCTTCCAAGTTTTCTTTTGTGCATTTAGGTCTCGATTTGCTTCTAATAAATTTTGTAATAATACCATTTTTTTTTTTTGAAGATGTCTTTAGGGCCTTTTCAAACCAGTGTTTGCTTAGCGTCGAAATTTTCCTCAGAAAAAGAAATAAAAGCAAATCACACAATTTTGTCACCAGTCTAAAAGGTCCATATGTGTCCAATGGTCACACTCCACCAGTAGGTGTTGCATTTTTAGAATAATAAAAATAAAAAAAAAAACCTTAACAAATTTTTTTCGGGAATTCATCAATAAAAAAACTGAAAATAAAAGTGAGACTTTTTTCGTTAGCAACACTTTTCTTCACGATTTTAGTTGTAGCGTTCGTTACAGTGCGATTAATTGTCAACAGAAAATGGCAACCTTAACCAGCGAGCAATGGGGGTATTCAAACGCTGCCATAAGTGTGCTGAGCAAAACCGGTTTTATTCAACCCCTCGGAACACACACGGGGCGTAATTGTGTTTAGAACATTTGAAAGCTTTACAGGAACGTTTAAATGTATTGTAAATAAAATTCACTTGTCAGACAAAACCAGAGCTAAAGAAAACAAGAGATAGAAGTAACATTTTATGTGTGTGTAAGTTTTCACGCGTTTGCTTTTGCGTGAAAAATGTTTCGTTAAGTTCTTGCGCTCCCTTCCCTCTCTCATCTATAAAACCGGTTTTACTTGCCACCCAGCTAGCACAGATTTCAATTTGTAACAAATTTATGTTACAATAGGGTTGTATTCCAGTTTTTTTAAACAAATGTAGTCACATGCAGGTTGTATTATTGTTTCGAATTAGCAATTGACAACAAATTTTTTGGTTCAGTTACACTCAAGTTTTATTTTTGTTACAGAAAAATGCACTTGTTGTAAAAAGGTTCCATAACAGTTGCAAAAAAGATGTCATATTTAAATTAAATTAAAGTTATTAAAACATTTCCTTTAGTATCACATTTAAAAAATGTTTTGATATTGTAACTGCCACAAATAGAGTAACTAGTTAACAACCCTAATGTGACTAAGTTGTTGTAAGTTTTTATCAAGTTAATATTACATTTTAAAGGTTCAAAACGCTGTAGGGAGTTTTTTGTGCAGTTACAAGGACTTTGGAAAAAATCTGTTAAAAGCTCCATACTCGCCATATTTTTCATCGTTCTACGTTTTTCTACATATGCAGTTTTATTTAAAAGAAACAAAGGCGATTTCCTATGGTGTTTTTTCTTTCCTATAACCATTTTTTAGTGCAATATAACACTAGGAGCTTAAAGAAATGTGTTTAGCTGTTGTTTTCAGATTGCTATGCTGATTTTAAAAACTTCTAATTCCCCAAATATTTACCAAATTTTCTTTTTTTGGGTGGCGGGTGAATTTTCCAGAGGCAAGTCACCCACATTCATCAACAAAATGGCATTCGTTTTATAATTTTGGTGTAAAATCCTGCAATTTTTTAATTTTAAAGTACATAGTGAATAATGTCTTGTCTTTTCGTTTCATTCCATGATGTCTCTGACTTTTGAAACACACTAAAATTGTGATTTCTTTCTTGTTACAAATATGAATATATATATATATATATATATATATATATATATATATATATATATATATATATATACTTATATATATATATATATATATATATATATATATATATATATATATATATATATGTAGGTATATATTATCAAAAATAATAACTTTTCCGGATGTTCAAAATGTTTTATCTTCAGTTTGTGGCAACAACACATTTAAAACATAGCTACACCACATTTTTCGCCTCGTTGCGACCAAAGTTGTTGCAAAATAAACATTTAAAATCTGCTTTTTCAGTCGCAATGGAGTTTCAGTCACACTACATAATCTTATCTTGCGACTCTTTTACTTGTTAAATTAACTCCATTGTTACTAGTTTGTGCTAGCTGGGCATGAATGTGCACCATCTGATTACCCCCAATAATAGCAAGAGTGATTAGGTAGAGCTCAAGTAAAAGAGTTAAACATATGAAAGAAGAAATAAGCAATAACATTAAGGAAAAATTCAAAAAAATATTAACAAACACGCGATGCAGATATGTTCTATGCAAAAAGCACAAGAGTATGAACGAAACAGAAATTTTCCTTGATTCCCCTTCCTATTGCAATGTTTACATTCAAATGGAGGCAACGTGGGAACAGAGCACGTGGCGGTATAGAATTTGAGTATGTATGCGGTTAAATTTCGTGTTGGTACAGCACTCGCGTTACTTGATTACACTTGTATTGTCCCTTATTGTTCACTCGTACTTCCCCTTTATTTTTTATCTTTCTTTCATATACATTGCGTGTAGTGTGAAAGTAATGCTGCCTCCTTTTATCATAGATATTACTTCTGTGATATTTTGACTTTTTCACTCGCATTGAAAATTTTATCAGCTGATCTCAAGGACAATGAAACATTTTTGAAAATTTGTTCTAGCTCATCACTCTTATTATTATTGCTCGCTGCCTTAACATTGGTTTCACATTATTTCTTTCAGTACAGCTCCCAGAGAATTCTTCTGAAAAAAAAAAAAAAAAATGTAAGTTAATGAAATTTGGAATGGGGTGAGTTTAGCAATAGGAGAAAAGGTAACCGTTGAGTTCCGAGACGTACTTTGTGAAAATCAAGAGAAAATTCGATTGAACGGATTTTCCTTCGCCCGGCCGTAACTCGGGACAAACGTCGAAATTGGAAAAATTTCAAGAGAACAAAAATAAAGCTATGAAAATTCTCGGCGAAAAAGGTACTATAAGCTTTTCGCGGAAAACTTCACGTAAAATAGAGGGTAAAGAAAAAAATGATGAAAAGTTATTCCGAGTATACATACATATATTGTTTTTTTTTATGCCACCACCTAAAGTTACAAAACGGCCGGCTGTGGATAAGCTTTGGATAGACGAACAAAAAATTGTATGGGAGGGAAGAATCGTAACGGTTCATCCGTTAGGGCATTTTGAAATTTTTTTTGGTAGAGGTTAACATATCACCCTGTATTTTTGTAACCTTATGACCTACTTTCATGAGTAAGGTATCAGTGTACTTAGAATACTCCCACATACCTAAAACTGTAAAAGCGAAGGTTCTCTACATTACCAACTTCCAGAGTTTCATTTTTCGAGTGTTTTCCAAAGGAAATTGCAGAGATAAAAGTTATTTAATCCCACCCTGTTCCAACATGGCGGCCCTGTCTGAGTATTAATGCCTAATAGTCTAATTTTACTTGTGAATCATGTCATGGAAGCAAAATTTAAACCTTACAAATGTCTATAAAATTTCAATGTAATTCAGTTAGATGTTTGATATTAATGTATACATACAGGGACGGATTGAACCCCCCTTAGCGGCACGAGCATTTCGGTAGTGATCGGCCCAAAATTTCCTATGGACCCTGGACCGGCCCGTGCAATAGGCGCACGGCGGTACCGCGATAATTTCTCCTCTACCTTTTCTCTAGATTTAGGGCCAGCTCTGAGAGATTTTTCTCTCAAGCGGCGAGGGCGGTGGGTCGAAGGTGTGCTCAAGGCGGGAAGAGAGGCGAGGAAGAGGAAAGGACAAATTCAAGCCGATCTTCGTGAGCGTAGTCACAATTATTACGAAAATTTAAGTTTCTTTACAAAAACATCCTGAACACTCAATTTTCGGCTCGTCGGCCAGTCCGGCCCTTCGAGCATTTACTCGAATGCACCATAGGCCAATCCGGCACTGTATACGTATATGTCTTAATCCTAATATAGTGGTTGATAAAATCCTAATATCCTTATCTTAATCCTAATGTTTTTGATTTTATTTTTTTGTTGTAGTTGAAAACAGCTTGAATTACCAAAACTCGCCCAATTCAAGGGATCACATGAACCCCCAAACCTTGATATTTGCGGTTTCAAAACCACATTTTCCACTATCTTCTTTACTACCACTCGACGTACTTACCACTAATACTTATAATTGACTATTTTTCCATCTTTAATCGATAACAAAAATTATTATTTTAAAGAAAACTACCCACAACCCGATCTGTCAAATATCATATGAAAAAAATTCACAATAATTACAACTCATTTTAAGTTAAATAAGGCATTACTTCTAACTGCATTCGATTGCGTCATACAAACCAAAAATCTTTTTATTCGAAAGGAAATTTGATTGTCGATAGAAAAACGAATCAAATATCACAATGGACGCCTGAATTAGTGAGAAGTGATTTTTGTACTACATTGATATTTTATGCTACGATAAAATATCAAACTAGCATGCATGAAGCGACTATATTATGCCAATAACTAAAAATCTGCCAAGCATAAATATTGCCAACATGCAAAACTGTGTAAATTGTAAAATCATTCCATTAACTTCTTGCTTTTACGAGAAACTTACATAAAATAAAATTTAAGATTCTTTTCTCCGGGGAAATAATTTTTTGTTAATATTTTATTTTTTGTTTTATTTTCAAAAGTCACGGTAGATGCCACGAAGAAATATTTCCAAAGGGACAATTTGGCTGCAGCACGGAGCAAGTTCGCCCTCCTGCATTATGCAGACCAAGCAGTAAATTTTCTCAGCCTCCGGCCCTACTTGCGAGGCTCCTGCGGATGAAATAATTAACAGCCCTCAGAAAATGTCACACCAGAAGTTTCTGGCACACACCCCGGTGCCACCTCCTATCTTCCACAGAGCCTTGTAGGATACCAGTGTTTCCTGTGTAATGCTCTAATTCTTAATTTTTGTTTTATATCACAAACTTTTTGCAGGACATGATTTCTAGCTTTACTTGTTATGTTCATCTTGTTCCAAATGCAAACACGAGAAATACTATTAAATTTTATTTATAGGTAACATTTATTCGCATGGGCCGAATTAAATCCCTTTCAACACTTCGCGCAGTAATTGCATAGAATACTGTCGGAAAAAGATGTCTTAAGATTTTGCATTTCCATTAAAAAGCTGAAAGGGTCTTCTCTAACAAGAAATCAGAGTGATGCCGGGAATACACCTGAGATATAAAAGAATTGATGTAAATTAAATTTGTAGATGTATGCGGAGTATCTGAATATTCATGACATTAACTTCAGAAAAGGGATTTCAATTTCCATTTCTTGCGGTGAGACAGCCAGAAAAATTGTCTGTAATCCCTATGTAGGATTATAGCACGCTGCTTGTTAATTGGGTACCGAGCACGAATTCATAATTTTCCTCCTGCTCCCGTGGTTGGCAAAATAGAATTTATAGTTTGGAGCATTAGCCTGCCTTATCTGTAGGGGTCTCTTAATCACCATCTGTGGGCAAAAAAATTTGAATCTATTTAAATATGGATGTGTATTTTTAGGGATTTCAATGTCCTTTAAGCTCAGGCAGTCAAATATGTACTTCTACTATCTGGTTGAATTTTTGTATTTACTGAAAAAATGGACTTATGATTCAAGATAATTTTAAATTTTAATTTTTTAACTTATTATTAATGAAAATGTGACAGTTACAATCACTATTTTTGGTCTATTATTATGTCTTCCGCCATTTTGTGGTGACCTCCATATTTGAATTTGGAATGACGCGACTAGGGTATCCAATCCCGCGAACGCGGGATCCCGCACCGTTTTTTGCGGTATCAGTAATGCGGGACTAGACATGCGGGATCCGCGGGAATCGGGGGATTTGGGGAGTAGAATCACCTGTTATAAGAATCGGGAATTAATAGAGAAATACTAACAATATTGCAAAGTATTAATAAAAATTTGATTTAAGCTCTCCGAGCACTAGTTGACTGCTTGCCCTTGTACGGAAATGGAAACCCATACACGGGACGACAGAAACGAGACTGACTTGAAACTAGTTTGAACTGGCCTCAAGAGACTGTTCTTGCGTCACAGCCAGCGGGATTCTCTTGTTTCATGAGGCATAACACTCCGACGAGGCAGTTTCCTGCTAACTCCGACTATTGTGGCACAGCTTATCCTTAACCTATCTATCCCTTTTGTATCTTCGAGCAAAGCTTACTACCAGCCATTGCACCATGAAGTAAACGACATAGCGGACTGGTAGAAGGTGGTAGGGTGACCCCTAAGGTTAGACTCTTCCATATAAAAAAATCGTTACGGTATCTGTGTACTAAGCAAGACAGCTATAACACAAAATCTTCTAAGTATATTTATGTACGTGTATTGAGCGTGATCAATTACTGAGTTTCCATGCATACCCTCAGTTAATTCAGAGTAAAGGTGAATTTACATATGCGACGTTTTTCTGCCGCGCCGCACCACAGCTGATCATTCTGTCACAGATTTTCAATGTCGCGTTTTACGTTTGCGGCGAATTCTGTCGCAGCCAAAAACAGTTTTGACGTTTGAAAACTGACGTGAACGGTGCAAAAATGAGAGCTAGCAAAAATTATAAAATAAAAAGGTTGCGAAATCTCAAAATGTTATTATTATGGACAGTTATTAAAAAAAAAATTAAAAATAAGAGAAGATGTTGGATTAACACTCTTCTGGAAAATAGAACTTCGCGAGGACATTATAATAATTTAATTAGGGAAATGCGACTTTACGAAAGTCAAAAATTTTACAATTACCATAGAATGAGTGTTGACTTATTTGACGAGTTATTAGAAAAAGTGAAACCTGGTATACAAAAGCAGCATCTTTCTAGAGAGCCTATTTGTCCCGGTACACGATTATCATTAACATTACGGTAAACATACATAAATGTACATACATGTTACAATTAAGTTACTAAATGTTTTGTATAACAGATACCTTGCAAGTGGTGATTCCATGATATCGTTAAGTTACGACTATCGCCTATCGGAAGCATCTACTTCTAACATTATTAGGGAGACCTGTGAAGTTATATGGACTTCTTTATTACCCACAGCCTTTCCAAAATTGACAGAAGAAAAGTGGAAGCAAGTGGAAAAAGGTTTTAAAAACCAATGGAATTTTCCGAACTGCATTGGAGCGCTTGATGGAAAGCACTGCATTGTTCAGGTAAGACAGTTCTCATGAAAATAATCTTTGAAACAATCTTGCAATTACAGGCCTTTTCAAATAGTGGAAGCATGTGCTATAATTATAAAAACAGTCATAGTATAGTCCTCATGGCTCTATGCGATGCGGACTATAATTTTTTAATTGTAGACATCGGTGCTAGCGGGAAACGTTCCGATGGCGGTGTCTTCAACTCAACCCACTTCGGAAGGGCCCTAAAGGAGTGTGATCCTGTATTGAACATTCCTGGAGACAAATGCTTACCGGGGACGGATGTTAGTGCTCCTTTTGTGGTGGTCGCTGATGAAGCGTTTCCCCTTTTGAAGCATTTGTTGCGCCCATTTCCTGGGCGAAACAGAGAGTCCGGATTGCCCGTTGCAGAAAGCATATTTAATTATCGTTTATCTCGTGCTCGGAGAGTAATCGAAAATACCTTTGGCATTCTTTCAGCCCGCTGGAGAATATATCGGCGGCCCATACTTGCGAAGAGAACAACGGTTGTTAGGATAGTCAAGGCCACGGTGTGCTCACACAATTGGATTAAATCCAGGAGTTCTTCATATTGCCCATCAGGATATGTCGATCATGACGGCACCGATGGAGTTATTGTTGAAGGGCGATGGCGAAGGGATTTTCCTGTAGAAGGAGCACTACGAAACGTCAGAAGGGTTGGAGCTAACAATTCCACACAGGACCCGATTAATATTAGAAACAAATTTAAATATTTTTTTTCTGAAATTTATAAACTGCCTTGGCAGGAAAATATGTTTGGTTAAATGAACGAATCAAAATTATAACGAGATGGAATATCCTTGTCATTATCCTCATAAATAAAATATTGATTTTATTACAATAAAAGAAAACATTTTAAAGCATTCGTTACTATTTATTTTACACAACAAAAAATATTACATAACAAAAAATAAATGATTTCATATCACAGAAATTTATTTAAAATAAACAGAATTTCTACCGGAATTAATACTTAGATACTTCATTATAAAAAATAAGTGATTTCATATCACAGAAATTAATTAAAAATAAACAGAATTTCTAAGGGAATTAATACTTAGATACTTCATTATAAAAAATAAGTGATTTCATATCACAGAAATTAATTAAAAATAAACAGAATTTCTACCGGAATTAATACTTAGATTTTACATTATAAAAAATAAGTGATTTCATATCACAGAAATTAAATTAAACGCATTAACTCGGCCCTAGTTAATTTTTATACTTGGCATTGGCGAGTATAATACCAATTTCCATTTTTACTCGCCTTTGCTCTGCTGGTTCCATGTTCCTCATATCTTCAGCTATCGAAAGACAATAGTGTTCAACGCCTCCATGTTCTTCGATAGGCGTATTTATGGCTTCTATAATTTTTTCAATATCGGAAGATCCCGCTAATAAATAGAGTTTATAATAATATTTTGTAAAGTAACATATGTATATATACACTTACATTTCCCTCCAATGTTTCTGGCCGTCTTTGGTATTTTTTGAATGTTCCCAGTTTCACGCAAGACATTTTCGGATTGTTCAGTGGAAGCATTTTCTGTGTATGGTGTATAGTCCGAAAGGAAACTACTTAGCGATGTAGGGAAGGCTTCGCAATCTTCAGTTACAACGCTATCAACTATATTTATACTGCTTGCTAGCAAACTGAAAAGTTATAAAAAAATTAAATGACTATACAATTAATTTAATTTTTACCTATTATCATCAATTATATATGGCGAAAGAAACTCCATAGTTTTCAGGATTGCTGGAGTTTCTTTTTTTATGCCGGCACTACCGCTTTTCGGCTTATTTGCTTTCCATTTCACATACTGCTCCCTCAGCCTTTTCCATCTTGTTTGGCAAAGAACACCTATGAAAAAGGTTTAACAAATTTTTATGTTAGGAATGATGTAGAAAAAACATTAAAACTTACTTGAACTCCCTGTAGCATTTGCTACCTCATTCCAGAGATGCTTTCGATGAGCATTGTTTTTGTATTGTTTTAGTTTTGTGTTGTATAACACAGGCCGTTTCTGAATTTCATTGATTAATAATTCGTCAAGCATTATACTTATTTATAGTTATCGGGACTTGAACGAAAATTTCGCCGAAACACAAGCCTGGGTGGCAAACAGGCCCGTTAATGATGGTCACCGCTGATTAAAACAAACATTTGAGCATATAAATTTATATGGACAAAGCTAAAGCTGGTGATACTATTTTATACAATAGATCAAAGTAAAACATTATTGCAATGGAAAATCACACTGTTTTTATTATTCTCAAATTATTTGCATTTCCATGTAATATAATATCACAAACGCGAATGTGGTATGTTTACTTTTTATATTTATTTGATCTAATATTATTCATTAATTCTTGATTTACTTATATTGGTTTAATATTATTTCAGAACCACCCGAAGGCGGCTTCTTTTTCTTTGGCAAACAGGCCCGTTAATGATGGTTCGAGTTAATTGGCACCGTTCATTAAATCATTTAAGCATAGAAATTTATATTGACAAAGCTGGCGATACTATTTTATAAAATATATCTAAGTAAAACATTATTGCAATGGAAAATCTCACTGATTTAATATTATTTCACAACGGACGCGAACGAAAGGCGACTTCTTCTTCTTCTTTATAATACTTCCTTGAAATTCACTGGCAAGGTGGAATTTATATCAAACGTCAAGTTGTCAGCTGTTTTTACCATTCTGTGACAGAAAAGTTAAAGTTTATTTAACTTTCCGCCGTGACGGTAAGATGTCGCAGAAATTGCTTCTGATTGGTTGAAATCTTAAAAACGACCGGCGCGACAGAAAAACGTCGGATATGTAAATTCACCTTAAGCGCCCGTGGAAACGCGGGTTGAGTAAATTTTCGTTAAATGCAAGAAAACTCCACGAAACACGTAGGATTAGGCCGGGTTTTGCATATGTGTTTGTTTTATTGCGTTTACCGTACATAGACCCCCCCTTAACCATTTATATTCTCCTCTATTCTTCAAACCAAGCTTGCTACTAGACTTGTACTATGACCTTAACGACATGACAGGCTGGTAGTACAAGGGGTGACTCCTAAGCTTGGTTTTATCATATCAAAAAATGGAGAAACGATGTAAAATTATGTATCTGTCAATTCAGTCCAGAACCGTCATAGAAATAGCATCGAGTTAATCAAAGGGGAAAAGTTTTTATAAACTCAACGAATGCTCTACCCCGGTTTTTTTTTATGTGACACACTAGAGACTTAGGGAAGGCCCCTTTGTACTGTCGACCATGTATTTATTTTTTGAAATGTCGAACAGCAGCTCTAGTCGGAAGATAGAGAGAGAAGTGAAGGATAGATCTGTCACAACCTAGCTGCGGTATTTTTATTTCACCTACTCCCAACCATTTCGCGACTCTGACATCGGGGCATCGAGAACAACTCGCTGGAGTGTTATGCCTCCTGAAACGAGTTGAATCTCATCAACCAACCGATGACATGCGCTTGGTGAGAACTAGTGAAGGCTATGACAGGAGGAATCAGGAATGCAAAGAGGGAAGAAGAAAGAAGGAAAGTTATGTAGGCGGGAAATTGGGAATGGCTAGGACCATGGGAAAACAGTAATTGTCAAGTTACCCTACGTCTACGGCAAGGAATTCCCACGTGCATATGACCGTACGGGGATTAACGTCGCCGCTAATTGTATTGCATGTCAAGGCTACTACCGAGTCAGTCAAACAAAGTATTCATGCCAATTCTAAACTATGCTGGAATTGATTCCGCTGAAATTTTCGTACATCGGTAGCATAAACTCTAAACGGAGAGTAATTTCGAAATTACAATTTATATTACTACGTTTGAAAATTCGAGTGGAATCAATTTCAGCGTAGTTCACAATTTGCCTGAATACTTTGTTTGACTGACTCAGTAGTTTGTTATGCTCTTATTTCATATAATACATAAATTCATGAACATAACTACTTAGAACAAAATCTATGATTTTTTTTACAGACCCACAAATCCCGCGGATACGGCAGGCTTGCGGGAATGAGATTTCGATGCGGGATTGGATTCTCTAGATGCGACCATTTTGAATTTGGAATGACGCGACACAAATAATAGTATTCTACTTGTCACACCCTTTCTTTTGAAACCAATACCGAGTGGTTTGTAAATAAAAAAGCAATAACCCCATTTTGTGTTGGCCGCCATTTCGCGTTTGACGCCATTTTGAACTTGGAGTGACGGCACAAAGCTTCACGTCGACATGTTGCAAGAGGCAGAGAACGTCAAAAATGGAGAAAAATCGTACTCATAAATTAATTAAAATTTCGAAAAATGAAAACTCTTAGTTACCTGTTTCTGGTTTCCACCTTTTCTAGTTTGGCTCCCACGCGCGACGGTGCGCACAAGATGACACACAGACATTTTATTTTATTAATATTGAAGATACATAAATAGGTAGATAATGTGAACATTTGGGTTACGATTGTTCAACCCCACTGCTGCGAGAGGGTGAGGAGGCGGGGTGAATATTGGCAATCTCCATTTTTTATCAATTTTCGGGGTGCAGGGAAGCTTCAGATGAAAAAAATTTACCGACAAAAGTATCACTTTTCTCTTCGGATAAATGCGGGTGGCCATTTGACATTTTAGATTCACCCCCACCGCTTGCGAAGGGGTAAGTTTTGTGTGCGAACGATTCCACCCCCAATTTGAGCAACTTTTGTTCGAAACTTTTTTACCAAAAATTACCCTTCAGGAAATATCTGATCGTAGCCGGTCTTCCGGAGGAAGGACCCGCTTAGACTCGAGCAATCCAAACACGGACATCCGACGTTCGATATGGTTCATCCAGGTTCGATCGCTAAGTGCTCTCTTCACCAAACTTCTGAGTGACCCAATAACCTGTTCCGGATCGATAAATGCAGTGTAATAAGTCTATATATGTAAGTCCCATGAGGATGATAGCAAAAGGAAGGTGAATCCTGAAAGAGCCTCCATCTAAGGTGCAGTGAGTGCATTGCGTTTTTACGGGTGATCGTTGCACGAAAGTACAAAAACAACCCAGTGCAATGCGACGACGTGTTAACTTAAGGGGGTATTCTAGTGTATAGAAGCATGAATTTGAGGTGTTTTTTCAGCTGCTATAAATAAAAAACTAAAAATATTTTTACTATCCATTTTTTCACAAGATATTTATTCATGTTTAAAGAATACATAAAAAATAAAAAAAAGTCAAAAAATTAAAAACTGTAAATTTTGTAGGTTGTTGAAGTAGGGTGTAAAAAAAAATGGGGCGCCAAGTTTGCCACGATTCCAACCCTTCTGATGAACTCAAAAAAAAAAAAAAAAAAAAAAAAAAAACATATTAATTTAGATGAATGCTGCTATCGTACTAACTCAGAAAAAGTGGATTTTTTTTGGCTAATACCATGTTTCCATCGCACTCGAAATCTTCTGATTTCGGCAAAAATGTGGATTTCGGACGAAATCTCGTTTGAAATCTCATGTTTTAGCATATAAATGAAATCGCCTTTCGGAGGAGATTGCAATGAAATCTCGATCGAAATCTTGCTAATGACTATTCAGCCTATTCAGCAAGTGTACTCAGCTTGGGGAAATTTCTCAGCTGTAAAAAATTTTGACAGTACGAACTTGTCATTTTTAAATTTTCTATTAGTCCAGTCAATGCACGGTTTGCCTGGCAATTTCACCAAACAGCACCGATTGGCACCAAAATATGGCTGTAGGTTCTACTTACCCTCTACTTCAAAGTTGTCAATGTGCCGACGGTTGCTTTTACCCTGGGGGTCGACGCCACCCCTTCTAGGGGGTTAAATTTTTTTTAATAAAAATAAGTATGGGAATGGATAGATTGACTAATTCTAAGCAACTTGTGTTATATAAAGTTTTTACTAAAAGTCAATACTTTTCGAAATATTCGAGAGTGAAAACGTCAATTTTTCAGCAAAAAAACCCGTTTTCAGACGGTTTTTCATGAATAACTCTGAAAATAAGTATTTTATGAAAAAAACCATTCAGAGTAAAAATGTAGCTTATAAAAAAACAAAAAAAAAATACTGGGTTTAAAATATCACTAGACCTAATGCTAACGGAGTAATAGCTTGTTAAAGGTTGGGTCTTTTTCGTCAAACGCCAAAATCGTAAGTTTCAAAGTGAAATATCCGAAAAACAACGCATTTTTCGGGGAAAACTCATAAAACTTTTTTTGTAGTGCTTGGAAAAACCTTTAATTTTCTTTTTTTTTTAAGTTTCTAGTACCCAAATTAAGCGAGTTATGACAAAAACAAAATTGATCCCCATTTTTTTGGCAGCAAAAAAATGTGAAAATCACCCCCTAATTACCACCCCAATTGAACATGATCGTTACCACTTTACAATTTACTTCATATATGTACTTATAATATGCCCTATAAGTTTGACCGGTTTTAAGTGCTTGGTTAAAAAAAAATGAGCTTGAAGTGAAGAGAGCTTTTTTGCAAGTTTGCAAAAAATTGCCTTTCTTTAAAAATAACTCAAAAACTATGAAAGATACGCAAAATTTAAAAAAGTGAAAAATTGTAGGTTTTCTTTTTCTAAAACTTCTGGTTTTTTTACTTTTTCTGTACGATGAAAATTGAGGAAGATATGGCCGTTTCAAGTTTTCACATGTTCGCAAATGCAACGTTTTGAAGCTGTTTCAGCTCAAACTTTTTAAAAAATAAGAGCTTACAAAAAAATTAGTTTACATCAGCTTATAGCTCTTGGAAAAACCTATAAAATAGTTTTTTGTTGAACTTGATAGCTCAAAAACTAAGGGAGTTATGGTAAAAATACCCAATCACAAATTTTTACAGTTATCAACACACGTATATAACAACCTGATATAGAAGATTCCTTCATCTTTTCACACCTTCCCAGCCGGAAATTTATCAAGCGCTGTCAAAAGAAATAAGAATGCAGCGCTTCCAATTCATATGTGTGGAAGTTCTTCGGAAGCACGCACTCTATACTCCCATTTTTGTGCTTTGTTTTCCTCAAGTTCTCATTTATCCCCCTCAGTTGGGAAATTTGTGATTTTTCTAATAATCGCATCACTTGTACTACTAATACTATTTTTGGTGAAAACAAAAGCTTCAGGAGCTTCCCAAGAGCTTCAATTTCCCAACTTCGACTGCGCTTCTTCAACAACAAAATATAAACGCTTCGCTCTGATGACATGTCTGTGTTAAAAGGAAGGGAATTGGGATATGAATAGGAAGCTGATATATCAAAGCCAAATCCACAGCGAATTGTCATGTGTCTGCAAAGAACAAAGATAATTCGCAGCTTACACCAAATCTACTTCTGATTCGTAATACTCTAGAAGCGCATCACTAAAGCTTCCAGTGGAAGCACTTGCTTTATTTACCGCTGTGATGAAGATCCCATGTTTGCTACTTTATTAACTGAGCCTGTCAATATATGCAAAACAATGAAACATATCATAATATTATTCGGTGCAGGAATAACTTGCAAATTAATTATTTTTACATAGGTTTGTTCAATTACTTAGGCCTGCAAAAAACGGTTTTTTTTTCTTTTCAATTTAATAGTCGTATCCTAAGTATTTTTTCGCGCTGAATCCGAATCCGTTGGCCAAATTGCCCTATCACGTCAGGATTTTGAGCAATCCTAACCTAAAAGTGCCAAAAAGCGTGTTTTTTGCACTTTTGCGCGTTAAATATCTCAAAACTATGGAATGATAGGGCAAATCTGACAACGGGATCGTTTTCAGCATGCCAAAATCTATAGAAAACCATGTCGAAAGCGTGAAATTTGACAACATTTTTTTTGTACCTTGCACGCCTGTGTTATTAATTGTATTTTATTTAGTTGATTCTTTTAGATAATTATATTCTTTTACATAGGATAATAAAATCTGTATAAATATATAATTTACTATGGATCAACCAAGTACAAGCAGTAGTATCGATTATCCGGAAATTAATAAGTGTTCGATTTGCTCTTTATTAACACTTGAAGATTTTTTGCAGCTGCAAAAAGGGTTGTGGTTCAACGTGCGGTTGGCGAAGAGTAGGACTCTTGTGCAATTCAACTTGCTCAAGATGCAGCGGAGACAATTGCCTGAATAGTGCTCCAATTGTAGATCAGGAGGAAGACGAGAATGAGGCAGATGAGAGTGAGGATGAAGAAGAAAAGAATTTTTAATTATGGTTTTTGATTTTTTTTGTGTTTTTTATATCAAAAAATATATTTATTGTTTTAATTAAAAACTTAAGAAAATTTTTAATTTTTCCTATTTTTTAAATCAAATTTTAAAAAGTAGGGGTTGTTTTTATAGGGTTTTTTTTATAGGGGTTGTTTTTATAGGGGTTGTTTTTATAGGGGTTGTCTTCATAAGGGTTGCAACTTGTAATTCATGATGCAATGATAATTTCGATCGATTAAACGCTTGAATCTACAATTTTAACTTATTTTCGAATAGGGGTAGTTTACACCCCTAAAAAATAAAAAGCAACCGTCGGCACATTGACAACTTTGAAATATAGAGTAAGCAGAACCCAAATCCAAATTTTGGTTCAAATTGGTGCTGTTTGGCAGGATTGCCAGCTTTCGCCGTTTTTTCCGTGCATTGACTGGACTATATCTTTAACGTTTAAAATGGAGCTTAAATGAATGTTTATACTTTTTCTTTATTTTACAGCCTATTCTTTCCAAATTCCTCAGTTTTGTTGATATAATTATGTCTTTAAAATTTGATGTGCAAGTTTGTTATGACAAGCGAAAACTGCCTGGTGCGATGGAAACACTTTGGATTTCGCCAAATCGTTTTATCAAAACCTGCGGATTTCAAGTGCGATGGAAACATGGTATAAATTCCGGCTGTCCAAAAAAAAAAAAATTTTTTTTGCCTATTTTTTTGACTTTTCGGAATTTTTTAAAAATAGTAAAAAACATTATTTTTTTATAATAATAGTTAGTACGATAAAGACATGTATTGAGAACACTCACAGAAAATTTGAAGTAAATCGGTCAAGTAGAACTTGAGAAATCATGGCAAACTTTTTGAAAAATGTAGTTTCGAGATAAACACGTTTAAAGTTTAGGGTAAAATTACGCCGGTTTTGAACCATAAAATGACATTTTATACTTACGTTCATTTAATCCGCGATTCCTGCTCCATACATTGGGCCTTCTTCTACTTCAAAAAAAGCATTTTCCAACCAACAACAAACCCTTTTAAAGACATATTCTTGAAAGGTTGAGCTTTGAAAATATCAAAAAAAAATTATTTTTTCAAATTTCTACACTAGAATACCCCTACTAAAATGACTATATCTCTGAAAATAATTAAAATTTTAACAAGCCCTTTTAAGGACATATTCTTGAAAGGTTAAGCTTGGAAAATATCAAAAAAAGTGATTTTTTCAAATTTCTACACTAGAATACCCCTTTAACTTTAAATGCTGGCTTGGCAGGTTGTGAAGGGTGGGCTACAATCACCGTTGTTTGATTATCCTGGAGGTCACCATAGGAGCTGACGGTTCGATTTTGCCCCTTTAAACTTATTCTGCTGCAATAATTTGTACGTGTCTGTATTGATTTCATAAAAATGTTATAATTTTTCCTTTACGTTACATTCACGTTTTCGTCACATCAGTTTTACTTCCCATTCTAAAGTGTTTTACAGAACTAAAACCCAGTGCCAATATTATAATGCATAAAACTGAATAATGAATCTTCCAGAGCAGAGAGAAATATTACAATCAAATTGAGAGTGTTGTAAACGCGAAGAAATGCCTTTTCCACAATTCCAGAAGAAGCCGTTAAAACGGATTCACAATGTCACCTCTGCAAACGTAGCATCAGTGCTCCCCATAACATCCAGACTGAGTTGCATTTTCTCCCACATGTTAACAGATAAAGCTGGTTACTGGAGATAAATGGTAACAATCTCGTCCACAAAAAGACTAAAAAATTTGTTCAAATCCATTCTTTTGAATTAAACTCCATCTTAGCTTCTTAGGAAAAAAAAAAGGAGCAGCTCCTTACAACTGCACTCGAGGGATGTGTGTCTTTGGAAATTTCATATGCCCAGCAGCAACAATTGCACTCTTACATACCCTATTTTATGCAGGCTTCCTGAAATGAATTGCGCCAACCGGAACTTTTACAATGTTGAGATAAAAGCATTCCCTTAAATATTAATAGAGTTCGGGGCAAGATACCAACACATGCTGCCTGCAGAGAAACTTGTGAATGTTCTATGATGGCTTCTTTATTTAAGTTCCTTAACAAGGGCAATATTGAGGAAGTTTCTTTCGTTCCAACGGGAGGTGCATCGGGGTGTATTTCTGAAAGTTCGTTAGCTCTTCTGGGTTTTCGGTAAGTGCAGTATGCATACCGAGCAACATATGCACATGTACGTACATATGTTAACCCGTTCTCTAGCTAAGTCTAGAAAAGTTAAATAGAGATAAATGTGGAAAATATCAAGAATAAGTGGAGAACTTTTACAAAAGTTTAATATTTGGTCAAAATTTGAGTGCTTAACTAATTGACATACATCAAGACTATTTGGGTTTTAATTTTTCAGAAAATTGGTGTCTTAAATTTTAAGAATAATTTAATGGTCGTTAGGTTAGTAGAAGTGACTGCCGCGGCCAAAGAAGCACAAAAAGCTCGCAATAAAGAATACAAAAGGTACAGAGAGCATCACACCAGAATTTCATCGCGATTGTATAGGAATACGAACGTTATACATCGACTTCTTGAAACATAAGATCCGTACATTGGCTGCGTTCAACTTACGCAGCTGACTGCAAAATATTGCATTTATGCGTTCAAAATATGAAAACAGCTGCAAAAGCCACTGCGTAACTTGAACCCAGCCATTTCATCAATACGCAAATCGTCACCGAAAAGAAAATCGACATTATGCGAGCGTGTGATTATAGATTATAGACGAAAGCGACGAAATGGAAACAGATCAACAATAAAATAAATATGTCTGTTGATAAATAATAATATACATTTTCTTAGTTTAACGATATTTTATTCATTAAATCTCTTTTCATCCAATCCATGTACTGTACATATACTATTTGGAGTGCCACCACTTCTAGCCACCATAGTAAATCGGTCATTTTGTTTTTCCAAACGTTTGATATGGAAATTGTAAAGAGCGACTCCAAAAACTTAGCAATATTCAATTTTATGTGAATTCAATTCAATTTAGCTTTTTAGATGCCAATATATTTGTCATCGGCAACCCCCAATACCTATACTTTTCGATTCCTGTGACCAACAACGTTTGATGTTTTTTCCACGTAAATTTCCTTCTCAGACCACTGTGTGCCGTGTCGAATAAGACTGAGGATAAAGGCTGGAGTTAGAATTTTCAATGGAAGTGTTCGTGGAAATGGAAGGGTGACTTCGATGGACAGTTCGGAACGGTGCGGAATGAAAATATGAGCAAATTCCATCTTTATACAAAAAAATCGTATATGTCGGAATACATAACCTACAAAAGTAATTTGATGGTCGGTAATTTAAAACATAAATATGGAGGTCGAAAAAGTAATTGATTTAGTGAAAATACATCCGGAAATTTCTATTAATTCTCTGTCCATTTTATTATTTCTGCACTCACTTATTTTAAACTTGATAGTTGTCAAAAACGGAATAAATAAGCTGCATTGTAGCCAGTTATCCAACTCCACAGAACGGTACGGGCCGGACTTACAAGAGGCAGTTCATTTGTCCCGTACACGATAGTAAATTGTACTGAGGCCTCAACTTTTTTAAATGTCCCGGTTCAAAAATAATGTACTAATGGGATATGAGCATGTATCTTGCGTTTGTAAATTACGAAGTGGAGAGACATTTCTTACTTCTTTTGCGGCAGCAAAATATCCAATCTGAACTGCGCCGAGGTGAGATTGTAAACACGAACTGGAACAACATTTTCTTATTTCTTTTGCGACAATAAAATATCCAATTCGAATGGCGGCGAGGTGAGATTGTAAACACGAACTGCAGAGATATTTTCTTAAGCTGGAAGTACATAATTGCGTTGCATTGCATTGCAATACTTGACTGGGTTTTACTGCAATGCGTTACATTATATGGATTTGACACATAAATGCGTTGCGTGTCGGCACTTAAATGCGTTTTGAAATTTGAATTCATGTTGAATTTGTGTTGAATTCCTCATCAAAATCCATTTTTAATATATTACCGAGTTAATCCGAGCTAATAATGTTTTTGCAGAAAAAACAAGTCCAATTTGACAGAGTATTGAATGCGTTGTATGCGTAAAAGTTAAAAGTTGAACAACTGTTGCATTGCATTGCGTTGCATTGAAGGTAGTGCCGCATTAATAGATCTGCCATCATTGAAATATACAGTGTAAACTTGATCTGTCAACGCATTCATGCAACGCAATGCAATTATGTACTTCCAGCTTTACTGTTTTTGCCGCAGTCAAATATCCAATTTAAACCGAGCCGTGGTGAGATTGTAAATACGAACTGGAGAGAAATCTCTTACATTTTTGAAGGAGTGAAATTTTGTACTAAAGAGACAATTCTTCCATTTTTTGAGGGAGTGAAGTTTTGTGCTCGAGGGATATTTCTTACATTTTTCGAGGCAGGTAACAATTCTTACATTTTTCGAGGGAAGTGAATTTTGTGCTGAAGAGACAATTCTTACATTTTTCGAGGGAGGCAAATTTTGTACTGAAGAGATAATTCTTACATTTTTCGAGGGAGGTAACAATTCTTACATTTTTCGAGGGAGGTAAATTTTGTACTGAAGAGACAGTTCTTACATTTTTTGAGGGAGTGAAGTTGGAGAGATATTTCTTACATTTTTCGAGGGAGGTAAAATTTTATTTTTATTTTTTAATCTCTATCTGTAACAAATAAAATATTTTCGTGTAATTTTCAATTTTAGGGAGTTTCATTTTAAATTTGTAAATATGTTTTTCTTTATACAGTTAACAATAATTTTAAAGAATATTTTTGTAATCAACATTCATAGGCACGATAATTAATATTTCCATTCATTCATTCATCATCTATCGTATCCTCTTTTTCGCAAACGCAATAGATCTACCCGCCTCGCAACATTTGAGCCATTCACTACGTGACGTGCTAGCAATACAATGGCACCTCGCCTCATTTGAAGTGAAACATTGTACTGGTTCAAAAGGAAAAAGAGGCTCTAAAGTATACTTAATATACCGTTAGATCCATGGCGCCCGTTTCAAGAGAGTGGATGAAAATGTTCTTCACAACTCCCACGACATGGGAATCAAATGAAAGGGTTGTGTTTTTTAAGTAGAATAGATTAAGTAATGTAGAATACTCAATATAGTATACTACATTGCTTATTGTACTCTACCGGTCAGACTTAATATAGAAGCATATTGAATCTAGGGTCTCGAAATTTTATAGAAATAATAATTGTGTAATTTATTAATTTTATATGTAAGCATTCTTTGAGGCACTTCATCTGTGTAAAATTCATATTTCGAAAAATACCTGTACTTTATGTTGTTTTGTGTAGATAATTCGGCCAGGCTAGCAGAACCAGCCTATGCGAGTGGCGTCCAAGAACTACCTTATTTTATACGAATAAAAGAACTGAAGTGTTTATTAATTATTTATTTTATTTTAATTACATAAGCACAGCTATTCCAGCAACCAAGTATATTGCTGTTATTTCTCGGAGTGAGCGTCAGGGAATCAATGCCACAATATTGAACTTTTACGGCTATTTATAGTCATAATCTATCCTGCTTCGTTTAAAAAACTATACGTTACATAATGGTCCCTATATACAATCTACTTGTAATACAGTAGCTTACAATTGTCAAATCAGCTTTTATTACAGTATTTCTCATATTTGGTTTTATTACAGTGTTTCTAATACTACATATCTACAGAACAAGAATAAAAATCTACAAAAACAGCATACGTACAGTAGCTACGTATGGGTACGAAGCATGGGGTATCTCCCAGAAATCCGCGGACAAGATGGATATATTTGAGAGGAAGGTTTTCCGAATAATATAAGGCCCAATCAATGAAGACAATGCCTGGATAATACGCTACAGTCACAAAATGTAAGCCTTATACAAAGAGTGTAAACTCTCGACACATGCCATGCTACTGCGTTTACGTTGGCCGGCCATGTCCAAAGAATGGTTGACTCAAGGATACCAAAAAAGCCCTCTACTACCAGATGACAAAAGACCAGTTGGCAAACCACGTTCAAGGTGGGAAGACAACGTTAAGGCAGCAAAACTGCTTATTTCAAGATACTGTAGAAAGCTGCGGAGCAGAGAAAAGTCTGGAGTAAGAAGCTGATGGAGGCTAATAGTCCATTCAAAACGCGGGGGGGGGGTGTTCCAAAATAACACCGTTAAGAAAATCCAACCCTAAAGGTTTTTGGGGTCGCTGATCACGAAAATCGAGGTCCCGCGGTCCTAAAACTAGGGCGTCACCCCTAAAAATGCAAAAAACACCCCTTTTTAGGGGGTTTTCGCGATTATTTCAGTAATAATGAAAACTAATGCGATGAAATGCACTTTTTTTTAATATTTATTTGCGAAGGTGGTTGATTTATACTAAATTAAGGCGAACTTTATGGTAAGGGGTACTCCTAAAGGGTTGAAACTACACCTAAATCGGCCAAAAATGGCAAAAATTGTAAACATTTTTTTGAAGTGAAACTTCCTTGCTCTCGTTCTGAGGATTTTGAATTAATTCCCTCAAGTACGAGTGAATTCAGAAAACTGAAACGAAAACAAGGACAGGTGTACGAAACGGAACTTGCCTTCTCACTCAATTACATAATCGGAAATTTAGTGATGACACACACCGCACTAGCAGTATAATATTTACAATTTATTTAAATTGGTCATAGATGGCTCAGGGATCGGTAAAGTAAAATGGGGAGTCGGTTATTTAAAAAAATGAGATTGTGTATTAATTATTAAATATAAAATTTTTGTAAAAGCAGCGAAATATTTTTGATTTTGAAGTGAAACTTCCTTGCTCTCGATCCGGGGTTTTTGAATTGATTCGAGCCAGTACGAGTGAATTCAGAAAACTGAAACGAAAACAAGGACAGTTGTACGAAACGGAAGTTGCCTTCTCACTCATTTACATTACATTACATTAAGTGATGCCATATAAACAAATTCTACCAAACCAGCAGGAAAATATTTACAATTTATTTAAATTTGTACATAGATGGCGTAGGCATCGGTAAAGTAAATCTGAGGAGTCGGTTATTTAAAAAATTAAGATTGTGTATGAACTATTAAAGATAAAGTTTTTGTAAAGCCAGTTAAATGTTTTTGATTTTTGTCAATTAATACTAAAAGTGTTTTTGGTAATATATATTTGAGTACATATGTAATAACTTGAGTATTGTCATCCCGTGGGCTCACAATTACATTAGGGAATAATAATTTCGAACTGTCATATCGACAGCTAGTTAGCTACAAAGTGTTACAATTAAAGTGTGACATTAGAGATCATTTTTGAAAAATATTTTTAAAGTAAATTTTGAATATCACATTTAACTTGTATTTGAAGGTGATCCGCTGTCACATTTAGTGGTTTTCTTTGGCTTACAAACAGGATTGTTTTCTATTTAGACAAGTGATATTTGCTCAGTGATAATGGATCGCAAAATTCCTTACATCTATGTATTATCTCCAGTTATCATATGATAAATTTTGAATTGTATTAAAACAATGTATATTGCCAGTATTGAGATTATGGCCGTGTTCCATACTAACAACCAGCATACTAACCACTGAAAAAGGGTAAATTTAAGTGGCTTACGCTGCGAATAACAGCAGTGTACATGAAAGTGTTACAACTTGAAACTAGCTGAAGTTCCATTGGGCGATACGCATAAAATTTCCGCCAGAAATTCAAGCTTTAGCTACTTAAAAATAGATGGCTTTTTGCTTTTTATACACTGTACTGCACTGTACTGTACTATTCATTATACTATGATCTATCAATTGAGTTAAAATATTATGGCTTCATTCATATTTTAGATTATAATGCAAGACACGAGCAAATGAAGAAAAAAAATACAATAATAAAGAACATATAGACTTAAGTATGTACGCGATGTTTCGTTTCTGCCTTGTGTTCTTTAATACACAATAATTTTTTTTGTTTTTCAAGTTTATGCTTCAAATTCGATTGTGGGCGTACTGTCAGGCAAAAATAAATTATTTTCAACCCTTAAGGGTTAAAACTACCCCTACTATAATAAAAACAACTTAATATAAAAAAAAATTGCAAACATTTTTTTTTTGCTTTTTGTTTGAAATTTGGTTCAAAAGGTATTATCAGCAAATTAATTTTTTTCAACTCTTAACCGGGTAAAACTACACCCACATTAAAATTGTAATTGGAACAAATTGAAATTTATTGTTTTGCATTAAAATTTTATATTTGATGAAATATTATTAAAAACATTTGGAAAATTTTTAACCCTCTTGAAGGAGTTAAACCTTAGGGGTAAATTGAAAAAAAAAATTTCTTTTCGTAGATTGCAATTTAAATTATTTTAATGAATTGTTTGAATAAAATTTCTTTTTATTAGAAAATATAAATTGATATATGTACATGTGTGTATGTTGCGATGTGATACGTACGTATGTGTACATGTGTGTATGTACGATGCGGGACCTCGATTTTCGAGATCAGCGACCCCCAAAAACCTTCAGGGTTCGATTTTCTTAACGGTGTTTTTTTGGAACACCCCCCCCCTGCCTAGTTTTCAAAGAACTATATTGTAGGGGTAATTTTAACCCCTTAAGGGTTGAAAATAATTTATTTTTGCCTGACAGTACGCCCACAGTCGAATTTGAAGCATAAACATGAACAATTTTTTTTACAATTTTTGCCAATTTTCGCCAATTAGGGGTAGTTTCAACCCTTTAGGAGTACCCCCTACCATTAAGTTCGCCTTAAT
Source organism: Thereva unica (assembly GCA_949987705.1). NCBI lineage: Eukaryota > Metazoa > Arthropoda > Insecta > Diptera > Therevidae > Thereva > Thereva unica. The sequence goes on from OX465281.1 coordinate 217,927,107, forward strand.
TTAGTATAAAATCAACAACCTTCGCAAATAAATATTAAAAAAAGTGCATTTCATCGCATTAGTTTTCATTATTACGGAAATAATCGCGAAAACCCCCTGAAAATGGGTGTTTTTTGTATTTTTAGGGGTGACGCCCTAATTTTAGGACCGCGGGACCTCGATTTTCGTGATCAGCGACCCCAAAAACGTTTAGGGTTCGATTTTCTTAACGGTGTTATTTTGGAACACCATAACGCGCGTTTTGAATGGACTATAAGGCCCGAATTGGGCGATCGAAGAAGAAGAACATCAATGCACCAGGCCAGGTATTTGAGTTAAACGCCGGGAGAGAGCAGGTAAAAAATCTCCAAATACTGGAATCTTTATAGTCAGTACCATTGTACTTAAGCTAGCTACTACAACAACAAACTTCCTGCAAGGTTTCAAGATGTTTCAATTCCTTCGGAAGAACTATTAACTCACTCTTGCTAATTGATCGGCTGCCTGTTCTTTTGTTGCCATATAGAGCATAATTTCGTAGTTATTACAATAAATGATAAAAGGATTTTCATACATTTCACATAATATTAAAACTTCGCAACCAAGTAAAAGATTTTTGTTCACTGTTCCAAGTTTTCCAATGTAAAACGGGATAATTAACTGCGAGCTTCAAGTGCCTTTCATACCAAGGGTACATTCTGAAGTGCTAACTTGAGTGCGCTTCTTACTGAAAGGGAAGTTGCTCATAAGGAGCAGCAAAGAGGTCCTTCTGTTAGATAGGTATCTGTTATGCATTTGCTGCATTTACCCATAAACTCTCATGGAACTTCAATCTTTCCATAAGAAAGTTTTGGAAACAAAATTATGGCCAAGATTGAGAGCGCTAAAGTAACTCTTATGCTTTGGCAGCAAACATTTTAAACTTGCATGACAAACTATCTAAATCGGTTAACGCTTGCTGTAATAGCTTTCAAGAATAACTAATTAGCACAGCTTATACATTCAAGAAAAGTTTCATCCGTCTCTTAAGGGCAAACTTGGCAAGAGATAAAAGTCAAAAGGGTTTCCTCGTTCTTTAGCAATTCCGACGGGAAGTAATCTTGAAGATTTACTGAAAAATCATTTCACCTAATAAATTTCACTGCATTTACTGTAAATATTTCAGTCGTGTGAAATCCTTCCAAAAAATTTACTGCAGGCTGCTCTCAGAATCCTTTAAAAATGAATTTAGTAAGGTGTGAAAGGTGTGATTTATTGTTTTCCGTTTTCAAATGAAAGAGTGACTAACTATGATCAAGTTTCGATTAAAAAATATCGCATATTTTATTTATAAACATTGCATATTTCAGTTTGGAAAAATGTAAATAATTATGTCCATTTTAAAGATTTGTTTTAAATGGTAAACGTGGTATCTTCTTCTTCTTCTTTAACGGCTCTACAACCGGGATCCGGTCCTGGCCTCTCGCAACTATTCTCTCCACCGGTCCCGATTCTGAGCCGATGTCATCCATTTTGGCATCCCTAAGCTCTGAGCGTCCTGGAGCGCGTTCAAAAACCTTACTATAGTAAACCACGAGGTAAGCTGTGGCTATGCTGCTTCACTTCACTTAACCACGAAAGTTTATGTTTAACCATGGAGGTTTTTGAACGCACCGTGGTTAACTACGAATTAAAAAAAAAATGATATTTTTGTTTCCAAAAAAATCTCCGCTATTTGCTCGAATTATTCTGTATGTGTCCATTAATTATTTATTTTCTATAATTTCACGAATCCCATTTTGATTTGTTCATTTTTATCATTAAAACAAATGTCAAAAACTTGTTTTTATTCTTCTTCTTCTTAACTATCGCTAACCATGCTCCCGAGCATGGTTAAAATTTAACTACACCATGGTTAACCACGGGAGTTTTTGAACGCCAAAAAGTTATGCTCGTGGTTATGTTGTAGTTAACCACGGAGTTTTTGAACGACAAAAGTTTACCATGGTTAACCATGGTTAACCATAGTAAGGTTTTTGAACGCGCTCCTGGTCCACGCCATCCTTTCAGCGAAGGTTGGGCCTCCCTCGCTGTCGCACCCCATAGGTCTTACCGCAGGGAACTTTTCGAGCAGGCTTATCTTCATTCATACGAGCTAGATGCCCTGCCCACAGGAACCTACCGAGCTTTATTTTCTCGTAGATCTCATCATTTTAGAGTCTCCGGAATCGTCCTTCCTCACATACGGCGTCAGCAATCCTTCGAAGTATTTTCCTCTCGAACACGCCCAAGAGGTTTGAGTGCTTTTTGCTCAGCACCCACGTTTCGGATGCATATGTAAGAATCGGTAAGACTATCGTCTTATACAGTAAAAGTTTAGACGTTATGGTTAGATGCTTGGATTTTCAAGAGCCTTGTGTTGGCTTTTAGCAGTCGTGCGCGTATTTCTGGTTCCATGCTATTGTCGGCTGCTACTATTGACCTAAGGTAGGTAAATGATTTTACCACGTCAAACTCGTATTCCACTACCTTGATTGTGGGACCAATGTTAGGTGTTCTTCCAGACGAGGCCACCATGTACTTTGTTTTGATTTCGTTAATGTGCAGTCCCAGATTTCCTGCCGCTTGCTCTATCTGAGTGAAAGCTTCTTGTACAGCTGTTGTTGTTCTTCCAATGATGTCAATGTCGTCTGCGTAAGCCAGTAATTGGGTGGACTTGTGGAGGATTGTACCCCTTGATGTCACGCCCGAATCTCGGATCACTTTCTCCAACGCCAGGTTGAAAAGGAGGCAGGCAGTCAGTCCCCTTGTCGGAGTCCATTATAGATGTTGATTGGTCTGGACAGTGTTCCGGATACCTTTGCTTGGCTTGACACATTGATCATGGTCAGCCTACATAGTCTTGTCAGTTTGTTGGGGATGCCGAATTCGCTCATGGCTTTGTAGAGTTCTACCCTGGCTATGCTATCATAGGCGGCTTTAAAGTCTATGAAGAGGTGTTGAATTGAGTTTTGAAACTCTAGACTTTTTTCCATAGCCTGCCTCAAGGTGAAAATCTGATCAGGCTAGGTGAAAAATCTCAAACGCGGTATCACCTTAATCCTTTAAAGTGTAGTTAAAATGTTACAAGACCAACAGGATGTATTACTGAAAATGTTGAAACGCCTGGCTGTGGATAGCTTTTGGATAGACGAACAAAAAATCGTATGGGTGGGGGAAAATCGAACGAACAAAGTTTTGACTTTGACGACTCATAACTCTGGACGTTGGTGGGTTGAAACCTTGACTTTTACAGTTTTGATCGGTGGGAGTCTGGAAAATATCTAATAGGGTTACAAAAATACAGGTAATATGAAAACCTCCACCAAAATTATTTCAAAACGCCCTAGTGGTTAAACCGAGATGCACCCTGTATAACCTCCAAAGGTAAATTTTTCCCACAGAGCCATCTTTCACCATGACTGAACCTACAAAAACACCAGATGGAGAATTCTACTCGGAAACAAATGCTTTACGAAGTTAACGCTATATAGGACATTAATTCGCCCTGTTATATCCCAGCGGGAAATGGATTGTTCCAATAGCCATATTTGGGCACTCCTTAAAAAGCTTGCAGAGCTCCCCAACCAGTTCCATATACTTTTTAACATTACATGTTATTGATTGACTGTCCTTTTTATGCTCCTCCAAAAGCGTTCTAGGAATATTTTAAAAGCTTTTTAAAAAGGAATATTCATATGTGATCCGGTGCCGAAAAGCTTTTATTTTGTTCATCTTTTGCAATTGCCTAAATTCTAACCACGTCTAAAGCTGCTTGTCCTCCGTATCGTACGAGAGCCGGTCCATTGAGTATGCTAATGTCACCATATTTCACAGAACTCAAAATAAGCTCCCCAGAGCAGCGCACCCAATTTTACCCATTGGGATGCTACGGGATTAAAACATGAACGCTTACACAATAGGTAGAGGACATGATAAATTCCTTTGAATGGGAAGTTTTGAAAAGCATAAAAGGCCAATTTGTCAGGAAGGGACATGGAGAATCAGGTATAACAAACAACCGGCTGCCCAATCCAATAACCTCAAAGGCAAATTTTCCCTACACAACCAGGGGCCTTACTAAAACCTTAAAAGTGGTTTGGATATAAAACCACCTTTTGGTCATACTAAAATCCCCAAAGGCTTTTCCCCAGACAACCATCTTTTGCCCTAACTAAACCCCATATTTTATCTACAGAGTTATCGTTTGCCATAGCTAAAACTCCAAAGTGGATTTGACGTACTTCCCCTAAGCCTGCCTACTATGTCAATTCCCCTCAATTCCTTTCATTTTTCGTGACGGTCCCATATCAAACACAGACAGTTAAGCCTGAACTACATTAAAAAGCAGTGCAGTGCAGCACTGCGAATTGAAATTTAGACTTCTTGCAACTGAACGTGTCAACCCACATTAACTTCACTGCCTTGCACTGCACCGCACTGCACTGCCTTGTCTTAGGCTAATTTCTAAAATACTGCTTCGCACTGCCTGCCTATTTCTAAAAAACTTGATATGAAGTTGTCATTGCCACTGTTGTCAAAATAGATAATGAAAAATTGCTAGAATTAGTGAGAAATAATTATACAACAAAAGTCAGAGGGACCACAAAAAATTGTTAAAAACTATATATGAACAGTGAATGCCAAAACACTGCTTATTCAATGTGTTTTACAACGCGTTCTCCAATAAACCACTGCAACATACTGCACAGTGCTGCACTGCACTGCTTTTCAATGTAGTTCAGGCTTTACTCTACCGTGAGCTTCACAACCTCTGTTTCCAGTCAGTCGGTAACAGAAAGGCGGCGTGAAAGTCATTACGGTGACGATTTTTCTAGGATTACTCCCTGCAAAACTACGCTATAAAAGTTTCACTCAAAAGCTTCATAGTAATACATATTTGGTGTTTTTAAAACATGCGCATTAAGTGATTTAAATATACACACTTTTCACAACGCGTAAAAAGTAACTACACGATTTTACACGCGAAATGGGTTTTAAAATCACACACTTATGTTTGAAGTGTAAACTATTGGGCCTAGAAGCTCCTGAATTTTTAATCCGGCTCTGGGTGGAGCGTTTACCTTAGCAGATGTACGCTAACGTGTTTCGCCTTCATAAAAAGGGAAACATCGACACAGCACCCCTATAACACGGGAAATATGAAAGTGAGACAGTTTCGAAATGAGAAGTGGAACGTCTACAGACGGATATAAGGTAAACTAACAAGCGGACGTTCCATAAACGTACTTGATAATTCCTTCCTCCCTCAAATCTCCTCATTCACAAAGCACACCGTTACACAGTTTTTCAATATTTGAACGTTGCCAATATCTTGGCACATCAGCAATTTGTAGATTGTATTTTTTTTAGCACGCATACACTGCAAACCCCATAATATTTTTTGCGTGTGAAATTAGCACACTACACACTTCATAAGCGTGTAAATTTGGTTAACCGTGTTAAAATAATGCAGTTTATGAATAAGCCGTGTTAGAATAATGCAGATAAAAAGCCATGCGTGTAAGAATCACACACGAGCAGAGTGTAATATTTTTTACACGCTAAAAAAATTGCAACGTTTTATCGTTTTACGTGTGTAAACGTGTGAAAATCAAACATTATGTATCATTTCACACCCTTCGCTTCCTACACACATCCTCCAATATATCAGGAACCACGCTCATCAGAGAGCTTCACATCATAACCCTTTTTACAGTCAGTCAGTAACAGAAAGGCGGCGAGAGAAGATATTATGGTGACGAATTTTCTTGGTTTACTCCCTGCAAAAAGAGGCTAAAAAAGCTTTATTTACGAAAACTTCATAGTAATACATATTTAGTGTGATTAAAACACACACATTAAGTGGGTTAAATTTACACGATTTTTCGCGTGTTAAAAATTAACACGTTTTCAACGCGTCAAAAGTGACCACGATTTAACACGCGAAATACATTTTAAATTCACACACTTGGGCTTACAGTGTACTCAAAAAGGTTCGCGACCTCTGCACTAGACCGTTGCGCTCTGGAAAACTTAAACGAGATTTCCAGATTGGAGATCAGATCCAGACGTTTAAAATACATGGACCTCCATATGTGCTAACACAAAGTCAGACGGGGCGGAGAAATGAAATGTATGGGAAATTCTCCCGCAGGTGGCCCCCGTCATCGCCACCGCGCCAATTTGTTTGTGCCTTTAGACATCCGTCACAGGTCACCATTGAACTATGTATACAGGATTTGGGGCAACAAAACGGCACGAAAATCGCTATCTACTTATCATAGACCGAATTCTTAAGGGAAGTTTATTGAATTGCAACCTTGTATTCTCCATTATGTCACTGATCTTTTGTGATTTTGCATACTAATAGCTAATAGCTTTACCATGGATTTTTTTACGAAATGCATTCTCCTTCAATGATAGGTCCATTCTATAGTCTGCAAATGCTACATGAGACCTCATCTTGGATACAACTATTTGGACAGGGAGTTAAAATTAACTTCAATGTACCTGGACAGGGCGCAAACCCGTTTTTTTTTCAACTGGTTGCAGTTTTCAGATGTGTAACACCATTTCCTCCTCCATTGGTTTATTTAGCCACCGTATAAGAGTAGTGGTTTTTTTTTGTAAGAGCGCTGCTCCATTCTTCTTCTTCTTTCTTTGTGCCCCTTTAATCCCTCATGGGACATAGGGCGGAAACAGTTGCCCTCCAGCGGACTCTGTTTTGCGCGACAGCTCTCAGCTCTGACCAGGATCTCCCAGTTGTTGCGGCCTCTGCTAGTAGGGTCCTCCTCCACGTTGTTCTAGGTCTTCCAACTCGACGGGATCCTTGCGGGTTCCAGTCAAGGGCCTGTTTGGCTAGGTTTTCGTTATCGCGTCGCAAGTTGTGGCCAACCCAATTCCATTTCCTTCGCCTGATTTGGTCGTCTATCCTTTCTTGGCCGGCACGGCGCCATAGCTCTTCATTTGAAATTCTATCTGGCCAGCGGATTTTTAGGATACGACGCAGGCATCTGTTGATGAAGACTTGTAGGCGCCCTGTGATGAATTGGGTGACTTTCCATGTTTCGCAACCGTACAAAAGAACTGCCTTAACGTTGGAGTTGAACAGCCGCAATTTGGTGTTAGTTGAGATCTCCGTTGATCTCCATATGCGGAACAGGCATGCATATGCGCCTCGTGCTTTATTTATTCTGGAACTGACGTCTTCTTCTGTACCGCCATTTTCGGTAATAATGCTACCGAGGTAGCAGAATTTATCTACCAGTTCCACGTCACGGTTATTCAGCGCAGTTCGTTCAAGTGTGTTTGCATTTATCCGCATTTCTTTGGTTTTGTTCGGATAAGCCTGCTAGACTACTTTCTGTTGCCAAATTGTTTAACATGTTTTTTAGCTCCTGATGTCTGTGGGCCAGCAAACAGATATCATCCGCGTAGTCGAGGTCCTTAAGGCGGTCTAGCAAACCCCATTGTATGCCGCCTGTTCTATTATCTAGAGCGTCGACAAGGATGTCATTTATTACTATAAGAAATAGTAATGGCGAAAGTAGACATCCTTGTCGTACTCCTGAATTCACCTCGAAGCTGTCGGATAATTTTCCATTATGGAGAACTCTGCATTTGGAATTGTTGTAAAGGGCTTTTATCAATTCTATTATTTTATCAGGCAGTCCACGTCGCCGTAATGCCTGCCATATAAAGCTCCTATTAACCGAGTCGAATGCTTTCTCATAATCTACGAAAGCTAGGTAAAGGGGGGATCGGAATTCAGTAGACTGCTCCACTATGATTCTCAAGGTGTTAATATGGTCTATACATGAGCGGCCCTTCCTGAATCCGGCCTGCTGCCTTCTAAGCGTTCGGTCTACTGCCTCTCTTATCCTTGATAATATAACGTGGGACAAGATTTTACCCACAGTAGATAATAGACAGATGCCTCTCCAGTTGTCGCATATTGTTAGGCTGCTCCATTAAATACTCTAAACGCATATTTCACTCAATCTTCGCTATGAAGACATGCACTGTTTACTTTAACAATCCAATATTTTTCTTTAGTTGTAATTTTCAATTTGCTGCATTTTTTTTTACTTAACATTTGCCTCAAATGCATTTGTCGTCTAGGAATGGCGAGCATTTTTATATTCTTCCCGCACAAGCTGCAATATTTGAATCCGCATTTAGTTAGGGAATTTCTTCACATTTATTCCATTCATATTTTCTAAAATAAACGATGTTGAACATGCTGCTGGCTGCTCCACAGTTAGTGGCACAGGAAGAATACGGTATGCTAAAAAATATTTCATAATTCACCCCGACCTCTGGCAAACTCATCCGTATTTCATTCAGGCCTCCACATTTTATCCCTGGGCACATACAGAAAACAACCCACAGGGCGCCATAACGTAAGATTTTTGGAGCTCGGATGCAGCATACCACAAGGAACGAATATGAAGAGATAGTGTTCCCACAAACACTCAATACAGCCCCAAAATTCTGTCTGGCCTTAACATATGAATGCTTTATACCCTGCAGATGTGTACTACAAGGTTGCTCCACTGCTATGTAGGAAGGACCTTTCCTTCCTTCTTTACTCTAGAATCCTTCATCCGTATTGTGGTATGTAGGTTTCACAAACAGAAAAAATTAAGAAAGTTTATTGCTTTGGGCTCCTTTTCGGGGAAGTTCAAGCTGCTTGCGGTTGGGTCAGAATATTTTCTTTTAGTGCAAATGAAGTTATGGTCAAACCCTTAAGACTTTTTTAAATTTTCCTTTGGGTGAATTTTAAAATAAACCTTTTTAAGAATTTCAATCTTTAAAAGCATAAATTTCTACTTTTGCTACTTTTAAAAGTTTGCCGCTTTGAGAAAATAAGCAATGCAGGAATTTATTATTTTCCTGTTTTCTCTTATTTTGTTTCAAACAAGTTTGAGGAATTTTACCCCGAAAGGCGAAAGTGAAAATACTTGTTCTAAAGGAACAGTGAAAAAACTGCAATTTTCTTTATATGAGATGTTCCGTGAAGAATAGGCTGGTGAATTCAGAATAACTAATGGCATTGAATTGAGTTGGGATTGTCATAGCGAAGCTGATAATCTGTACTAGCGTACATTTTATTTAAAGGGATTTATAACCATCCATCAAAATTGATCGTACGCCATTCTTAGGCTGTGTGCGTAACCGGCTAATTGCTTCCAGATATTTTGGAAGCTTCCCAGTCTAATTCTAGTACTGTGCGAAACCAAAACTGAAAATAGCTTGCTAAAATTTTGTCAGTTGACATGTACTTGACTTTTAATTGTAAAAGTAACATTTGAAGTATTATTTTAAGAATTAGAATATAATAATAGAAGCCAATGATGATATTATGGCAGTAATATTTTTTGGCGAATTTGTTGTTCATGTACGGCAAAATGTTAACGAAAAGAAAAAGGATTTTAGCTGAAAGAAGATTGCGGCAAGCAAAAGCAAGGGTCACTGAGAGGGCATACTGAAATATTTATTATTTCTTATCTTACCGCTCTTAAAAGGTTAAACTAGGTGACTACAGTTCCTCAAGTGCCCTACTCCACCCTGGAGTCCCCCAAGGCTCCATTCTTTGGCCTATTTTATTCAATATTTTTACTAGCAATATTCTAAGATTCATATGTATGCAAACGATGTGCAGCTTTATTTCCCTGCACCGAGAGATGAAGTAGATACGTGTGTGAAGTAGTGATGGGGAACACTGGTCTTGCATTTTTGCTTTTTCTTCTACATTTAGGTAGACCAAAGGAAGACCAAGACAAGACAGGACAAGACAAGAGGGCAAGATCAAGATAGCAAGACTTTTTTTTTTTTATGTGACACACTTAGGGAAGGCCCATTTGTACTGTCGACGATGTATTTATTTTGAAATGTCGAACAGCAGCTCTAGTCGGAAGATAGAGAGAGAAGTGAAGGAAAGAACTGTCACAACCTAGCTGCGGTATTTTATTTCACCTACTCCCAACCATTTCGCGACTCTGACATCGGGGTATCGAGAACAACTTGCTGGAGTGTTATGCTTCCTGAAACGAGTTGAATCTCATCAACCAACCGATGACATGCACTTGGTGGATCGGGGAACCACTAGTGAAGTCTATGACAGGAGGAATCAGGAATGCAAAGAGGGAAGAAGAAAGAAGGAAAGTTATGTAGGTGGGAAATTGGGAAAGCCTAGGACCGTGGCACCGCCGGGAATCGAACCCGGGACCTCTGGGATAGTAGTCAGGCGCCTTACCCCTAGACTACCGAGGCCCCGAAGCTCATCACTAAGTGCCAAAAGTCTTGCAGTGATGAGCAAAAAGTCTTGCAAAAATTCTTACAGATAGTCTTGCAGTCTTGCTAAATATGCAAGACAAGACTTTTAGCTCATCACACTTGCTTTTGGCACTTAGTGATGAGCGAAAAGTCTCGCTATCTTGTTGACTTGCACTCTTGTCTTGTCCCTGCCCTGTCTTGTCATGGTCTTGCTTTGGTGTTGCTAAATGTGCAAGACAAGTCTTGCTCATCACTAGTGTGAAGTAGCTTGCTGTTGACTGGCGTCATGTATCCTACTGGTTGACATTAAATTTGCTGCAGCTAAATCCTTCGAAATCCCAGTGTATCTCTCTCACTCTGCTACTGTTCGTCCTGACATATCTGTTATCGCTTTACATTCGTTTCCTCTTGTTGGCGTTACTAAAGCAAGAAATTTTGCAGTGGCACTGAATAGCAGCACGACCTGCTGCGATCATATTAGTTTCATTGTTAGTAAAGCATACGGACTCCTGTCTAAACTTCGTTATCAATTGTAGCTTGCTGAAAGGTCTGTGCATATGAATTTTTAAACCATAACCCGTGAGAAACGTTGGGGTTGCTTTTGAACGATATCAAGAAGAAGTTTAATCAAGTCCAAGTTAATGAAGAAAACTGGGACTGCCAGCGAATCTTTTGGCGCAAGAGCCCAAATCTGAAGATAAAAGAATATTGGTTGACGGTGGTCACTTTTGGACTAACATCGTTAGGACACCTGGCAGTGCGTAGTAGCAGCGAAGGAAGCTGTCGACACTTTACCGGGAGCAGCTAAAGCAATTATAGATGATTGCTCAAATTCTCACAGCAGCTGGATTTCAATTGAGGAAGTGGAAATCAAATAATCAAACGGCAATTCAGGCGCTTGAATCAAATGAATTGAATGGCGAGGAGTCTAGCTGCATGATGTTTTCTGGGGACAGTCTAACCAGTGTATTAGATGTAAAATGGCTCAACCACGAAGACCAATTTACATATCGCCCCTCGAAGGGGCTTACCTACATTTTCATACATTTACAATAAACGCTAAAAAGCAGATTTTGTAGCATCTGTAAAATTTTCAATTATGGAGCGATATGTCTCGCTAAATACGAGACGTACAGTTGTATTATTTTTACATATCACGCTCGACTACTAATACAACATTTTATCAGACTTAACTCATTTTTGCCTAAAATGATAGTTACCCCCTACTTGTATAATAGATATGCGATATGTTTTTAAAACATCAGAACCCCGGAAAGCTCACGAATCCCAGGATCGTTAGATGTGCCGCCAAGTTGTTGAATCCAAAGGACACATGGCGCCAGTAATAGTAACTTTGAAGATGCTAATACAAGAGCTGTGGAAATCAGGAATGGATCGGGATGAAGAAGCGCGTCAGGGGATTCAGGATTTATGGACAAACGTATGGAAAGAGATCATACTGTTGGAAAAGATAAGAATTCGAAAATGGTATGGTACATCAGATGCTACAAAAACGAAATTTATAGGCTTCTTGGACAGCTCAAAGAAAGTATTTGGAGTAGCAATTTACACGTACTCAGTATCCAAATGGGCCAGTACGGTGCTATCTGGTCGCATTAAAAACGAGAGTTGCCCCGTTGAAAGAGGTGAGAATTCCGCGCTTGGAATTGGCAGCCGCGTAACTGCTGTCACGGTTGCTATCGGATAGATCAACAGCAATGGAGTTTGAAGGAGGTGATGCCATTCTATGAACAGATTCAGCAGTCACTTTGTTTTGGATCCGCCAAGAGCCAGAAAATTTAAAGGAATTTGTAGCGAATAAGCGATATTCAAAAACGAATTATGACAATATATTGGGAATTATGACAATATAATTTGCCGGAACATCTACTAAATAATGTCGAAGAAAAAATAAAGAAGTTGGACGTACAAGTTATTTACCTCTTTTCATTTAAGCGATAATATAAGAAACACTCTTACACAATCAAAACAAAGCTGATGCAGTCAAAATAACAACCTCAGTTTGTTAGATCCTGTTTTCAGTTCATCGAAACTGGATAGTTAAATTAAGTAAAGGACGAAACAAAGTTATAATTAGTCTGGTGTCCATAAACTCTCTCTGGACAACAAATTTCGCTTAGCACAACCCTTGCCCAACCCTTTTTAAGAATAGCAGTTTCGATTACACACCAAGGACTATAGTATTGTTTCAGTGCATGCTGCTCAGTTTGTGAATCGTTGGGGTGTGTTAGAGTTGAATGAGCTTGGTGTAACTTTTTCAACCCGACCACACAGCAAAGATTCTTTAATTTTAACAAAATCGTTGTGTATCCTCCAAAACCAAAATATAATTTATTGCCGAAAATTTTAACTAAAAATTCGTATTATCACGGATTAAAGAATTCATCCTCAAACAAGGGTATACACTGTCGGATTGCTCACATTTGTAGTAAGCAGGGATTACCAACAACCCTCCACTCAAATTGTGATAATGAACTCACCGTAATTTTGGAAATAAACCTCCGTTTGCTGCGTTTAGGACAGAAATTAATATCTCGGTCGTTCCCAAAAACAAAATCCGATTAAAATTTGTCCGAAAAGTTGAGCATATGCTCTTCAACTCGATCCGATTACCTTTACATTTCGGCTACTAACAACGTTGCTGCTGTCCTTACACATCTGCATCGTGTACGTAGTGGCATGGTCCTTTGTTAAGCCTTTACAACCGACAAGGCTAGCCCTTGAATTAATTAAGAAATTTCAAGCAAGTGGGGGATCGGGGTTCAGAGGCTAACTAGTCATGTATCCACCTCTGTCAAGTATGACCACCATCACTTTCCGTATTCGAACTGAAACCCATTAAATAACCGAACCTGACGGGAACTAATGAATGAATCCTTTTTCCGCTTCCTATCTTCGGCTTGAACTCGTGCCCCATGTTTGTCTCTCTGGCAAGGACCTAGTCTGTTCCCTTAGCTTTTTATTTATTCACTAATTTACTTATGTACAGTGAAACTGTTTTGTGGTTAATTAAAGGAAGTTTTGTTGTTTATGGTGGAATGTAAATTTCTCAACATGTTTGTTCTTTGTTCTGTGGATGACTCTGGTGAAATTAGGGATGGCAACGGGGGCTGTGGCAAAGTGTGGAATTGAGATCTGCACAATTTGTATGTATGTATATATCTGCTGCCTTGGTTTTGTTGTTAGCATTAAACCTTTTCACACTTGTAGACAAAGGGAATATAGGTATGCCAACTGCTGACTGTGTTAGTTTTGGTCCTACATCTATCTTGTAGTTTGTGCTTCGAGGTATTCAAGAAAATCGTTCTCTACACCCTTTCAGCACTTTAACACCATAAACTCGTAATGATAATTCTGTGGATGGGATGAATGAGGTGAATATTAGCATGTCATTAAGGAGAATACGTTTTCGGTTTCCAAAGATTTTAGCACTCCACTGTATACTGTACTTTCTGCTTGAATAACTTAGGTAGTAGCAGGATTTCATATTCATGTAATCGGTAACAGTTTTAATCCTCTAAGCCAGGCCTATAAAAAATTTACTATGCATTAAAATCTCAAAGGCATTTAACCCCTTTGTTATATTTACTTTGTACAACTGAATTTCTGCATACTGTGGCTGAGTTATTTAAATTGTTCAAAAATTTATTTGGGGTGCAACATCCCTCTAAGATCTGCTAATAACGGAATTTAAAAATAAAAAATTTGGCAGTTCCTACCAAAAGATGTCGCCGACACACATACCATAATACCGTGGGCATCGGGCTACTTCGATATGTCAAACTGGGCTTATTTATTAAACATGCAACTAACCGGAACGCATTTGATTCAATCGAGTTTATTAAATATTAGCAAAACTTATCAATTTAAGGTCTTTCTGACAGTTAGCCGAAGTTTTTTCAATTACACAAAGAAAGGCTCGACCGAATGTTATAAATTTTTTTCAGAGCATTTTTTCGTAGATTTTCTACTTTCGGCACCTCAAAGAAGTCGATATAGTTTTTGGTTCGCGCGGTATCGTGCGGGTACAAAAATCACGAGCGTCGTTTAAACATAAAAAAAAACGGTTTGACCGAATTTTATGAAAATCCGAATTTTATGAAAATTTTTACAGATCACATTTTCGTTAATACTTTTCGAACGGCACCTCAACTAAAATAAAAAAAACGGCTTGACCAAATATTATAAAAATCTTTTCAGATCATATTTCCGTTAATATGCTTCGAACGACACTTCAATAGAGATATCGTGCAGGAAAAAATTACGACATACGTACATACTTCTTCTCAATTTGGAAAATGAAAATATGTACGTTGAAAATTTCTATTTCGATTTGCGGACCGATTACAATAACTTACCTATAAACTAAAAATATACGACCTAATGACGTGTTCTAGCTGATAGTTATTGAAGAAGTACATAGCTGCTGGGGGTGAGCCATTGGCATAGTTGCAAACTTGCAACCGCTTTGTTGTCGTTACCTGAGTTGAGAAAGTTGCAAACGTTGTTAAAGATAAGCTGCGCAAGAGAATGTCAATAACAGCTGCGATCCATTGGACAATTTTTCCTACTCGCAAGTAGTTGCGAGTACATCATCAATGGAACACGATTTTTGGCAATTACCAGTAAAATATAACTCCAAAGTTATTGTTTTTTTAACAGATAAGATCAATATGTATTGTTAAAGTTTCTTTTGAAATAATAGTGGTTATACAATAACATGAATTTATGTATTGTGTATATTTTTGTTAGATGTACATACATACATCCTTCAGTCAAATACGTCACGTCATATTAATTAGTAATAATAACTTGATTGAGTTTTATGTACTTGTTACACTTATTGTTTTTAATTAGTTTTTTTCCCATAGTTAGCATTGACGAGCTGACTTATGAAATATTATTTTTGTTCTGTTTAGTTCATATTTGTTCCTCTTAATAAACACGTTCAACGCCCAACAGAAGTTTCTATTAACAATTTTATTTATAACTTAACTTTCAAAAAGGAAAAGCCATTTATTTTGGAGTAGTTAAAGGTTTGAAAAGCCTGGTGGAATTTTTATGCGTAACTACCCAAAACAAGAGCAAGCGTAGTTGCGAGTAGCTAAATATGTATGAACTTATTTGGTTCTTGCAATCGCTACGGACATATAGAATATAATATAAAATCTTTTAATTTATTTTTCATGATATAATTGAGATGAGAGCCTGACGCTTTTATTTAACAAATGTGTGAATCCTTTTCGATTTTGATGTTCAAATATTTTCTGAGTGATTCTTTTAGATTTTGTGACTTTTAGAACCAGTGAGTGTTGAAATAGACAGATTATTATAATTCTAATTACTTTACTCTCGTTTTTGAAATTTTCTTTTTTTCTTTTTAGTGTACTTTACAAGCGCTTAATTATAAAATTATATTGATCCATTTAAGCTAAATAAAAGCGTTTCTTAAAAAATTTTTACTCACTTTTCTTAATTTTTTACTTTTTACTCTTAGATGTTAAATGACGTATTGAAACTTGAATTTAAAAATTTTACTTTCAGTTTTACATGTTTTTAGAGTTATATTTTTTCAATATTAGAAAAATACATAATGTTAAAGTTTATATATTCTTAGAGATTGCGTAGTCTTTGCATTTCTTCTAGACATAGCTTCTTTTTGCAGGAAACTGAACTGAAATCGATTTAATTGGTTGTATTTTGATCGAATCTTATTTTCACGAAAGGTACATCTTCGTTATAGATTAGTACTCGTGGGAAATAAGGCCACATTATTTCATCGATAAATCCAATAGCACCATTAATCAGTCCTTTTGACACGTCGAAGCTTGACCGGAGCATAACTTTTGCACCTACAAAATTTATCAATTCTTTCCGAAGATCACCAATTTTGTTTATATCTATTGGGATAATCCTTTCTAAAATGACATTGTCGACGTTCGTTGTTGAGTCCACAATCTGATCTTGAGCTCTTATTGTAAATATTGTTGGGCTTTTATTAGCATACTGTTTCAATACTAAATCGTTGTGGTCATTAACTGGTTTGTTTGTGGGGTAGATTCTCAATGCTCGTTCAATTGAAAACTCGCCGGACTATTCTGTAGAAACTTTTTGTAGAAGGAGATTTATGTGCTTTGCACGGATCTCCCCAACTCTCAATGCGTTGAGAATGTTAAAAAAATGTGTTATTTCCATTTTGTCTCATGTCCTCGGTAAATTCACACAGCGAGAAACATCTCCAAAGATGTAATGCTAGAAACATATGTTCTGGTAGCTCGAAATTTGTTGCCCGCGGACTGACGGCATCGCCGAAAACGATCACGTTGATTCCACCAAAAAGCTCATCCGGATTTTTTAGTTACTGGAGTCTTGCTTTCATCATGCGTAAGGATCCATCGAAATTTCATCTATAAACAAAAACTGAATATATATTTCCACAGTAGTTGCATACTCGGAAATGATTCCCAGTTAATTGTAACATTTCGACTATACGTCCATCTTTCTGTACTGCCAATTTGAAGGTACTATGTAGTGTCGTTCCACCAAGAAGCTGAGCAGCCGCATCGGTCAAAGCACAAACTTTCACAGACGGAACATTACCTGTGAAGAATATTGAACATGATTCAATAAAATGTATAATTTCTTAATATAAGTGAATATAAATATGAAATATGAATTTTACGATAACAACGATTAATTTGATTTTTAAGTGCATTGAGTGTGAGAGTTTTTCCAGTTCCAGCACCACCAGTAACGAAGATATGTTCTTGACCCGTTGAACCTTGCAATTGGTTTTCAATACTCTGCGTTATGCGGTTGTATACATTTCTCTGTCCGATATTCATAACATTCCGGAGTGTATTGAATTCAGTGTCATCCAACTGATAACACAGGCCTGCAAAAAACGTTTTTTTTTTCTTTTCAATTTAATAGTCGTATCCTAAGTATTTTTTCGCGCTGAATCCGAATCCGTTGGCCAAATTGCCCTATCACGTCAGGATTTTGAGCAATCCTAACCTAAAAGTGCCTGTTCAGTCACTTCATCGTAATTATTTCATTTTCAGCCACTTCATTGTAATTATTTCATTTAGTTTTAAACAACCATTTAATTTAAATATTCAAAATTTAACGTTCCATTTTTCATTGTAAATATTCACATTCAAATCAAACTGTAGTCACTGAACTTATTTCAATTTCCTTTGTATAATTCAAATTTCCGTTTTCAATATAAGCCACTTGGGCAGTCTCGTTGTAGCTTCATCAAAATCAAGTTCATATTGTTCATGTGTTTCCTTAATAAAGAATAGTTGTCGGTTTCAAAGTTGCGTTTTCATTTCATTCTAAATATTTTAATTCTAATAATTGTAAAAAAGCTTACAATTAACATTTTGGCGCCCGAGCAGGGACATTTCCCGAAAAACAAACAAAATATAGTTATTAATTTTGGTGAAAAATTGCGGTATCGTGTTCCCATGTGTCGAATCCAAAAAATAAATCGTGTTTAATCAGTGTACTTAGTGCAACAGCAAAAGTAAAAACCTATTAAAAACATCAAAAATTACCAGCCCGGATTCTATTTTGCTGACATTTTGAGTTAAAATTGGGAAAACAATAGGCTGCAGAATTCCATCAAAGAGCACCAGTAAAGACTCCATGCTGCTGGCATTCTTTGTGTAAACTTTTTAAAAACAATAGGCAGCAGATTCAAAGAGTTGATGTCGAATGCGCCTATTCATATTTTTTTACTTAATTTGAATATTATTACAATGTACAAATTTGTAATTAGATTTCTTTTAGGAAATTCTTCTAAGGGATTTCTCTAGTTCGGATTCCAGACTTCTGACATTTTATTAAATACATACATATTCGGAAAATAATAGGAGGAAAAAATTTAAATTCAGAAAGAAAAACTGGTATTGATGATAGTGGGCAAGTACAAAACCTTTGTTACTTTTTTAAAAAGACATAAATATAAATAAAGTGCAAACAAAATATTCTAATATTGGAAGAAATATATTAAATGTATATATATATATATATATATTATGTTGAAACAATTATAGAAACATTTCAAATTAAAAGTAGAAGTTGAACAACAAAGGTTCAAAAAGACAAAATCTGTGAATTGAATTATAATATCATAAGTGAATTTTCTAACGGTTAGATTGAAGAATTCATGCGGAATTGACATTGAATTTATTTAGTGATTTAAGCTACTGTAAAGTTATAGGAACTCGAACAATTGAAGAATTTACGCGGAATTGACATTGAGTTTATCTAGTGATTTAAAATAAAATTGATTTTCATTTCGAAATAAATAAAGATTAGTTGAGAAAATGGCGGAACAATTGACAGGACTTAAAACGCAAAGAGCATCTACGAAGGGATGCATTACGCGCATTAAGAATTTAGTGGAACAAAGGTCGGAACTTTTAACTGCTACTGAACTTGAATGTAGGTTAGGAATATTAGAGTCGTATTTCAAGCAAGCTCTTGCTTACCAAACTTCAATCGAACAACTTGCCCCTGACGACAATAACGAAATAAAAGTGCGAAGTGAATTAGAGGAACTTTATTGTGCAACAAAATCCCAATTACTTTTGTTAATGAATGGTTCTCGTAAAGCTAGTTTACCGGCCACAGATTTCGGGAATAAAATAATAGTAGGTAGTACTTCCACCAGTAAGCTTCCTAAACTTCGATTGCCACAATTCTCCGGCAAATATACTGAATTTCCAAACTTCATTGGTTGCTTTACTAAATTAGTTCATTTGGATGACTCACTCTCCAATCTGGAGAAGTACAATCACCTTTTGTCGTGTCTTAGCGGGGCAGCTTTACAAACGGTAAAGGCATTCGAAATAACCGAAGATAATTATGAAAAAGCATTGGCTCATCTGAAGTTGAGGTATGACAACAAACACCTCATCTTTCAAGAGCACATTGTGGAACTATTTAGTTTGCCTAAAGTTAGTAAAAATGATGCCAGCCAATTAAGAAGTTTGATCGACAGCGCTAATGCTCATTTAAGTGCGTTATATTCCATAGGTTCAGCAGAGGATATTGCAAACGCTTTTCTCATTCATATTGTTAATTCAAAGTTAGACAGTGACACCCAAGAGTCTTGGGAATCTGGAGTCGATTTTTCAAAACTACCTTCTTGGCAGCAATGCTTCGATATATTAAGCAAACGATCGCAATATTTAGAATCCCGCGCAGTCAAAGTTAATTCGTCAGAAAGTGGCAGCTCGCATCGTCAATTTTCAAGGAATAAAGTAAGGCATGACAAACATACAAGTAGCCATGCAACTTCGTTAGCAGCTATTCAATCTTATTGTTCCTTCTGTGAAGAAAAAGGACACGTTATTTACAAATGTAGAAAATTTTTAGAGTTGCCTGTAACAGAACGATTTGCAGCAACGAAGCAAAAATTGTTATGTATAAATTGTTTATTCAAAGGACATCCAGTAAGACTATGCAAGGTGCAAAAATGCCGCGTCTGCGCTTTGCCTCATCACACACTTCTACACAGATATACATCATCCCCAACAACCGCCGATAACGTTAAATTGGCCTCGGCTTCGAAACCTTTTGCCGAGACTACGATAAAAAAGGGGGAAAATAGTAGTAATACTACACTACAAACGCTTCTTTTAGACAACGACGAAGATTACGTTTTCTTAGCAACTGCCATCATAAAAGTTAAAGATAAATTCGGTCGCGAATATCAAGCTCGCGCATTACTCGATGGCGCTTCCCAACTAAATTTCGTAACAGAGAGATTTGCTCAATTCCTCCAACTGGCAAGAAATAAGGTGGAAACGAGTATTTGCGGCATTAATGATACACATTCACGAATTCGATATTCTACTGATCTCTCTATAGGATCCATGGTAACAAATTATAACACAAATCTTCACGCTTTCATCCTTCCAAATATTACTGGAATTCACCCCGAGAGGAAAATCGCTGTCGATAGTTGGAAAATTCCACAAAATATTCAATTAGCTGATCCACGATTCTTCAAACCCCAAGGAGTCGATGTGCTTATTGGCACGGAATTATTCTTTCGGTTACTTTGTGTGGGTCAGATTCAGCTAGGTGAAGGCTTACCCCTCCTTCAAAAAACGGTGTTCGGTTGGATCGTCGCAGGAAAATATTCTAGTCGCCCAAGTTCGGAAAATAATTATAACTGTCTGATATCTAAGGAGTCGGAGCCAATTCAAAGTAATACGGAACAATCATTGCTTAATTTAGTGGAAAGATTCTGGGAAGACGATAGCATCGAATCATCAAGTGTACCGCTTACTGAGGAACAGAAAAGATGTGAAGTCCACTTCAAAGAAACGATGCAAAGAGATGTCCAGGGCCGGTTCGTGGTTAAGCTTCCGTTTCGAGATCAGCCAAAGCAGATTCTGGGAGAATCTTTGGAAATCGCAAAAAATCGCTTTCGAAGTTTGGAAAAAAGACTTACAAAGAATCCAGCCTTAAAGCAAATGTATGCAGAATTTCTGAAGGAATATTTAGAGGCCGGTCATATGGAAAGCATATCAATGGCAGACGTTCCCTATACACATTACTTTATGCCTCATCAATGTGTTCTTCGCCCGGACAGTTCCACTACTAAGCTGAGAGTGGTTTTTGACGCCTCCTGTAAAACGTCTTCGCATAAATCACTTAATGATGCGCTAATGGTAGGACCCGTGGTTCAAGAGGACCTATTCTCTATTATGCTCCGTTTCCGTTCATATAAGTACGCTTTGACGGCAGATGTACAGGCTATGTACCGGCAAATTTGGGTGCATCCTGAGGACAGAAACCTTCAGTTGATTCTGTGGAGAGACTCACCCAAGGAGGATCTTCAAATTTTCAGGCTAAAGACAGTCACGTATGGGACTGCTTCCGCTCCATTCCTAGCAACACGATGTCTAGTTCAGCTTGCAGAAGACTTCGTTAATCAGATGCCCCAAGCTTCAAGAATCATCAAACAATCTTTCTACATGGATGATCTTCTTACCGGTGCCGATGAAAGTAATGATCTCTCTCGCATCAAGAATGACATCGAATTTATATTAGCCTCAGCTCAATTTAAATTACGCAAATGGTACTCAAACGACAAGAGATTTCTGGACAATATTCCTGAGGATTCGAGAGAAAAACCACTAAAATTTCATGACGTCGATGCGGTCAAAACTCTAGGTGTGGTATGGGAACCAACAGCAGATAAATTTAGATTTCATTTCAAGCAAAGTAGTAGCCATTCCTCAAGGATAACCAAGCGAGCAGTGCTTTCAGAGGTTTCGCGCCTTTTCGATCCGCTAGGTCTTATCAACCCAATTATAGTGAAAGCAAAAATCTTCTTACAGGAATTGTGGATACTGAAGCTCAACTGGGACGAATCTCTTCCACTGGTTCTTGAGCAAAGTTGGAAAGATTTCATGCTAGACTTGCAGGGATTAAAGCATCTGGAGATTCCGCGTTTAATGTTCTCCTCAAACGGCTCCATCAGGAATGAAATTCATGGGTTTGCAGACGCTTCAGTGCGGGCGTATGGATGCTGTTTATATATCCGCTCCATAGACATAAATGGATCCATTTCTACGAATCTTTTGACCGCAAAGTCGAAAGTTGCGCCAATAAAGTCTCGATCTTTACCTTGCCTGGAATTATGTGCTGCACTATTGCTCTCAAAACTTCTGGATAAGACGCGCCAGAGCATCGATAAGAAAATAGACGACATAATTCTATGGACTGATTCAGAAATCGTGCTAGATTGGCTATCATCTCACCCATCGTCGTGGAAAACCTATGTAGCCAATCGTGTATCAGAAATCCAAGAGCTTACAAAGAGTTTGACATGGAGACACGTAAATTCAAAGGCGAATCCAGCTGATATAGTGTCGCGAGGATCTAATGTGGCAGAGTTGCAGATATCTATATGGTTTTCCGGGCCAGCATATCTTCAAGAGCCCTCAAATCTCTGGCCACCTAACAAAATTCGAAGAACTAATATAGAAGAAGTTCCTGAGAGACGCAATTTGAAAACTATACTAGTATGTTCAATTTCGGATAATTTTTTAAATACAATTTACGAATGCAGCGACTTCACGAAGAATTGTCGCCGAATCGCACTGGCAATCAGATTTTGGAACAATCTCCAGTTGAAGAAAAAGAAACAAAATATCGTAAACTCTGAGATAACATCCACAGAAATAGACAACGCATTTCTCAGAATAATAAACTGTGTTCAAACATCTGAATTCGCTGAAGAGATAAGGTTGCTTCATGGCAAAAAAGAGTTAAAAGGTCATATAAAAAATCTCAACCCTTTCTGGGATGAAAGTTCAGGTGTTGCATTATTGCGAGTCGGCGGCCGACTAAGAAATTCTAATTTACCATATGATGCCACCTTCCCTATCCTTCTTCCCCGTAACAATCCATTTGTAAAATCATATATTAATCACTTACACGTTAAAAACTTTCATGCAGGTTCTTTAGCATTGGTAGCCATCCTGCGGCAGCGTTTTTGGGTCGTGAATGCCAGAGAATACACCAGGAGAATTGTGCGCGCCTGTCTTCATTGTTTCAAATATAGACCACGTTTAGTTCAGCAAATCATGGGGGATTTACCAGTAAGCCGAGTCAACCAATCACTTCCATTTTCACACTGTGGGGTAGATTTCTGTGGACCGTTCCAGACCACGTACCGCCAGAGAGGAAAGCAAACTTACAAGACTTATGTTGCTGTTTTCATCTGTTTTTCTACAAGGGCTGTTCATATTGAGGTCGTATCGGATCTCACGTCAGATGCGTTCATTGCCGCTCTAAAACGTTTCATAGGCCGAAGGAATTTATGCAAACATATTTACTGTGACAACGCGACCAATTTTGTTGGAGCACGAAGACTACTCAGTGAATTTAGAGAGGCCTTTCTTAAGCAACAAACTCAGTCCGAAATCATCCACTGGTGTTCGAATAACAGCATTAGCTTTCATCATATTCCACCTCGATCTCCACATTTTGGTGGGATTTGGGAAGCTGCTATTAAATCAGCAAAAACCCATCTGTATCGCACGCTTCAAGGATCTCTATTAACGTTCGAAGAGCTGGCAACAGTGATGGTTCAAATTGAGGCAGTGTTAAATTCAAGACCCATTACACCCCTTTCTTCAGATCCCAACGACGAACAGGCATTGACACCTTCACATTTCCTCGTACAAGCTCCCATCACTTACTTTGTAGAACCAGATTTGTCCAAGCATAAAGTTAACTACTTACATCGATGGCAACGACTTTCCGCTTTACTGCAGCATTTTTGGAGGAGATGGTCGAAGGAGTACGTAAGTCAGCTTCAACAAAGATTTCGGTGGCAATCTGCGCATAAAGATATCACGGTGGGAATGTTAGTCCTGGTTCATCAAGAAGACCTACCACCATTTAAATGGAGACTCGGCCGAGTTGTTAAGACAGTTAAAGGATCAGATGGTCATGTACGGGTAGCAGATATCAGCACTTCAGCTGGCATCCTTCAAAGAGCAGTACACAAACTGGCACCTCTGCCCATGGACGAAAGTGATTGAAAAGATGCGCATCCTTTCAACGGCGGCGGCATGTTCAGTCACTTCATCGTAATTATTTCATTTTCAGCCACTTCATTGTAATTATTTCATTTAGTTTTAAACAACCATTTAATTTAAATATTCAAAATTTAACGTTCCATTTTTCATTGTAAATATTCACATTCAAATCAAACTGTAGTCACTGAACTTATTTCAATTTCCTTTGTATAATTCAAATTTCCGTTTTCAATATAAGCCACTTGGGCAGTCTCGTTGTAGCTTCATCAAAATCAAGTTCATATTGTTCATGTGTTTCCTTAATAAAGAATAGTTGTCGGTTTCAAAGTTGCGTTTTCATTTCATTCTAAATATTTTAATTCTAATAATTGTAAAAAAGCTTACAATTAACAGTGCCAAAAAGCGTGTTTTTTGCACTTTTGCGCGTTAAATATCTCAAAACTATGGAATGATAGGGAAAATCTGACAACGGGATCGTTTTCAGCATGCCAAAATCTATAGAAAACCATGTCGAAAGCGTGAAATTTGACAACACTTTTTTTGTAATACTGAAAAGAAAAAACGAGGTGCAACGATGATAACATGTCTTAATAAAAATCGTCGGTTTCGCGCCAAGAAGTTTTTCTTTTCAGTATTACAAAAAAAGTGTTGTCAAATTTCACGCTTTCGACATGGTTTTCTATAGATTTTGGCATGCTGAAAACGATCCCGTTGTCAGATTTGCCCTATCATTCCATAGTTTTGAGATATTTAACGCGCAAAAGTGCAAAAACACGCTTTTTGGCACTTTTAGCTTAGGATTGCTCAAAATCCTGACGTGATAGGGCAATTTGGCCAACGGATTCAGATTCAGCGCGAAAAAATACTTAAAATATGACTATTAAATTGAAAAGAAAAAAAAAATATGAGTGTGCTTAAGACCACACTTTAGAAGTAAAACTTCTGTGCCCAACGGCTAGTCATATGCAATAGATATAGTGGAAAGTCTGTCGGATCTATAGTACGCTTGAGAAAATTCAGGCCAACGACAGATGCAGGAAGAATAGTGACGAATCTACTGACGGACTTGATACAAATTCTATTTGAAAATATCAATATTTATGAATTCCTATTTACATTAAAACATAAAAGTAACCGCGTAAAAATAATTTTTATTGGCTAATTTTCTTAAAAGCATACACGCGGTGCACCTAGTACGTATAGCATATAAGTGCGCATCCCACACGGGTATGCACGCTTCCGCCACAGGCATGGATACTACCGCCACAGGCACGAAAATCTAAACATTCGCCTCATGGAAGTAAGCTGCTGACATATGCAAGCTTACATGCATTACATTCAGAGGTTCATAAAATGGTTTTTTTCCGTCTCGGCTTTCACACATAGCCCAAAAATCTAAGTAACGAGTGCATGCAAGGTGCATGTGTTTGTTGTGCATACTTGTGTGTGCTATTTCGAATGCGGCATTACAGAAAAAGTTAAAAGTAGTCCGACCTTTGCGTGGCATGCATTCCATTCATGGAACATTCCGTCAGGCCGCATTTGAATACACACACTTCTATATTATTTATCAACGAATTGAACGCATGTACGCTTGGATATGTCACCAGCTGTATGCATGCTCCGCTCCCGCTACATTCATGATCATTTATAATTGCATCCGCATCGGCATAGACTATTCCAAACCCAAGTATTGTTTTACCAAGAAGTCCGCCAACCACATACAATGAAGCTTTACCTAAGCGAGCCGCTTTACTTTCACGAACGGGAGCCAGTCTACTTGAGTATGGTATTGGCACCCTTTATGGCCACCTAGCCAATTACCTGATTACTTCGTCCCATACAATCTTTTAGGGAGCCAATTAATTTTACAGGGAGCAAAAAGATATGCAATCAACCTTTTTTCAAATTCTTCTTTCTATGCGTAGTTGAAAATAATTTATTTTGGCTGATTAAACCGAATTCGAAGCATAAAGTTGGAAAAACATTTTTTAGAAACCTTTATATTTTCAGTCGATGTAGGGATAGTTTCAGCCCTTTACTATTATCCCTTATCATAAAATTTGCTTTGTTATAAATCAACCACTTTTGAATATAAATGTTGCAAAAAATGTATTTTATTAGATTGTTTTTGATTATAATTAAAATTATCGCAAAAACACTTAAAAAGGGGAATTTTTAAGCATATTTAAAGGTGACATCCATATTTTAAGACTGTGGGACCCTGATTTTCGTAATCAGCGACCCAAAAAACATATCAGGAACGGTTTTCACAACAGTGTAATGTTTTGACATAAACGATTCGTCGATTTGTGCAAGTTAAAAAAATTGTAATTTAAAAAGGGGAAAGGTGCAGCACATCTCACCAAAGGGGAAGTGGGTGCCAATTTTAAACAACAGCACCTCACACATTTAATTCACCACTCCCTTTTGGTATCCCAGTGGGAAATGGAGTGCTCTAAGGACAATGGAGGAGCACTCCCATGGAAGCATGGAGTGCTCCCTTTCCGCTCCCTCCCCATATATTTTTTAACATTAGATGTCCGCCTAGGCTAGCACTCCATTTGAGTTCCCATAGGAGCACTCCTGCAACGATGTAGTTGGAGACAAAAAGGAGCATTACAGAGCTTTTTTAAATATCTACAGTAGAGGTCAACATTAAAATACCATAAGAATTTTTCAGTAATTTTACGTTTTCAGTATAATAGTGAGCCATCGCATCAATACAATTTTAAGTTTTGAGTTTGGCCTATTCAATTTCTTAAATAACTCCAATAATGCTCCCTGGGGAGTCCAATGAGAGCCCTCCAACTTCCCTCCCTTTGGTACTGCTCCCAATTTTTCCCGCTGGGATTCTAAGCACTCAAACCACCGCCGAAAATTCTTCTCGTATATGCCGCTTCCAACATGTCAGTCAACTCCAAAGTGTCCGCGGCATAAGCCCGGCCAGTGACCAAACCACAAGAAAAATCTGAAATAATTCACCTCTATAGAATGGTGAATTTGTATTCCTATAATGAGATAAAGCAAAGTCCGGGCGACAACGTAGGTAACATGCCAGAAAATCTATGCAGTAAGGCAGAGTGTATTTTAGCTGTTGCATACACAGCCCCGAGTTTCTTCGTCTCTTGTACCCTTTCCCATCGTTATACGAAAGTTCTGACGATTTTTCATGTGTGAGAGCGTTACATGAATGAAATTGATTCACTCTCATGTAAATTTTTCTAAGCAAACGTCCCTAAAGAAGTTTTACTTCAAAAACCTTGCAGGCCTGTGTAATCGGCAGGAATATCCACTTCGTCATGAACTTCAATTGGTTCATATGATTGTAATATGTACTTCAAAAGCATGGACCTGGATAAAAGCATTTTCAAGCTGCTTGTCTCGTTGTTTGTAGATTTCCATGTGAGCACTATTTGTTTTTAAATACTCTTTCTTTGCTAGAAAGGCATTTTTTGCAGAGTCAAAATTTTCTAAAATTTCATTTTGACATCTATATGGTAGATGTTGCAGTAACAAACTGTAGTAAAAGTTTTCCGGGTCTGTCGTAGTTTTGAAGTAGGGAACTCGGACAGTCGCAGGGCGATTCCGCTTGCGCATCTTCGTTCCGTGAACCAAAGTGATCAGTGGCGAGTTTTCATTTTCATCTTCGACTGCTTTAAACAGCTTGTATTGTCACCGGAGTTACTTTATGTGTACCAAGTTTCATAATTTTTGATAAACTAGAAGTACAGAAATTTTGAGTTGCAAGATTTGATGCCAAGACTCCCAAACTAAATAAAAGCTTTTTGAAAAAAATAACATTTTGATGCTATTCAATTGATTTTATTGGCATCCGAGTAAAACAAAATATGGCCTTACAACGAGCGAACACCAAAC
Organism: Thereva unica; assembly: GCA_949987705.1. NCBI lineage: Eukaryota > Metazoa > Arthropoda > Insecta > Diptera > Therevidae > Thereva > Thereva unica. Next base: position 217,954,862 of record OX465281.1, read on the forward strand.
GTGATTAAAATTCAACAAAACTTTTGGTGCATATTCTTTTTTGGCTTAAATTTTCCCGTGAATGCCCGCGTGCACAGCTTAGTTCTTGGTCATTTAAATTTTTTGTTCAAAATTGGCCGCCGCACAGTGGGGCAAAAGGCCGAAAAGCTGGCCAAAAGTCTTTAACATTAACCAATTAATTTCAAATTCGGTATACGGGGGTTTTTGGGGTCGGTGATCAAGAATTTAGTATCCATTTTTCCATAAACAATATGGCGGGTTCAAAATGGCGACCAAAAGTAGTTAAATATCCTTCAATTGCTACAAAACCTGGTATACTGGGGTTTTGCGGTCGCTGATTACGAATTTAGTGTCCATTTTTTTATAAACAAGATGGTGGCTTCAAAATGGCGACTAAAAGTAGTAAAATATCCTTCAATTGCTACAAAATTTGGCATACGGGGGTTTTTGGGGTCGCTGATTACGAATATAGTGTCCATTTTTTCATAAACAAGATGGCGGCTTCAAAATGGCGACTAAAAGTATTAAAATATCCTTCAATTGCTACAAAACTTGATATACGGAGTCGCTGATTTCGAATTAAGCGGCCTTTTTTTAATAAAAAATAAAATTTTAAATAAATACTTGTAAGGAAATCACTCCTGAAAATATTAACCATGTAGTCCAAAAAAGGATTTATTGAAAATCTGATGATCTTTACAAGTCGCAAATAAATGGATGAGTATTTTAAATCTTTAAAACGGCGATATCTCATGAATGGCAATTCGTACAGGAAAATGCAGAACATTTTTTTGCAAATAATCACATAATCTACAAACTTTGTAAACACTATTTTATGATAACGCTTTCCGTTTAACATGTATTTGCAAAATACTGATATTTTCACCCTAAATCCCCAAAGGGTAGAAAATCGGTAGACTTTATAACCCCTTATAAGAACCCTAAAAGGAAGCTCTCTGCCACATTCATTTTAGCCTGTACCCAGGGCCGGATTTATATATTGCGGGGCCCCAAGCACAACGTCGTGAAGGGGCCCCTCTTTCCTAGAAGCGCACGGTACGCTGCTACTCTTTTCTTTCTTTTGTGCTTTGAAAGTTCGATATGTTCGTTACATTTATTGTTTTAGTCGCAAAACTATGACGGTTGTATATTTGATTCGCAAAAAATATTATGGAAACATTATGGCCAAACAATTTTTTTACTTCCCTTTTATCTAAAGACGAACCAAACTGCTTGCTTGTTTTGCTTGTTGGTAAAGCCGGCGCTGCCTGTACCCAATCATTTCCGCTATTTCGCTTTTTTCGACTTAATTTACCTGTACTGTTTCCGAACTCAACAAATATAAAGAACATTCCAAAAAATTTATGCAGCAGTTTATAAAAACAATATTCATATAAATCTATATAAATAGGTATAATTGGAGTGTCTGTCTGTGATTTCAAAATAATTGTGTTCTTTTAATTTTATATGGTTATTTACAAGATTTTAAAACGAAATCACGCATTTTTAAAATTTTTGTCTGTCTGTATGTCTGTCTGTCTGTTTGTTCGGGCTAATCTCAGAAACGGCTAATCCGATTGGGATGGGACTTTCACTGGAAGATTCAGTATTTTGGCGGGCATGTTTTAGGCTATTTATATGCACTATATATTAGCTCTACCTGTATGTATGTATGGATGTATGTAGACAAATCTTGAAAATTATTTTTGACCCACTTCCATATAACCGATCAGCTTAAAATTTTGCACACATGTACAGTTCAAGTGACAATGCAATCTGACCACTTTATAAAAAATCAACATGGCCGTTTCAAGATGGCGGCCAAATTTCGCAATTGTGCTCGCTGACCGCCGACATGGGTATCAAATGAAAGGGAAAGATAAGTATAATATAATTACCTATTTGGTGTCATTCCAAATTCAAAATGGCGGCCGGAACAAAATGGCGGCCATCGCAGATGGCGGATTACTTTTTTATTTACATCACGATCGGTATGGGTATCAAATGAAAAGATATGACAAGTAGAATACTATTAGCTGGGTGGCGTAATTCCAAATTCAAAATGGCAGCCAACACAAAATGGCGGACTACCTTTTTTTACAACGCTCTCGGTATGGATACGAAATAAAAATGTATGTGTAGAGTACAGTAAGCTGGGTGACCATATTTTAAATATGGGTCACCACAAAATAACCGAAGACTTATAATAAACTAAAAGGTAGAAAACTAAAAATATTGGTTAAAAACTTAAAAATATGCTTTTGTTTAAAAATGAACTAAAAAGTAAAAAACTATGTTGAATGAAAACTTTTTTGCTCCAGCCAGTATATGGGACGCTAGCGAAAGGTTGCAGTAATAATAAAATACGAATATGGGTAAAGTCCCACGCTTTCAGGAAGAACAGCTCATTCTATGCTTAAGATACCGATCGAAGAAGATCATATGGAAAATCCTGCGTGGAAAAAATGTAAAGTTTTACAAGACTGCATTTTTTTTTTATGTGACAGACTAGAAGGCTTAGGGAAAGTCCCTTTGTACTGTCGACAATCTATTTTTTCGTATAGAGTGAAGAAGGGCCCTCAAAAATAACGTAAACTCTACAAACGACCCGGAAAGACGTCACCAACTAGAACGGGAATACTCCCAATTACATCGGGAGGTTAAGAGAAGTGCCCGGCGTGATAAAAGGCAGCAGATAAATGAGCTCGCAGAAAAAGCGGAAAAAGCGGCAAACACAGGCAACAGTAAGGTGCTGTACCAAATCACTAAACAGCTCTCGGGAAAGCACTCTACTAAAAAGCATGCCGTTAAGAGTGCGGATGGAAGGCTGCTGTGCAGCGACGAGGAGCAACTCCAAAGATGGAGAGATTACTTCTTCGCCGCCCTGAATGGTACACTTACACAGGAACCTCAGGAAAACAGCCACAATGCACAGCCAATAAGAATCGCCACCCGGGCCCCATCCAAGACGGAAATAGTAACCGCAATTCATGCGATGGCCAATGGTAAAGCAGCTGGAAAATATGGCATCCCGCCAGAATTGTTGAAAGCCGACTCAAGCCTCATAGCAGATGCGCTTCAGCCAATCCTAGATATAGCATGGAACACCTGTACCTTTCCGGAGGATTGGACGGAAGGTATCATAGTCAAAATACCAAAAAAGGGGGACCTAACAATATGCGACAACTGGAGAGGCATCTGTTTATTATCTACTGTGGGCAAAATTTTGTCCCATATATTACTATCTAGGATAAGTGAGGCAGTTGACCGAAAGCTTAGGAGGCAGCAGGCCGGATTCAGGAAGGGCCGCTCCTGTATTGATCATATTAACACCTTGAGAATAATAGTGGAGCAGTCTACTGAATTCCGATCCCCCCTTTACCTTGCTTTCGTAGATTATGAGAAAGCGTTCGACTCGGTTAATAGGAGCTTCATTTGGCAGGCACTACGGCGACGTGGACTGCCTGATAAAATAATAGAATTGATAAAAGCCCTATATAACAATTCCAAATGCAGAGTTCTCCATAATGGAAAATTATCCGACAGCTTTGAGGTGAGCTCAGGAGTACGACAAGGATGCCTACTTTCACCATTACTATTTCTTATAGTAATAAATGACATCCTGTCAGCGCTCTAGATAATAGAACAGGCGGCATACAATGGGGTTTGGTAGACCGCCTTAAGGATCTCGACTACGCCGATGATATCTGTTTGCTGGCCCACAGACACCAGGACCTCAAAAATATGTTAAACAATTTGGCAACAGAAAGTAGTCCATCAGGCTTAAGGCTAAATCCGACTAAAACTAAAGAAATGCGGATAAATGCAAACACCATTGAACGGACAGCGCTGAATAACCGTGACGTGGAACTGGTAAATAAATTCTGCTACCTCGGTAGCATTATTACCGAAAATGGTGGGGCAGAAGAAGACGTAAGTTCCAGAATAAATAAAGCACGAGGCGCATATGCATGCCTGTCCCACATATGGAGATCAACGGTGATCTCCACTAACACCAAATTGCGGCTGTTCAACTCCAACGTTAAGGCAGTTCTTTTGTATGGTTGCGAAACATGGAAAGTCACCCAATTCATCACAGGGCGCCTACAAGTCTTCATCAACAGATGCCTTCGTCGTATCCTAAAAATCCGCTGGCAAGATAGAATTTCAAACGAAGAACTATGGCGGCGTGCCGACCAAGAAAGGATAGACGACCAAATCAGGCGAAGGAAATGGAATTGGGTTGGCCACACCTTGCGACGCGAAAACGAAAATCTAGCCAAACAGGCCCTTGACTGGAATCCGCAAGGTTCCCGTCGAGTAGGAAGACCTAGAACAACGTGGAGGAGAACCCTACTAGAAGAAGCCGCAACAACTGCGAGATCCTGGTCGGAGCTAAGAGCTGTCGCGCAAAACAGAGTCCGCTTGAGGGCAACTGTTTCCGCCCTATGTCCCATGAGGGATTAAAGGAGTTTAAGAAGAAAGAATGTCGAACAGCAGCTCTAGCCGGAAGATATAGAGAAGAGAAGGAAGTAACTGCCACAACCTAGCCGCGATATTTTTTATTCCACCTACTCACAACCATTTCGCGACTCTGACATCGGGGCGTCGAGAACAACTCGCTGGAGTGTTATGCCTCCTGAAACGAGTTGAATCTCATCAACCAACCGAAGGCATGCGCTTGAAGGAGCGGGGAAGGACTAGGGAAGGCTAGGACAGGGGAATCGGAATGTAAAGAGGGAAGAAGAAAGAAGGAAAGTTAGGTGGGAAAGGCGAAGGACCGTGGCGCCGCCGGGATTCGAACCCGGGACCTCTGGGGATAGCAGTCAGGCGCCTTACCTCTAAACTACCGAGGCCCCCAATGGCATAATGGCTGTCTGGGAATGCGATGAGTGTACAATGGCAAATAAAGTATCTATTAACAGAACACCGCGAGATTTAAGATGTAAAAACCAATTATTTTGGGGAGTAACTGTTTTATTGGCATAGATTCCGGGCAAATGTTGCCAGCTGTCCGGACAAATATGTGAGCCGATGATATTGATGCATGTCTGAAATGATCACTCATATAGGGACATATTGGAAAACGTCATTTAAAGCAAAAGATGAGAGCGCAATCGGAAAACTCAGAATTCAGTACTATTCTCCTCAACATAGGATAAACAATAGAAAATGTTCTGAAATTAATGAGAATGATGACAGTGAGCTGCTGGATGTTGTTTGTAATGCTAGGTTTCCACTTGTCATTTTGAAATTGACAAATGGCCTATGATGACGTCATTTAGAAAATTCGCAAGTGGAAATAGTGAAAAACTGCCTATAATTGAATTGACCAACAGCACTTGTCAATGACTTGCCAAGAATTTAAATGATTGGTGCTGTTGGTTACTTCAATTATAGGCAGTTTTTCGCTATTTCTACTTGCGAATCTTCAAAATGACGTCATAATAGGTCATTTATCAATTTCAAAACGACAAGTGGAAACCTAGCATAAGTTCGTAATAGACGAGGAAATTTTGATGAGCGACATTTATGACGATTTCGAAAAGTTAAAGTTGATCAACTAAATTGACTCAACTCAATACATTGTAATACTTACAAGTGAAACATTTAACATCGTTTATAAACAAGCGTTACAGTGGATTGTTAACCAGTGCCGTGAGGGCGGTATGACCGGAAACGACGAAACACGAAAACGGGAAGCAGAAACTGTCCTTTTTAGGATCAAATCAGTAGTACCTCTTAACATGCTGGCAATCTTCGTCTCAAGCCATGTTCACCATGGGGCAAGTTTAGGGTGGCAATTATCTGAGAACGTCAAAATCTACGCGCACAAGACATATTCTGAATAAAATTGGCTAGGTATCTGTTGTGCACGTAGTATAAAAGTTTTCCGATGATTAACCTCTAATTTTAAAAAAAGTTGTAGGTAACATATTTTTATAGTCAACTCTAAAGTTTTTTATATATCCTAAATCATGTCTTGCAGATTTGCTCTTTATTTCATTATACCCTTTCCTTATTCCGGACTATGCACACATAATTTTGTTTTATTAAAAGGCGTTGCGACGCATGCGGGTTTTTGCTAGTATATTATAATACATACATAACATATGTAATATGAATCCATTAAAAGGTTATTTATACAGAAAGATGGTGGGAATAACCTATAAAATCTTGCACTTTTTAAATAAAAACGTCCACCGACTAAAAGATCGCAAAAAGTCTCAACTTTTGTTGTTTGAATTTTGTGTAGAAATGTTAAAGGAACATATTAAAAAAAAATTTAAAGCGGGACCTAGCGAGACATTTTTTGTAGGGCTTCTTTAACAAAAGCTTTTCTAGCAAAAATAATAAAAATTTTACAGTCTTTTATTAGTTAATTAATTATATAGGTATAAAAAAAGACAATATTGCTTATAGAAATGTTTTCTACGTTTTCTACATATCTTGAGGATCAGAGTCCATTTTTTTTTAATTTAATAACTTTTCACACGGTAGAATAATACGCACAACAAATAGCAGCTTCGACAAGGGCTTAAAAATTCGCACAATCACTTGCTGCCACGGTCACTTTGAATTGATCCTGCGAAGAGAAAAAGGACACCTGGCCGCCATAAACCGGTTTATTAAACGTGGCAGGGGTCTCCTACTAGATATTTATCAGGCAAAAAGTTTGAAAATCGAACTTCGATTTTTCGACTTTTGGCCAGCTTTTTGGCATTTTGCTCCACTGTGGTCGTGAGGCCGTATGTGCTCTCATTAAAAATAAAGTCACTTTTAAGAAAAGGACGCGAAAATCTGCGCTATTAATCTACGAATTAATTCTGGAAATTATGAAATATTTTAAATTCTGATTGGCATCACATTTAATGGCAAAAATAATCCGACAAACAAAATCCTTTTATTTTCTATGGTTTCTTTTCGTTTTTACTTTTTTTCTTGAAAATTAGACTATAATGGTTCCTGCCACTGTACAGAGCATAGATAACTTTTATAAAACTTCTGCTTACCAAATAAGATAAAATTGCCTCCATAGAATAAACTTCGTCCCTTTTTTTTCGAAATAGCATAATAAGGACTTCGCTGCCATCTTAATAATTGGAAAACTTAATCCGCCTTCAAACATTTTATTTGTGTGATAAATTACACTCATTCAATTGCAATCGTTTGCAATCCTGTCCGCATTTTTCTCAGATTTATTGGGCGACTTATACCTCCTCCACATGGAGGAGCGAAGGCCCAAACTGAAAAACTCTATCAATAAAATTCAATTGAGACTTGTGAGCAAATAGAAACTTATTGAATATAACTTGAATCTTGCTCAGAGCAGACCCGTCCTCGAAATAGCACTATTGAAAATAAGTTACGAAAAGTTGTAACTTTCAATTGGATGAGTACAAGTGCATCGGAGTATATACGCCGGCTGAGATTGTTGAAACTGATAGAAGCTCCTGGCTAGGATGCATGCTTTTGAGTCATGCCGTAATGCGTTCCATTGCCGAGCACGAAATCCTTTCCTTAGTGCACAGTATACTGCAGTATATTTGAGGGGCAAATAACTGGTCCGTTAGATGTCAAAAGCAGAGAAGTGATTGAGTTGCCTCTAACAAATTTTTCAGTGGGAGTGATTCCGTTCCAGGCCATAATCCTATTTAAGGATCAATTCAGAAGATGAAAAGCACTTAAATATTTTTTTTGTTGTTTTTTATTCACATACAAAACGTTTGACATTCCGCTTTTGTGAGGAAATCTATATTGACATTTTTATTTTAAAATATTGCTGATAGTCCAGTCCGCATGAAAGGAAGGCTATCAGGAATCAATTTAGCTTCCTTGTAGATGTTTCCCTCGATTGAGGTAAAGAACAAATCAAAGAAGATAGTTTCAGTCTTAGAAGCCAGAATATTCGAGTTTTTGTAGATAGTTGGTTGAGATGAACAGGATGTGGAGAGTATGTTATAGACCAATGTAAAAGGTTAAATATTGATTCGGGTAAAAAAACACGAGCTGAGATTAATTATTATCTTCTTTACTGAAAAAAAAAAAAACAAAAGAAAACTAATTCAAGTCCAAATAATGGCATGCAGCTGAGTAGCGGCTAAGTGCTGAGCTTTGATGGCTAGCTGAACTAAACAGCTTAGCTCAGCGGCTGGCAAATTTCTCAGCGTAAAAATTTTATGCTAAGTAGCTCAGCGGTAGTGAATTGATGTAACGGGGATGATACACGGGTCAACATGTTGATCAACACGAGCTTTTTCTGCGCAGTTCGTAGGCCAAGGGAAGGGTAAGGGTGAAGTGTGCGGTGTTGACTGAAACTAGAAGCGATTTCTATTTTTCCTCCAGTTGCTTGAAAAATGTTTATGTATGCGTGACTGTCAAGCGATTCTGGGTGAAAATAATTTGGAATGCACCCCCACACATATGAAATCGCAATGTTATTACACAGAGTGTTGCGTGTAGCGTGTTGAGTCGTGTATCACCTCCGCTCAACAGACTGACAGTGTGTTGCAGAGACACGTTGACTCGTGTATCATCCCACTTATTTAAAATAGAAAAAAAATTTTAGCTGTCAAAATAAATTTTAACTCAGCTATCCATCCAGCCGACACATATCGCTGAGTTACATTTTACGCCGTGCTGTTCAGCTAAGGGGCTTTTCCGCTGAGTGCGCTGGATGCGCCCAATAGCACGTCTGTCGCCAACGCTTGCTTGTTAGATTGGGTAAAGTTTTTATTATTAATTTACAGTTAACTCTGTTGCCGGGTTACTATGTTTACAGCTTGGGCAACCTCCAATGACAGCGCCGTCGCTGTCTTCATCATCCTCTCAGCTCTCCTCGTCGTCGTAGGATTTTCCTGCTTCGCACTCGTCTTTGGGGGCAGGCTGCATCAGCGTTTCATCCTATCACTTTCATCCTATTAAATACTGATTAATGCATTCGTTGCGTTCGTTTATAGTCTGGTAAATCTTCGATTACACACCGGTCTTTATCCAATACATTTATTACGATTAGTGATGGGCAAACGCAAGAACAAGACAAGACTTAGAGGGCCTCGGTAGTCTAGGGGTAAGGCGCCTGACTACTATCCCAGAGGTCCCAGATTCGAATCCCGGCCAGCCCCACGGTCCTTCGCCTTTTCCAATTTCCCACCGACATAACTTTCTTTCTTTCTTCTCTCCTCTTTACATTCCTAATTCCTCCTGTCATAGCCTTCGCTAGTCCTTCCCCGCTCCATCAAGCGCATGTCATCGGTTGGTTGATGAAATTCAACTCATTTCAGGAGGCATAACACTCCAGCGAGTTGTTTCTCGATGCCCCAATGCCAGAGTCGCGAAATGGTTGGGAGTAGGTGGAATAAAATATCGCGGCTCGGTTGTGGCAGCTCCTTTCTACTTCTCTCTCTCGCTCTTTTTGAGCCGAGGGGGTGAGCCGAGTTGGCTACATTCCTACGGTGGCTTAAAGGGTCGATGGAGGAGCAAAGGGTGCTATCGTCAATGAGTTTGATGGCGCGGTTTTGCCCCTTGTCCACCTAAGCCAAGGTGGATTTTTGGGCACCCTCCCAGATATACGAGTTGTATTCAAGGCGGGGACGAATGTAGGACTTGTACATATATTGTAGCCAGGGCAGTTGACTGAAGAAGGAACTTGCATCTCTTGAGGAATCCGAGGCATTGGTAAGCATGTTTGGCGATTTGGAATATGTAATTATTCCATCGCAGATCTGAAGTTAAGGGGTAAGGCCACTCTAGAAATTTCGAAAACTCAATTTTTTTTTTTTTGGTTAAATTGCCCCTTAAGACCCCAAAACGATAATCTAGAAGGCCAATGTACGGTGCAGGTGTAGCAGTCGCTACGCATTACTTTAGTTTTTCTCTTGTTACGAGTTTTTGTTATTAATTATCGAATTCAAATATATGTATGTACTTGCAATTTTGGAGTACAGTGTGCGTTACGTCATCGTTTTGGATTTTCACTACTACTTTGAAAATACACTTTAGGGAAATCACAATCACGTACGCTGACACTGTATAAGTATTGAATGTTTGAAAACATAGATACACGAATTTATTGACATGTAAAACTAAAAATAAAAATATATTAGTATTAGTTAGAGAGTATTAAGGGCCTGTGCGAATACTGGCTAAATGACTAAATCTTTCCACGAAATACTAAATCGTTCCAAAAAATTTCCAATGTTCAATTTAGTTCGGTTGGGGTGTGCGAATTCTCAATTGACTAAATTTGATTTTGACAGAATGAGATTTGAGTTTCGTTTCTCAGTTTTAATTTAATTTAAATATACAATCGACCAGCTCCGATGGATATTAGATGCTCTCGACAACATAAATGATTCTTATAGGAAATTAATCATAAATCTATCGCAATCTCATACAATGGATCTACCTTTACAGATCTGAAGTTAAAAATTCAGAGTAGGGGCTTGCTTAGTTGCCTAAATTTGATATTTATATTATCTCCCCGTCGAACTCCATGTATTAATGTAGTTTAATATTATATATATTATTTTTTAATTTAGTAGCTATTTTTTATTTTCCTAAGATAAGGAATTCTACATATAAACATAAAATACCATCAAAAAAAAATTTTGTCAGTAGCTGTCAACTTTAGCCCCCTCGTGAAAAGACTAAATCGCACTGCAATACCGGCCTTTCCAATAATTTAGTTTAGTCGCAATTTAGCCAGTATTCGCACAGGCCCTAAATAGAAGTCTAAAATTGTAAGAACTTCCGGCAGAATAATTTCGCCGTTAAGAATAAGTTCATTATTTTAAAAAATTAAATTAAATAAAATTAAAATAATACAAAAATAATTTAAAACTTTAAAAAATAGTTTATTTTAAAATATTATAAACTATTAATGATGTGGCGTGAGTTTTTATGTAACTAATCATTTAAACTCCAGTATCAAGACCCCCACATCACAGGCATCGCAGATTAAAGGTATTGTAAAATTATTCATGATTTTCTACTATTCAAAACTTCAAACGCGTGTATCTCAAAACTGCATTTTTTAAGTTTGCCGGAAACATAACTCAGACAATTTTCAACCGATTTACTTGAAATATTGAATATATCTTGAAAAATACATTGTCTATAGAAGTACGTAGGATTTTCTTTTATATATTGCATAGTTCATTTGTTATTAACAATTATCTGATGAGTTTTTAGGCAAATTTTTCAGTTTCCACTTTGGAAGTGCGCCATTTGGCCAAAAATTAATATATCGAAAAAAAACCTACGTACTTCTATAGCAGTTATTATATATAATCCAAAAATACAAATTGGCTTAATATAATTCAAAAATTGGAAGAGTTATTTGTCCGGCCGTGGACCCAGAAAAATCGGGGACGTTATCGGGAAAACGCGGCACAGCCGCCATTTTGAAATTGATTGCTTCAGAAAAATTTTGCATACAGTCAATAATATGTATAATAAGTCCTCTTTATTGGAATCTCGATTTATTTGGTAGTTTTTCTGAAAACAAAAATCCAAAAAACAGCTATTTTTTCGGCCTCTAGAGTGGCCTAACCCCTTAAGGTTACGCCTAGGATGTTAAGAGATGGGTCAGCCATTACATTCTTTTTGCCCACTGAGATAGACGGACGGGTGATGCAGGTTTTTGTAGAGATAAGACAGTACTTTGTTTTGGTTGCGATGAATTCGAACACGATTCTTGAGGCCCCAAGAAAGAATGACTTCACTGTCCCCGTTAATAGAATTGGTTTGGCCTGAAGTGTAGTCCTTTCATCTAGGCTGCGGTCCTACAAACACATTTAATTGAAGAAAGTACTAATCACCCGAAGTATGCGAGCTGATGTTAAATTCTTTTTGTATGGACGATTTGGTTGCATGTGTGAACGATAAGGAAACAGCTGCAAAGGTATATGTTAAGGCCTGTGAATTGATGACGATTAGAAAATGGAGCTCGAATGAGGCACAACTGATATGTTCAGCTTGCAATGATGTTCCACCGACACAAAAGGTACTTGGAGTTTTATGGTTCTGCTTGTCTGATGAAATATCGGTTCGTAAGTTCTAGAGCCACACCATCGATCCGCTAGGTATGTTTTCACCTTTTATCGTCAAGGTTAAAATCTTATTTCAGGAACTATGATGAAAACTACATGAACATGGAATAAGTTCTGTACAAAAACATGGAATAAGTTCTGTAGCAAGCTCGAACAACTTCAAGGCCGAACTATCAGTCCACGTCTCTGAGCATCAGATGCGGGAGGTATATTTCAGTCGCACATTTTCACAGGCGCCAGCCCCTCTGCTTATGGAACTGTGGCATATTTGCGTTGTCAGTCTGTGTCGTCAATAGAAACTAGATTCATCTGCTCCAAAAACCGAATAGCACAATTGAAACAAAATAAGGAGAAGCAATTAAGGCCGTATCAGATCAAATTTTTGAGCAGCGACAGCAGCAGCGGAAGAGGCAGCATGCTGCTTCTTGTATCAGATTCGTTGTAGCAGCAGCAGGCAGACGCTTTTTCGTCTTAAATAAAAAACTGAAATGTCAAAAAAGCTGCCTTGATGGGAAGCAAAATTAGGATTAGGAATGAAAAAGCAGCGGCAGCATTCAGTGCTGCTTCTGTGGTCATGTGACCCGCTTTGACCAATAGAAACAGTTTGCTGCTGATATTTTTGTTGCGCTGCTTTGGATCTGATACAGCCTTTAGTTCTGCGAGGATGGATCTTACAGCAGCCTTAATGGCTGCTCGTCTACCGCAATATATGTATAATAAGCAATTTGAATTTTAGTTTGCACAAACATACTTATGGACCGATTCTAAAATAACGTTGCATTGGATAAGAGGAGACATTAGCCGATGGAAAATGTACATATGTTGCCAACCGTGTTAAAGAAATTTGTGAGCTGAGCACGGTTAACCTTTGAAATTACTGTCCGGGAACTTCAAATCATGCTGACTTCCTAACAAGAGGAGGTTTTAAAAAGTTTTTAGCAAATTCCTATAGTTGGATAAAGGACTTTCTTGGTCGTCCCAAAGCAATAACGAAAGGCCTAAGAAAATTGAAGACGGGTTTGACAATGCTACTACTTCTCTTTACGTTTAGCGTGTTGCCGAAAAGGTTCCTGAAGAAGATATACTATTCAATGCCAGCAGTTTCAGTTTGATATATGGGCAAAAACGCGGAAAAAGGCATATGCGTGTCCGGAGCCGATGACCGTTTTAGAGTCGGAAATGAGTACCCAAAAAAAATGCTTTCGGTGGATACCGACCTAGGCAACACTTTTCCACAAAAAAACGGCCATCTAGCCAGCCATAAAGCCCGGCAGGCCCCAGAAACTGTGCAAAATGTCCCCTCCGTGGCATGTCCCAACTACAAAAATCCAGATTAATTGGGCATATTAAATGGACCAACTTGTGCCATTCGGGATAGGACGTTCACGAATGGTTTTTGGGGCCTAAAACTTTGATTTTTTCTCTTTTATCGCAAACCGGAACGCCAGAATACAGAACTTACACGTATTCGAATTTTGTCCGAAATTTTCCGTTAAAATTGCGAACCGCAGTGCCGCTAGAGCCTGCATGCGTTCGAATGTTCTGCTGTGGCTCCCTCTGCTCGGGGGATGTTTCATGAACCTGCAACAATTCGAAAACCCATTCGGCGCGTTCGATTTGAATCCGTAACTGTAAAATTCGCTTGCTCTAAAATTCAAAGTGCAAACGCATATTCAAACAAGTCCCCACCGTGGCAGTCGCGGTTTCAACTTCAAACCGAAAAAAAACGCGTCAGAAGTGGAAAGTTCAAGTTGTTCTAAGAAGCTGTGGTCACCGGTAAGCGGAAATTCACTCAGGATTCTTCCTGAACTCAGAAAAGCGATTTTAAGTCAAATAGTCCCCTCCGTGGCGGTCCCCTCCGTGGCAGCTTTTTCTTGAAATCTTCAATAAAGATAGAAATACTGAGAAAATTTCCCCAAGAAAGTTCCAAAATGGTAGACGGTCGCCTTGTAACCCCTGTAGCAGAAACGGGCTTGTTTTGGGGCCATATGGAGGGAAAACCCACAAAAAACGCGGTCGGTAAACTTTTTTTTTGCTGGGTTTTGAATGTGCAAATATGCCTTTTTTCGCGTTTTTGCCCATATGCGTCTCATGAGAATAACTGCTTATGTTTTGCGTTTCGTACCGAACTCACTTGCACCAAGCAATAGGCCGATTGACATATTTCTTACTGTATTAGAAATAGCCAACGCTGAGATATACTGGGTCAACATTGTTTCTACCGAGTGGAAATTGACGCGACAAGCGAGTTCCTTCTGATTCAACAATTTTGACTTTATAGCAGGAACACAATGCTCGCCATAAGCCGTGGGCTATGAAAGCTCTATCGCTCTCAAATTTTGCCATCGCTGTCAATCGTAAAACTAAAATTATAATAGAGCGAAGCGATACCGTAGGCGTTGAAAAAAAAATTTTCCTGTCAAATGAGTTTCAAATTTAAATTGAAACTAATTTAAACTAATATGAAAAAAAAAAGAATGCAACACGTGTATTTTTTTATTTTTAAAATAAAGCACCCTCAGACACAACAAAATTTGTCAAAAAGGCACTTTTTTGCCAAAATAATAACGTTTTATTTGTTGACAGCGGTGTTTTTTTGTATGTATGATTTGGTAGAACTGTAAGCGTCAACCAAAAAATAGAAATAGGTTCTAATTTGTATGGTCGTAGTTATGGTCACTTCGCCGATAGTTTTATTTTGTTCGTTCCTAGGTAGATACATGGTATCTATAATTTGTCAACGAAAAGCTTTTATAGCCCACGGCTTATGGTGAGCATTGTGTTCCAGGTATTAATCTTATCCTGGATGAGAATGATATTTTGCGTGTGAGCAGCCAAATAGTACATATGGAAAGCGATTATGAAGCAACATATCCAGCCATTTTGCCGAGAGCTCATCATATAACTAAATTGATCGTTCTAGGTGTCCATCATCGGACACTAAACGGAGGAGTCAACGCGGTCTTGGTGAAGTTAAGGGAAACGTTTTGGGTGCCACGGTTTCGACAGCTCATCAAAACTAATATACGAAGCTGCATTTTTTGCCGTCGACTTTTTTGTAAACCCGCTAGGCAGTCCTTTGCATCCTAGGTTTAATCATAACTTATTAGTCTTTATTATAACCTTTCAACAAATTTGCTAAAAACAAAAACAAATACAGAAATTTGAAGGTGGTAGTTTCAACTAAGAAGTTTGTATGTAAATTATACCTAGATATTTTAGAAAAAGTTCCGTCGAATTTATTGATTGAAGCTCTCAAAAATATTGTAATGTTTTAAGCAAATTATAATGAAGCTTTTATTATCGCTAATACACCAATCAGCCCACATTGATATTTTACCTCGATACGAGGTATAATTGCAAATTGGTGAACTACCAACTTTAAATAGATTCGAAATAAACTGAAAATTATCCGCTAATATCCTTTTAAGGGGATAGAGAATTATTATTCTCATCATGGCAGATTGTAGATAAAAATAATATTTTATGACCATTAATTGCTTTTATGCGACTAGTGCCGTCGGCATGATACCAAATCCACAGATTAAAATCCTCTCAGCTCGATGCTGTTTATGTTACGTTCAACTACGTAGTTGAATAGCCATACATACCCCAATCGCATAATTCCCACATCCATTTTAAAGCCCCATAGATGGAGGATAGTGGAGCATCAGTGGGTAGCATCTCAATTTTCTAGAGAGGAAAACTTCTCTGCGACGATAGTGTCAGGCCATAAACGACATCGTGTGAACACCCATAATTCATGCAACCAAGTGCAGTCTTACAAGAGGGCCATTAAAACTACGTGAAGGGATTTTATCTAAAGCCAGAAGCTGCTCTCTCCGTATGGAAAATGTCGCCATAGATCGCTCCTAGTTGCGGCCGGGACATGATTTGGCTATAAAAATAGCCTAAAATAAAATTTTGCAAAAAAAAAATACCAGGAAGGATGGAAAACTAGCATTTATGCTTTACTCCTTGTACTCTGGCAGCTCTCTGCCACATCCCCTTAAATGACTCCGTTATCGGTGGTATACGGTCTGGCCCTTTCAAATTGAGATATGAAAACATAATTTAGAACAATTTCAACCCCCGGCAAAAATTTTTATAGCTTGTAATAAATTGGGATATCCTTGGTCCTTTTTATTCGTATTTCATTGCAATAAAGGAGCTTTTTGCTTCTGTCTCAGCATAGAATATGTCAAGAAAGTTATTACCGGAGCTCTATGGGATTGTAAATTGTGCTGACTGCTAACTGATTCTTTAAAGTCTTGTTTAACATATTTTGAGAGGATTTTGTGGCATAATTTTTAAGGTAAGTCATCTTTAAGATAACGTAATGGGTTTGAAGTATTCCTTGGGGTAGAAAATTATTAAAATTTGAAGTAGTAAAAGTATATGTATATTGGAAACATTGAAATATAAACTAAACACGGAATGGTTGTAAGCTAGGTTGAGCGTACCACAATTCCTGATAGATTTGCGTTCACTGACAGTGTTTCCAGATCAGGGGAATCTCCACTAAATTTAGTGGAATTTGAGTTCGCCAGGAGAATTTCAGGGGAGAAAAATCGTCAGGGGAATCTCTAGCGGAATGCAATTTTTACGTATACTCATGCCTGTTTTTATACGTTACAGGCTAAATCCTTCTGTTTAAGCGAAATTTTCATTTCCGTTTTGGTTATGTGAAAACACTCCACTTCCCTTTAAAAATCTTCCAAAAATTCTATAGCCATTTCTATATACTTTTTTTTTTTAAATCAGAATTTAACACTTATGCCGGGTTTTCATTAGTAGAATTAGTGGTAGAGTAACTGGCGTACTTTTAAGCCGAGCTAACTCTACTCTACTTATTTTGGTAGAGTACCCGTTTTCACTTAAATTGAAAATAGTATGGTGCAGAAGGTAATAGTGACTAGCTGCTAAACGCTAAAACTTTAATGACAGCACACTAAATACTTAAATGCCACGAATTTCTTGTATGCTCGACTATCTCAACACTGTTTTCATTAGCATAGTGGCGGTAGAGTACAGTGGAAAGCAGTGGTGGGGGACAGAACTAGTAGAGTAACTTTACCACGGTGCTATCCCACTCTACTCTACTGTAATCAAGTACTCTACTCTACCACTTTCGTTTTCATTAAGCGAGTTCTCAAGATAGTTAGTACTCGCCCAGTATACTCTACCACTAATTCTACTAATGAAAACCCGGCATTATTCACGTCACCCTTGAGTACTAAATATAAAATCATTTGCATTGGAGAAAGTAAGCCGGCCTAGTTGGGCGCACTCTGGCTTAGATAAACCTACACAAGCTACACAAGAGTTCTTACGCCGCGCCGTAGAAACGAGTTCTGGGCGAAAATGCTTCAAGATGTAGATGCTAGGGGTAGTGATGAGCAAGACTGGTCTTGCAGTCTTGCGTAGTCTTGCAAATTTAGTAAGACCGAAGAAGAACAAAACAAGACAGGAAAAGACAAGACTGCAATATAAAGATATCAAAACTGTGCTCATCACTAAGTTAGTTATGACCAAGTCAAGTTATGACGAAAGTCAGTTATGGCCAAAAAGTCTTGCAAAATGTCTGGTAAAAAGTCTTGCAAAAAGTCTTGCAGTCCTGTCTTAGTCTTACTAAATGTGCAAGACAAGATTTTTGCATATCTTTGCAAGACTTTTGGCACTAAGTGATGAGCACTTTCCTGGCAGCTATATCTCGGGTAAATCTTGGGCTATTCCTAACAGAATGGCTACAAGGATGAACCGAGAGGAGGCTAACGGGGTGGTGACAGAGGAAGGGGTGAGACGTGCAATAGACACATTCTCTCCCTTCAAGACATCGGGGCGTGACGGAATATTCCCTGCGCTGCTCCAATGGGGCAAAGAAATCATTGCACCCAGGCTTAGGGGAATATTCGTTACCTGTCTAGCAACAGGATACATTCCGGCGGTGTGGAGGGAAACCAAAGTGGTATTTCTCCCTAAGCCAGGCAAGAAGGACTACACCGAGGCGAAGTCCTCCAGGCCGGTCAGCCTAACATCCTTTCTGTTGAAAACAATGGAAAGAGTGGTGGCAGACCACCTGGAGAGTACTATGCTAAGGAGGCACCCTTTAAGTAGAAGCCAGCACGCTTACCAGGCTGTCAGATCTACAGAAACGGCACTTCACCAATTGGTGCGAGTAGCCGAGGGGGAACTGTATACCGGAGGCATAGCGATGGCCGTAATTATGGACATCGAAGGCGCCTTCGACAAGATACAGTTCAACAAACTCAAAGACGCTCTGGTGAGGCGCGAGGTCAGCCCCATGATTGTAAGGTGGGTGGACAGCATGCTGAAAAACAGAGCGGTAAGGATTCAGACAGGAGACTCGCGGCTTCGAGGGAGGGTCAGCTATGGATGCCCACAGGGCGGGGTCCTATCGCCCCTCCTGTGGAACATCACTGTGGACACTCTGCTCAGGCGGCTAGAGGTAATGGGCGTGCATACCGTTGGGTATGCAGATGATGTAGCGATTGTGGCACGTGGCAAGTTTATGAGCACTACGGCAGATATCATGAGGAATGCACTCCAAGTGGTTGAGCAGTGGTGTACGGAACAGGGCCTCACCATAAATGCCAAAAAGACAGACGCGATAATCTTCACTAGGAAGATTAAAGATCTGGATTTTCAGCCCCTCATGCTTTTTGGATCGAGGATCAAGGTGTCTGGGATGGTCAAGTATCTAGGTGTATACTTGGACTCGCGACTAACCTGGAAATACCACGTTGAAGAGAAGATTAAGAAGGCGACAAGGGTGCTTCACCAGTGCAGAAGAGTATGTGGACTAAGGTGGGGTATCTCACCAAGGTTAGCATACTGGACATATACCATGATGGTGAGACCCATCATAACTTATGCCTCGGTGATCTGGTGGACTAAAGTCACACAGAAAACCGTCAAGAGGCATTTGGACAAGGTGCAAAGAATGGCCAGCGTAGGTGTGAGCGGTGCTTTCCGCACCACACCCGCCGCGGCATTGGAGGCGCTGTTAGGTCTGCTGCCGTTAGATCTCCAGGTGATGAAGACTGCGGCAGCCTCAGCGATTCGGATGAGACGGGATGCCGCATGGCAGGCGTCAGGAGCCTTATATGGGCACATGAAGATTCTGGATCGCATCAAAGGGATTAGGGAGGTCATGATGCCCATGGAAGGGATCACAAAAATGAGGGTGACCGAAAGGTATCATAAAACCCTCATAGGGAACGGAACGCTCCCGGAAGGGAGTCCGGAAGACATATATATCTTCACGGACGGATCCATGATTGACGGCAGAGCAGGTGCGGGAGTCTTCTCAGAGGACTTAAATCTGACCTGCTCTCTGGCTTTGGGGAATTACACCTCAGTCTACCAGGCGGAAATGCTTGCTCTGCTGCACGCGCTGGATCACATAAATGAGGGTCAGGTGCAGGGAAGAAGTATCCTTATAGCACTGGACAATCAGGCTGTGATTAAGCGCATGAATCAGACAGAGATTAATGCGTCTCTGGCGTTGGAATGTGTCCAAAAACTGAACAGGTGTGCGAAACAAAACAACGTGACGCTAGCTTGGGTTAGAGGACATACAGGCATCGATGGGAACGAGAAGGCTGACAACCTGGCAAAACAGGGGTCAACCTCGGAATTCCGGGGACCGGAGCCATACTCTGCCATTGGCAGAGGGTTGGTAAGGAACTGCATCGAGAAATGGGTCGCTGAGGAACACCGGAGACGGTGGGATGCTATGACCACGTGTAGGCAGGCTAAGATGGTGCTTACGTTGCCGATTACCGCGGCCAGAAGAAGGATCCTGCATATGCAAAGGAGAACCCTCAGATGGTTAGTGGCACTGATTACAGGACACGGATGTTTCAGGTATCACCTAAAAAGAATGGAAATTCTGGAGGATGACACCTGTCGGATGTGCCTGGAGGAACCTGAGACGGCCACACACATAGTAGTGTGTCACTGTCCGGCGGTGGCGAGAAAAAGGGCTGCCATAACTGGACTCCATTGGATGGAGGACATGAGGCAGACTCCCTTCAATCAGCTGCTTGCGATAACTAGGGGAGTCGAAGCAAGGGAGCAATGGGACAACCCACTGCAACCCCAATAAGATGACTCTAGGCAGAGGGACGAAAAGGGACCCGCAAATAGTGGTCTGATTCGATATCCCTCGAAAATCTATATATAAGTGATGAGCACAAAATCTTGCTATATTGATCTTGTCTTGTCTTTGTCCTTGTCCTGTCTTGTCTTGGTCTCGCTTTGGTCTTGCTAAATCAGATTGCAGATCTACTTTTCTGGGGCGCATGGAAGCGAAATGACTGACTATGTCCTCTTGTGTCACATTGGCTAGACAATCGTATTCGATTGAAATGATAGCCAAATCGGACAATCGCTGGTCGGACATGTTGTTTGATGATTTTATCAATTTCAGTTTGGAGAAGCTTCGCTCCGTGGTAGCGACTCCAACTGAAATTGTGCTCAAGACGCGTAAAGCGATAACAAGGGAATAATTCCAGACTACCTCTCGCGCATAACGAATTTAAAAATTCTATTGGGCTACAAATGCCTTTGCAAGCTTCGGAAGTAATAGAAACATACATCGACATTTCGTAGCAGAAATTCTTACCACTGATGTCCGGTATTCTAGTGGTAGGATTCCGGAGGTTTTCCTCGAGCAACATGCATTACTCTTGGGTGCGACCCAAATGTTTAGAAACAATGTAAAGGCCCAAGGTCAAATTGGATGTACATCCAGATTTTCATCAAATCCATGTGCCCAGCGATTTTTGATCGGCCGACCGGCTCACAATCGATAGTTTTGGTTCATCCGCACTTCGATGTATATCCAATTTGACCATGTATGGGGACGTTAGCACGACGCATTGACAAAATCGACCATCAACGTGAAAACATCCTGCACACTACCATAAAACTTTGCTCTAGCGGATTTGAATGGAATGGATGAACTTCAGGAATAAAGTAGATTTTCCTGATTCAAGCTTCGGTCTTAGAAGCTGAAAAATGTCCTTGGCAATGAACAGATTCAATGATCTCCTCCTCCATTGATGTGAGAATGACAATTAGCTCTGCCCCTGAATTCTTAAATAAAAAGTCATGTTTTAGATAAAATTCTAAATGAGCGGAAGTCTTTAATATCTCTTTTATAGCTCTTACATATTGGTCTTAATTCTGCGCATGATTCGGTAAGACAACGTATCGACAATTGGCAATGCTACTCTGCTCAAAGCATCTACTTACCTCATTTTAGTACCTTTACGATGTTCAATCTGGTAACTAAAGTCTTTTAAAAACATGGCCCATCTAGCCGCTCTTAGTGGGGCATCTTTTTTCATTATCGTGGCGAAGGCATTGCAGTGACAATCTCAATCTTCCTACCCAGAATGTAAACTCTCCACTTCTTTAGGGCGTGTACCATGGCCCCACTACAGCGTGAGAGCGTTGTTCGGCTGTGCTTGTCGCACAATTCATGTATTCTCCCGGTGCAAGACAATAGTTCCGAATTCGTCGTTACTAGCATCGGCATGAATATGGCTCAAATAACTTCAACACTGTTGCTTTTGTCAATATGTCATTTAATGTTTTTTTTATGTGAAAGACTAGAGGCTCAGGGAAGCCCCTTTATTTTTTTTAAATAGAGTGCAATGTCGATCAGCAGCTCTAGTCAGAAGGAGTATTTTTATTCCACCTATTCTCAACCATAATTATCGCGACTCTGACATCGGGGCATCGAGAAACAACTCGCTGGAGTGTTATGCCTCCTGAAACGAGTAGAACCCTATCAAGCAACCGATTACATGGGTGGGGTGGGGGTGGAAGGGCTAGGGAAGGCTATAACAGGAGGACTCAGGAATGTAAAGAGGGAAGAAAAAGGAAGGAAAAGTATGTAGGTGGGTAAAGTGAGAAAGGCGAAGGACCGTCAGGATTCGAACCCGCGACCTCTAGGATAGTAGCCAGGCGCCTTACCCCTAGACTACCGAGGGTGTTTGGTTTCTAATTTAAATATGGAATTCTTTTTGAGCAATTTGCTGAACGATTTTGCTACGACTGTCGTCATAGTCTGTCGTCTTATTCCCTGAAACATTTGTAAAGTTTTTCTATCATACATATGGTATAGGAACTCAGTTCCTTTTTTTTTGTTGTGGCACGATGAAGCTTAGGAGTCACCCTTTGTGCTACTAGTCCGTCATGTCGTTCGAGTCATGGTGCAATGTATAGTAGTAAGCTTGATCCGAAGGATAGAATAGAAAGGATAAGTTAGGGGTCTGGGGGTGCATGAGTAGGTGTCGATGAACCTTGCGCTTGAACTCAGAGATGTTATATGAGCTCGGAAACACCGACTGCGGAAGAGAGTTCCACAACCGAGTTGTTCTATTTATAAACAACCAGCTAAACCGTAATGTGCATGAAGGGGAGGGCTGCAGGGTCAAGGGGTGAGCCGAGTTGGCCAGTCTTGTGTTGCGGGAAAAAAGTTGCCGTGTAGGCAGGAGGTTCTTTATTTCAGTGGAGCATTCGCTGTAATAATAGCGATAAAACTTGCTGATTGCAGCTACATTCCTACGGTGGCTTAAAGGGTCGATGGAGGAGCAAAGAGTGCTATCACCTATGAGTTTGATGGCGCGATTTTGCACCTTATCCAGCCAAGCCAAGGTGGTTTTAGGAGCGCCCGCCCAGATATACGAGTTGTATTCAAGGTGGGGTCGAATGTAGGACTTGTAGATTGTGGCTAGAGCAGCTGGCTGAAGGAGGAACTTGCATCTCTTAAGGAATCCGAGGCATTGATACGCTTGTTTGGCAATCTGGAATATCATTACCATTGCATATCATTAGATAGAGTCATTCCCAGGATGTTAAGAGATGGGTCAGGTGTTAGGTTATCCTTGTCCACTAAAATAGAGGGAATGTCGGTACAGGTTTTGGTGGAGATAAGGCAGTACTTTGTTTTTGATGCGTTAAATTCGACCCGATTCTTGCGGCCCCAGTCAAGAATGAGCTCGATGTCCGCGTTAAGAGAGCTGGACATGAGTTCGCGGTCTAAGCGTAAGCGTTGGCGTAAGAGTAACGCAGAGTACTGTCGTCGGCGAAACTGTGGAGTGGGTTGGAGGGGATTGAGAGCAGATCGTTAATAAATATTAGAAAGAGAGCAGGTGAGAGGATCGATCCTTGGGGAACGCCGGCCGAGATGGAGTGTGGGTTGGATTCGACGCCATCCAATACTACCCTGATTGAACGGCTGGAAAGAAAGCTCTCAATCCAGTCATAAGAACTGAGTCGATACCAATAACTTGGAGTTTAGACAGCAGAGCGGGATGCCATACTCTGACAAAAGCCTTTGAAATATCTAGAGCAACCAGACCAGACTCACCGGAACTATGGATGCTTCGGTGTAGATGCTCGTTCAAACACACAAGAAGGTAAGCCGTATTGCCTGTCGTGTATGATTTGGTTAGATTCTAAATATTGCATCAGCTTTCTATTAATTATTGTCTCCATGATTTTGGAGAGAACAGAAGTTATTGCTATTGGGCAGTAGTTTAAAGGGTCGCTGGCATCACCTTTTTTCGGAATGGGCTGAACGTGAGCTAGTTTCCAGGAGTTTGGATAAACTCCGGAGAAATATGATAAGGCAAAAAGTTTGCGCAGAGGTTTAGCCAAAGGTGAGGCACATTTATCCATAGGGGGAATATTATGGGGGCCAGTGGATTTGTTGACGTCAAGCTGCTTGAGACATTTATACACCTCACGGGTCCTGAAGAACATCCCGCCCATTGAATGGGCGATGCGATCGAGGACCGGTGGTGACGTATCAGATTCGGGCAGAGAAGAATTTGAGGCGAACAGAGATGCCAATAAATCGGCCTTGGATTTGCTTTCTGAAGAAGAGGTAAAATTCTTCTTGATGGAAGTTACCAAGGCCCAGAAGTTTTTGCTGCCTGCATTTGCGTTGAGAATCTTGTTTCTTACTTTGTCGTCAAATGACGATTTAACCTTCCTGATGGTGGAATTACAGGAATTTCTTAATTTGATATACTCACGACGAAGGGACTCACTTGGGGAGTGTCTGTACGCTCTATAAGCGGCTTCTTTAGCTTTGATGGCGCCCATGCATTCCCCATTAAACCATCTATTCGGCCTTGGCTTTATAGATTTGGTAGAATGAGGAATGAATAAGCGCATTCCAGCCCGTATAATTTTGGTTATACATAGAGCGGCATAGCTCGCACTGGCATCCCGGAAACATAGATCCCAGTCACTGGCTTGAAAAAAGCGAATTCTTTTGTCCATTCCATTCCGCGTATTTTCTTATAAAGAGGAGCGCATTATGTTCAGTAGTCGAATATATTACAACGGCCCTAACCGCAACCTGCCATTTGGTCAACTAAGGCATCCGTATCTATAGTTTCAAAAGCCACGGAGTTTATCCTTATTCAATTTCCACTACATAAATAAAATATTTTAATTCATTCAATTTTAATTACTAAGTTCCACTTGACGTCCTCAATAATTAGTTCTCTTGCAATCCAAGTTTAAATTTGATTTGAATTATTTATAATTTTTTTCCCTTTAAGCTGTTATTACTTGTACATACATACCATGCCATCTACTCGTAACAAGTGAGCTATGGATTTATGTCTTAGAGCTGTTGCAGCAACGGGCAGGACATTATCATACTACACCGATAAGTTGGGTTGTCTATATGTAAATTCATACGTTGCCAAGATACGTCGCAGCCCCAGCAGTAGCATAGAGACTATCGACATCGCTCTTTGCATATATAAACACTTTGCAAGGATATTACAAAATTTCATCCTCCAGTCTCTGCAGCTCTCGTCTTATATGCGATGACTCCTTGTTGTTATCCACAGTTAAACATAGAGTATTATGGGAAAGTCTTGTGATATGAGTTAAGTTGGATTATTAGTAATAAATGACTGCTCATCCTCGACATATTCCGCACTGTCCTTGGGCAAGAAGTATGTGCGATTTTATCCCTCATACTAGACATGACTCCTTGTAGTATAGGATAAGGTCCGTGGATCAGACTAAACGAACAATGGAAGCTTTGTGTCGCATTATACCGAGCGTCTTAATCAACCATTCTGCATATTGTCGCAATATGCTTTCAGCTAGAAAATTGCCAGGAGTTAATAATAGTGTCTTTCGCCTTATCAAAATGCCTAGTAGCGACTGGCTACGGTTAATATAATTCGATTAATTCTAAGCTTAAAATCTCTCAGATCCATTGAAATATTTAATTGGTTCTTTAGAAAGGACAGTCATGATCACATTTGATGGTTATCAAAATATTTATCTGAGACATACGCACATTTCCTTAACACAAAGGATGTCTTTTGTCTATAAAGTTTCTGGACGGGCATCTAGGGGGAATTAAAATGAAAAACGGTCGTTGAAAGGCCACATGCCCTCTGTTATCGTAAACTAAATTAGATCTAATATAAACATATTGTAAGGACATAGTCCTTGCATAGTTAACACAGCTACCAGCGTCATTTTATTTAAATGGAGTGCAGTTATGAGATCCTAATGAAAATTTAGATCCTCCTTCTAGAATGGGTAAACTGTGGTTCGGTTTGTCTCAAATGCCCATTTACTCTCTTTTGCCATTGATGTTGAAGGAGCTTAAGTGAATGGAATGCCCGGGAGGACCCTTTACCGAAATTAAAATAACGAGTTGTCGACGTTTCCTCTTTTATAAATGCAAATGTGTTCCTTTGCGTCCTGCGACTATGCTATAAGTGGTAAGTGGGAATTGTAAGTGAATCAGACATGCCATGAGGTTTAATGGCCAGAATAAATGGGGAATGGATGGTTTTTATTTTTCTTAAAATGTTTTAGTTTAAAGTTTCGGAAAATATGGACAAACAAAAAAATTAACAATTTAATCAGTAAACATGTTTTTGAAATTTAAGAATGTCGTGTTTTCGTAAATTCTAAAGAAATTATGACTTAACTTGTGGTCGATTTTTTATTTATTTTAGATTTATAGTCCAGTGGATAGCGAGTTCCGATTGGCGTCCAAAGTCGGCCATATTGTGTGAAGAATGCGACACAATGTTGCTGTGATCCATGGCAGTTCAACTCAAGCTAAGCTGATATTTCGCACAGCCAATTTATTGGTGGATAAGGTCATTCCCACCTGGGTTAAGTGGGGTGTCCTTTCCACTTCGGTTCCCTGACTAGCAAGTTCATCTGCCCTACAGTTTCCGTTAATCCCTCCCTTCCCTTAACAGAGAGCTGTGTTCAGGAAACTAACACAGATTTATATCAAACTGAGTGGCAGTCTCTCACAGAGACCTGTGGCAGTTCAGAACAGTCGTAGATGTTGCTATGACAGAATTAAGAGCCCTGAGGGCCGCCTGGCTATCCGATAGATTACAAATATTCTTATGCGATATATAATTTATCTTCAGCCATTCGAGAGCTTCCCAGATCGCAGTGACTACCGCCTGAATGACGCTGCAGTGGTCAGGTAGACGAAGACAGATGTTTATATTCAATGCCTCGAAAAAAATACCAGAGCCTACATCATCATCATAAATAGTTCCACAGCCTGGTATTGGCCTTGGCTTCCTGTAACATCCTCCTCCTTTTGAACGTCCGTACCTCTGTGCCCGTTCTCTGTTCAACATGTCCTGCGCATCAGATTCTGTTAATTTTTATAGTTTTTATGATGTTTGGATCTTTATACAATTGATACAGTTCACGATTGTATCTTCTTCTCCTGGTGTATGGAGAAGAAGATACAATTTATATTTTTTCTTTAATTCCTCCATATATATTGCGCAGGATTTTTCTTTCGAAGCACTCTAGGATGTGTTCTTCGTTAAATCTTAATGCCCAAGTTTCGGATATAGTAGTATTGGCCTTATAAGTGTTCTGTATAGTTTCACTTTAGTCCTCCTTGATAAGTTCCTTGTTAAGAAGTGTTTAGCCAGAGTCTACGCTGTTACCAATTTTTGAGCCATATGTATTTTTTTTTTTTTTTTTTTTTATGTGAAAGACTAGAGTCACAGGAAACGCCCTTTATACTGTGTCGACAATCTATTTTCTTCATATAGAGTGCAATGTCGAACAGCAGCTCTAGTCGGGGAAGAAAGGAACTGTCACAACCTACCAGCGATATTTTTGCAATCCACCTACTCCCAACCATTACTGGCGACTTTGTCATCGGGGCATCGAGAAACAACTCGCTGGAGTGTTATGCCTCCTGAAACGAGTTGAATCTCAACAACCAACCGATGACATGCGCTTTGGTGAAGCGGGGAAGGGCTAACTAAGGCTATGACAGAAGGAATCAGGAATGTAAAGAGGGAGGAAGAAAGAAGGAAAGTTATGTAGGTGGGAAAGTGGAAAAGGCGAAGGACCGTGGGGCTGGCCGGGATTCGAACCCGGGACCTCTGGGATAGTAGCCAGACGCCTTACTCCCTAGGCTACCGAGGCTCCCATGGATACATAATGACCCAGTCGGGATAACCCCATCTGTTCAGTAATCTCTGGTCAGAATGATGGTATTGAAACCTTTTTATCCAAGCTTCACATAGGTTTAGTGTAATCTAGGTTGTCCGCAACGGGGGCAAACCTCCTGAGGATGGATGAATGTCCATATGAGTATGGACTCCATCCAAGAGAAGCCTTTATCCTGGCGTCCGTCCAGGCTGCCATTCGGCATGTATGTCCAAAGGAATAAGATGCAAGAGGACATCCAGCGCATCTGTTGGGGTGCTTTTAATTGCACCACTAATACAGTGCTCAGCTGTTCTTTGGACCCTTTTCAGTATCTTACGATACGTAATCTTCTGTAATGCAGTCCACCATACCAATATGCCATGCATAAGTATAGGTCTGACTACAGCTGCATTCAACCAGCCAGGTTTAAGGCCCCAAGTCACTCCGATCGTTCTCTAGAATAAGAAGAAAGCTGTTCTGGCTTTATTGGCCCTCTCTAGAAGATTCGGCCTCCACGTTACTCGTTACTCCATCGAGTATGAGACCTAGAAATTTCGCATCCTCCTTAAGTTTTGTTGCAGTGTTTCATTGCAGAAGGAAAATTAGAAAGCCTATGCTCCCTTGTAAAGAGCGCTAGTTCAGTCTTGGTTGGGTTAATGCCTAGAACCTTTGTGGTAGACCAATGAACAAAAGTGCGCAATTCTTAGAATGGAATAGGTTTACTGCGCCACTCTGCTTGTTGTCGCTTGGTTGTCTAAACAGTAATGTCAACAGAAACATCTGGTTAATTGAATAACTGCCATTAGGCACAAATATTCAATTATAAACTGCCGTTAGGAGCAAATTAAATGTTCAATTACGAAAGGAACGTTTAAACAAACTATACAAGTTTTTTGCCAGTTATTGTCTATTGCCAGGGACCAGATGGGGCATCGGGACTAATACTGACGCGATTTTTCCAGTATTTAGATTAATACCAGTATTTAGTATTCTAATTTTGTAGACACAATTTAGACAATTCGCAAGCAGTCATAACAACGTTCAAAATTGTGACTGCGTACGTTAGCTACGCCGTGACTTTGCTTTATCTCATTAAACGAATACAAATTCACCATTAGAGGTAGAGGAATTATTTATGATTTTTCGGGTGATTATAATGCCAAAAGAGCTGATAGTCGCAAACTCTCAATGACAAGCACCAGTCACAAAAGCTTGTGACTTATGACTGGTCACAATTCAGAATTTACTTTTAATTTCTTTATATGAAAATTTTCCAGAACTGTGGGATGCTTCAATAGGGGCATAGAATCTGTTTAGACGTTCCTCACGAACTTTGTGGGTGAAGAGAGAAGTTGGGATGATGAGAGGAACCACCCCACTACTCGCTTCTTTCACAGAGCTCGTGATGAACGTTCCTGGAAGCGAACCGTCTAAACAGCCTTATAAAAATTTGAAAACAGAAGCGGCTAAAAACCTAAAGGTTAATGCCAAACGATCTTCTGCAATTATGAAATCCCTTAAGTGAGTGTCTTCCCTTCAAATTAAAGGTGTATTTAATTTCAAAATATAGCTAAAATCATATTTTTTTAACAGGACTACTTCGTAATTCTTTCAACAGGATATCATAACCACTCGCCAGTTTCTATTTCAGATCTTCATATAAATTAATATATTTAGGGCCTGTGCGAATACTGGCTAAATGACTAAATCTTTCCACGAAATACTAAATCGTTCCTCAAAATTTCCAATGTTCAATTTAGTTCGGTAGAGGTGTGCGAATTCTCAAGTGACTAAATTTTATTTTGACAGAATAACTAGTATCGTTTCTTAGTTTTAATTTAATTTAAATATATATCGACTAGCTCCAATATATATTAGACAACATAAATGAAAATAATAAGAAATTAATCATAAATCTATCGCAATGATATAGTATGAATCTACCTTTACAGATCTGAATTGCCTAAATTTGATATTTATGGTATCCCCGCGTCGAACATTATGTATTTAATGTATGTAGTGTAACAATCTAAAAATAAAGAAATTACGAACATTCGGAGCTTTTATTTGTTATTTATTTATGTAATTGAATATTCTGAATTGAATATTACTTATTGAATATTCTGCATATAAACATAAAATATCATTAAAAAAAATTTAGTCAGTAACTGTCAACTTTAGCCACCTCGTGAAAAGACTAAATCGCACTGCAATACCGACCTTTCCAATAATTTAGTTAACCCGCAATTTAGCCAGTATTCGCACAGGCCCTTAATTTTCAAAAATAACAGAAAACCAAATTATATTTAATAGGAGGAATCTAGACGGTGTAATAAATAGTTAAAATGTTGCGGCAGTCATAAGCAGCATTTGGCAAACGAAATCCAACAAGCAGAGTGGCGCAGTGGAAGCGTGCTGGGCCCATAACCCAGAGGTCCGTAGATCGAAACTACGCTCTGCTATCTGTGAAGTTTTTTTTTTTTTTTCAAAATTTTATTTATTATTTGAATTTCATAAAAAAATTAATTTTAGTTTTTAATTCGGATTGAAAAAGTTTTAGTTAACTGTGTGATATTTTTTTTTAAATTGGAAAACCCAAGTTTGGGAATCACCTCTTTGTACTACTGTCATACATTTCGGAGGACGATTTTCAAAATTAAAAATGGCCACACTTGATATTCAAAATGGCCAATTTGCCAATTGCGTTCCGATTCCAATGACAGTGGATATCTAAGACATTTCTTTACTTATTATTGG
Organism: Thereva unica; assembly: GCA_949987705.1. Taxonomy (NCBI): domain Eukaryota; kingdom Metazoa; phylum Arthropoda; class Insecta; order Diptera; family Therevidae; genus Thereva; species Thereva unica. The sequence continues at coordinate 217,985,182 of OX465281.1, forward strand.
ACAGGGCCTTGTGTTTAGCTTTGGGCTCAGTACTTATCTTTCTTTTGGCAGAATCAATCCAAAAGCTATATGTACCAGCGGGAAAAAATCGAAACGCTACCAAGAGAACCGATTTTGGGCGCTGTTAATATGCTCCGATTGGAGCTTTAAGGAATTGTATCGGTCGAAGGACGAACGTTTAACGTTTCTTGTTCGATGCTGTGGTCAAGCAGCATATTGGTCGTGGTTGGTACTTAGTTGGGGACCGCTCCGTAAAACTGCTGTCGATACTCGCGTTTAAAAGGGCGAAAAGGTGAACAAAAATGATAAAAAAATTATCAAAGATCATGTCATGAGTCACGTTTAAATCATTGCCTGAAATTACCAATAGAACGGGTGCTTGCAGAATATATAGACTATAGCCGTGTTTTTTTAATGAACTATATAGTTCTTTTATCGAGTTCATTAAAAAAACTACAAGGGAAATTACATGAAGCGCCTACTTCGATATTTAAAAATTTCAAAATTAAACGGAAGTTAAGTGTTATTTTTTACACTGTAACACGAAATCCCCTCTAGAAAATAATAAATATGCTTCTAAAAAATCAATTATTTGATATAAATTTGCTCTCATCACTTTCCTGTTGTTTTTATTTTTAAATTACGTGTTTCCGACCCCCGAAAGTATGCAGCATTCCGAAAAGAAAGGGAAATTGAAAAATTTCCCAAAACCTCGATAGAGATCCCGATAAAACCTAGGTCTTCAGATTTGTATGGGGAAGAACTATATACATATGTAGTTCATTAAAAAAACACGGCTTATGTCTCATTGTCAATCTAACGGACTTCAGGCGACTAAATCGGCAAAATTCGAATTTAATTGCCGTGAGGTGGCGTGTAAAATGATATTTTCCTCGATACGTGTGTAGGTATCGACAGTTTCATTCCACCGTGTCCTTCGTTGTCACGTCACTCGCCAACAAGAATATCACTTACTATTTCAGAAAACATCATATCCAGATTCTGAGTAAAATTTGCTTTCCCCCCAAGAATTGCTTTTGGATCCACTTCTGGAGTATAGAATTTTTCAAACTCCGTGACACAAAAAATTTGAGCAGTTCTGCGCACCTCGTTGCCAAATTTTATAAATAATGTTCTATCATTTCCCCTCTTTTTAGTTAAAACGGCAACAAACGCAGAAAAAACTCAACAAAATAATTTGGGAAGGGATGCGCGCATGCCGAATGAATAAAGTTAATTTATCTTTATATGTGTTGAGCAGAGCTTTTAAATACATATAAAGCCCCTTCTCAACAAAGGCAGTTTATTCATCATAATAAGCATAATTTTACTATTATTATGCGGAATATTTCTCATCCCTAAATTTAAAATAATTTAAATAAAATACTGAAAAAATTTCTTTTGAATCCATGAGCATTTTCATTCATAAAACGAGAATTGTGCGCAGTCGCAAGCAGCACAACCTCCCCAAGCAGAAGCACGCCTTCGACTGGCGGAAAACGTCAACAATCTAGTAATCAAAGTGATAAAAACACAAAATTTCGTATTTTTTAGTAGAAATTACTACAAACTATTTCTGTAGCATATGTGTTAAAATATAATAACCTTAAAATAAAAAAAAAATATATAAAAACGGGTGTTTTTCAGTCATAATTTGTAAATTTTTTAAATAATCATTGAAGTCCCAGAAAGATACATCTCCCGGTAGCAATACGCAGTCGCGACTGATTACATGGCAACAAGTGATTTGATAGGAGGAGTTAACTGAAGCTTTTGTCTGAACTTTTAAACATTTTTAAGAGCTTAGCTGGGGAACATGCGCGGGCTGTCACGTGGTTTGAAAACAACTATACATAGGAATTGTCACTGGAACTTTGATACGGATCACGAGTCAATGTTTAACTAAGATTTGTTTTAAAAAATGCCTCCCGGACGCCTTCCAAAGTAGGACAATTTCGGGTACACCCGGACGGATTGCAGCCCTAGCTATAAGGGTAGAACAATAGGCCAAGTACATTTTGATGCAGTACCTCACCAAAAAAATAGGCTCCATTCTCTATCAAGGGTTTTATGATGAAGCGTGCGTATTCAAGACATATTTTTTGCTTGTAAGTCCCATGTGGATCACAAGCTCTGCAGCAAGCTCACGGAGATCTGCCTATGAACTCTGTAATCTACGGTGGCTCCTAAATATCTAACTTAGTGGTGTGTGAGAATTTAAAAGTTTACCCTGCAAAGACGGGTACCTTTAATTCCGGTAGCGGCAATTTCCTGGTAAATTATACTAGAACCGGTTTGTCTAGGTTGTAGTAATGAGCAAAAATGGTCTTGTTCTTGCAGTCTTGTATTGTTCTTGCACATTTAGCAAGAACAAGACTTCGTTATGCTTGCAAGCACAAGAACAAGATTAACTGTGCAAGATCAAGACCCAGAACAAGACTTTGGCAAGATTCTGGCAAAAATTTTGACATTTCAAAAGCAAAAAAAAAATATAAAATTGATTATGATGTTCAAGTAATTATAATATAAATACATGTGTGTATATTTACTTTTTAGTATGATAATTGTAAAAGCTTTTGTACATAAGTGCATCATGACTTGGCATGCATTGTGAGCAAACTAGTGATGAGCAAAAGAGGTCTTGGCTTGAGGCTCACCAGCTAGAGACTAAATGAAATGAGTGCTGCACGCGGCATGACATGGCACTCTCTATTTTAACAATTATCACGAAGAAAACATCGCGTTTGAGACCTTGGGTAAAAAAGGTTTGGCTTTAAGGATGCATTTATAACAAGTACTACAGGAGCGCATATAAATCTTCTCTGCGGACAGCAAGCAAAGCAAAGTTTGAAAGCAAAGTAAACTTGAAGCAAAGAACATATTTTTAAACTTCCTTTGTTGCAAACAAACTGTGAAAGCTTCTTGTTTCGTATGGCGGCGAATGCTGTTGCTTTCAAATTATTTAAAAGCTTTCAGGAACATACTGGTCCGGCTTCAAATGCCTCGGCTTTAAGATACTTTGCTGTTAAAAGCTTTCTGTTTGCAGTTTTTCAAAGCTCTCCAAAGGCTGTGAAAATTCCTTCAGTGTCTTTTTCATGGTCCAACTTTATATGTGTGGTGTTTTCCGGGTGTACACTCAAAGACAAAGGACGGACGAGCAACGAAATAAATACACAAGTTGATATGACGAACGTTTATTACAGACTGAATTTAGAAGACTTAGAGCCTTATACAATTCTAGATTTGACCGTTAGTACGGTTACTTTATTTTATTTTTGCAATCGGTTCGTAAAACTACTACAATCGGTTCGTAAAACTACTACATATGAAACTTTTTTAAGTGTATGTGAAGCATTCGCAACCTAACCAGCATATCCCAGCATTTATAACCAACAGCGCTGCAGCAATATGAAACAAAGAGCTTTCACACCCTACAGCCAAAAGTTTGAAAATATGATTGCTGTAAAGCAAAGCAAAGTAAATTGCTATGGTCTTCTTGGCAGCAAAGCAAAGTCAACAGCAAAAGTATTAAAATTACTGCAGCAATTTAAACCCTGTCTGCGGACATCGTTTTGCTGGAGATTCGTCCAAAAACACTCTATGTGAATATTGTGGAGTCGATAAGTTACAGAAAATATCTCGTAGACCTCGTTTTCAAGCTCCTTCAACATTGACGAAGGCTTCCAGTCAAATTCTTTTCTTTAATACCAATCTTTCGAAGTCGAGGGACAGATTGAAAGTTATGTTTTGGCGGACTTCCACTTTAGATAATGAGTTCTGAGAGAATTAGTGCAGTTAGCGCAAAAGATACCTACTTCATATCGCTGCTGACAGTATTTTCCATTATCTTCATAGCAAGCATTATTAATTGCTTCTATCATAACAATTTAAATAAGCAAATATCAACCAGAATATATTTACTCAATCGTGAGATTTTGAATTAGAAGTCTCCATACTGGTCTTAAAATTTGAAATAATATAATTAAGCACACTTTAGACCTAAGAATCACCCTCTATCTGGCCGGCTGTAAAGACGTTTCTTTATTGGATATAAAAACATTGTTATCCGCACTCGACAAGGCAATTCGAAGAGCTTTCGACCCTTTATCTTCATTTATATCGTATTTAAGGATTATAAAAATAAGGACGTGAAAAAGTGTAACGACTTCATTAACTGTCATGCTGATTGTAAAATTGGGTAAAGATATAATACATCCCCGTTCACCCCCTCTCAGCCCTCTTAAGCCGTTATACAGAAAACCTACTTTTCTCTTTTGATGCTAAAGCAGTTATTTTTCTTGGGGAAAGTTTGCAGTTTCCTTCAGGAGGGCTATTAAAGTCAGGAATAAAACAGTTTTTATGGTAGGGTCCTGTCTCTCCAGTGAATCCTTTAACGGAAGTGAAGCACAATCCGCAATTAAAGTGACATCAAATGAAATTCGGTGATTTTTTGGCATGCTCTTTTCTTTCCTCTTGGGTTTATTACTTAATTATGATCCTGCCACCTTCTGACGAAAATACACTTCAAGTACGTGCACTCAAGGATGAATGATGGCAAAAAAACATGGATTATGGGTGGAATACTCAAGGGGAAAGTGTCCTCAATTAACTAATACAGCCCAGATCGTAATTTTCGCAAATTACTCACTTTAATCATTGTCAGTAACCCTGTCTGTCAATCAATTTCCTGCTATGTTATTTCAAGGCTCTTGTCATATAAATAATACTTTGCTTGTTGTGGAATTGTGGAATAATAGGTTGCATAATTATCGATAAAATATTGATGCGTTTTTTTTTTTTTCAAGCGAGAGGAAACTATCTGTAAAATCTACTGGTAAGATGTCCATCGCTCAGGGGTACGAAATTTACGTAGGAAGTTTGGAGTTCCCTTGTTTCAGTATGGGCCGAAAATGAGCCAGCTTCCAAATGTCTGGATAAGTATGATAGGGCATAGAGTTTGCGCTAAAGGTCAGGCACATTTTTCCAGTTTTAGCTAAAAGTAAGGAATATTATCCGAGACTATGGATTTTTTGTTTTCAAGTACTTGGAGTTCCAAACTCGAATCCTGAAGAAAACTTTGTCCATTGAGCGAGGAAAAATTCGACGTCATAAAGGAAGATTAGAGGTGCGTGCAAGCTGGTCAGCTTGGTTTTGCTTTCTGTTATCCCCTCTCCCTTGCAAGTGATAGAGGTGTTGTGGATGAATTAAAATCTTTACTAATTCCTTTTTGAGAGAACTTTATAGTGGTTCAATCAGTAAACAGCCACGAATTAACTGATTTTCCAATGACATTATTCTTTACTGGTTAAACCTGTAAAATGTTTACTGGTACAATTTTAGAGAGTAGAGTATCTAAATCACTTATTCCACGTATTCCTGGACACTGAAAAAGAACGTTGTAGAAACGCCCTAAAGCCCGGTACCCACTTGTTGCAAACCGGCGTTTCGTATCACCGTTCTTTAAATTTTTTTCTAAAAAAATTGCAACGCTTCGTTTCAAAATGTGCGAAATGATACAATCCGAACCCGATCTCTCATTTAGCGGTTTTTCTCCGTCACATCAAAGGAATGATACGATACGCTTTAGGAGGAAGTGTGGACGGGCATGCGCGTATCCTGTTGCTTTATTGCCGTAACCGTATCGCGCTCCCGCATCAAACATGATACAGGCTGGATGATTCGAAACGCAGTGATGATACACGAAAAATTTGGGTTCCTGTTTTGTTCGTATCAATCAACAATTGAAACGATACAGGGATACGAAACTCCGGTTTGCAACAAGTGGGTACCGGGCTTTATACGAATCATAAAAATTCTTACCATCTATTCCCTTCCGTGGCACCTATCAATGACTCGTCGATTCCAGCAATGGTAATTTCTTGCAATTACTAGAAACCATTACTAAATTCAATTCGATTATGGATGAGCATATGCGTCTTACTCAGCAAAACCAAAGCGCTAACCGACAAAACATTCATTATCTTTCGTCGACATTCAAAATGACGTGATCGCTGCTCTAGTTGCCGCAATACAATATGCTGTTGTGTAGCAAATCAAAAGCGCTTGATAAGCCGCTGGACAATTCTCGAGAAGCACGCACCGACCGTTAAAGGTATTCACGTGAAGTCTCTGTCCGATACCCGTTGGTGAAGTCGAGAGAATGCTACTGTTGCTACTATTGTTTGGTCGAAAATCCTCAGCAAATTGTGGCCACAGAAATTGGCGCATCATCTGACTTGGTAACCGCTCATCAACTGTGAACTTAACGCAGAAATGCAGCACTTATAAATTCCCATTAGCAGCCGTTATTTGGCAAGACGTCCTGGCATCGATGAATAAAGTTTTAAAATATTTACAATCCGCAATGACGGAACTGCCAAAGCGATGGCGCAAATCAGCGTCATCAAACGGCATTTTGGACGTTTACCCAATTCAGAATTTCCAGAGGACGGTTCGCCGGTTCCGTACGGTATTTATTGTGCCCAGGCGGCCGATCTCGCCAATGAATTGGAAGTATTAGCAAGACAATTCTCATTCGAAAGTCAAGTCGAACCGACTGTCGATCCGTTCGAATAATTTCGTATTGGCTTTTATAGTTACAGTCTCGACATCGCAATCACTGCACTGCGCAAGCGTTTCGACTCATTGTATGATGTAGGGAAACATTACTTATACCACATTAATCTTACCGGATTCCAGCCAAACCAAGCCAATTCCTAGAGGAGATACTCCGAAATCCCGAGCCTCAAATCGCCACATAAAAAAAAGTAACCAGCCTTCTTTCGATGGTCGGCAAAGTATTTACGAAAATCATACAATCGAGGCTTTAGAATCATCGAGAGCAAGCGAACCGGAACGAACAAGCGGGATTTAGACCACATCGAGGATGCATTGATCAAATATCACTCCGTCAGGTAATAGAAGAGAGAATTCGTTGCGGCAAACGAACTGTCGTCGTTTTCTTCGATTTCAAATCCGCTTTCGATTGCACCGATTGGAACAGCTTGTGAAGAGTCTTAGAAAATGAACACGTGCCATTGAAAATCATCCAAGCGTCGTACGATGACTCAACCAGTAGTGTTCGTATTCGGGGTAACTTATCCGAGTAGTTCCCGATTTAAACGGGTGTCTAACAGGGAGACATCACTTCGCCCTTTCTCTTCAACGTTGTGATTGACGCGATTATGGCTGAAGCATTCGACAGACGACGCAGGGTTCGATACGGCGACAACAGCTTCGTAGCCGACTTAATGTGCCGTTAAGCGCCGTTTTCGCCGACACGGAAGCCCCAGCAATGGACATATTATACCACATTTCCCGCATCGACCAGTCATATGGGTTAAACATCAATGCGAAGAAGACCAAAGTGCTCACAACGGAGGTGTTTACCAGTGTTTACCTCGATGGAGCCCAAATCGAACAGGTTGTGATGTTAAAATATTTGGGATCATTGGTTGAGGAAACGAAAAAGGCATCGACCGCCGACGTTCACAGCCGCTTCGACCAGGCAACACCAGCATTCGCCTCGCTCAAGCGGTGCATATGGAAACGAACCAATATTGCCATCAAAATGAAAGTACGCCTTTACCCAACGTTGATCCTTCTGATTCTTCTTTATGGTTCGAAAACGTGGACACTGCTCAAACCGGACGTCAAGAAGCTCGAGGTCTTCCAAATGCGATGCTTGAGGCAGATCCTCGGTGTCTCACTCCGCGATCGCCCTCGAAACGAGACAGTTAGACCAACATGCGATCAGCAGACACTGATTGATGAAGAAATACAAAAACGTCGAGTACGATGCTTTGGACATCTTTGTCGAATGGGTGATAACCGCTTGCCACGTAAACTTCTCTGGCAAGACGAAAAGAAAACCTAGATAAAGAATATCGAGGGAGACCTAAAGAATCAACGATTATCAGTTCCCGAGATTCGAGACGTCGCCAAGGATGGCAAAGATGGAAATGAATCCTGAATAGAGTTCAATACCCAGCGGCACCGACAGCAGGGTATCCGTTGCGGCGACGTTCCGCTCGGACCGCCAGCTAACGAATCAAAGAAAAGAAAGAAGAAGAAACGACGACTGGCTCTCTGGAACATCCCGCTGAATTTTTGCACAGGGCCTCCCATCGTCTGGCCGCGGCACTATCCTGATCTATTGTCATCGTAGGCGTTTAATCTTAACTTTAATAGACCTTCTATGCAGTGATTATGCTTATTTTCTTCCCTCCTCATAATCTTGTTCCTTCGCGTAAAAATAATTATTCGTCTAGAAAGTTTCGAATTAAATTTTTACCAAAAAAAAAAAAAAAAATTCTCAAGCATCCTCCATGCAAGCTAAACAAATTTATTGCCCTACACTAAAAAAATATACTATATCCAAAAGAAGAACGAAATTTATTTTATTGTATCGTATAAAATCCCGTGGGATATTAAGAATTTACACCGCAACTTCTAAAGTAAAAGGAGCGAAATAAAACAAAACAAACTATGTTGCGAGGAGTTCCAGGATAAAAGAATGCGAAAAATATCAGTTAAAAGTACGACAGCCCGAGTAAGCCGCCAGTTCTCACAACAAGAAAAAGCACTCAACGGCTACAATAAAACAAGCTGCTAAGCAAGCAATCTTGAAACTTTCTTTCTGTTCATTTCACTTCATTTGAGTCCATCAAACAATCATCAGCGGGCTTTTAGAAGGGAAAAGAAAGGAAAACATGAAAGGGTGTCGTTGATGGTACAAGCTGTAAGAAATTGTTGCACAAACTACCCTTAAACCAAAGAGAGAGGACTGTTAAAAACGCCATAATCGTGCCGAGATAGAGACATTTTTTTTTGCTTTCCTTGATTGTGCGCGATTATTTAATTTCTCCACCCACACCCGGCTTAAGGCTTTGGAATTTTCTTAAAGGCGACAAACCGCAGCAGAACCGGCGACAGGTGGACATGGTTATGGGTGGAATTTTTTATCCAAAAACCAAAAACATCCAAAACAGCTTTACCTGGCTAAATTTATTCATATTTAAGGATACCGAACTGAAGTACTCCTCCACCCCCCAACCCTAGGCTAGCTAGAGGATGAGAATATTTGAACCCTCGGAAGGAGCCTTTCTCGGGGATGTCGCCGATTTTCACATAACCCTTAGCACGGGAATCCGGTTAAGGGTGTGTGCACTAGAGGTAAAATGGAAAATCTAGAAACCATAAAGCACATCAATATTGGGGAGATAACAGGATTTAAAGAAGGTCATGACAGCTCTCCCGGCTTAAGTCTTGAGGGCTGTTATCAATTTTGTGGGTGGGATTTAGTGTTTGCTCAGTGACACATTTGGCCGTTTCAGGAGGTCACGACTAAATGGAATTCTAAAAGACCCGGTTTTATGGCATCAAGTTGTATGGTACATCTTAAGGATTACTTAAGTTCCTCTAAATGTGTGGACCTTTTTCTAGGATATTGCTCTTAACGTTCGGCAATAAAATAAATTCATAGAGCAAAGACCAGGACCAGTCAGAAAAATGACATTAAAAAATGACATGATGGTATTTAAAAAAATATATATAAAAGGAAGGAGGAAAAACAAGGGAATATTTTCTAGTTTGATTTCCATTGGATTAATTTTATTTAGAAATAAAGGCTTTTACAGACTGAACAGCATCAGGGGATAAACGTGGCTATGGGGTGACCCTTGTTACCATTTCTGCTGTTTCACAATAAAACGACCAGCATACAATCAAAAATTTGGGTCCTTATTGACTTTTCTCCTGCAGTTCACGTGCCGAGAGAAACCTTGAAACCAATTTTGATTAAAAGGACTCGAAAACATTTAAAATTTCTTTCCATACTTTGCATTTGCTGCAGGGCAAAACTTAGTCAAATAATATTATTTATTTTCCATTTTTTTCTTCACGATCTGCTTTTCATTTCCAGGCATAACCTTCGAGTATTTCTTACAGGTTACAAGATACCTCCTACAAGCAAATGGCATTCGTTTCAATGGAGTATTCTAACTCAATTTTAAATGAATTTGAAAAAAATAAAAACATAGTTTTTGCGTTGAGTAATGGTGGACATTTTACATATTTTGTAGAGAGACAATTGAATTTGAAAAACGAATTCGTCAAAAACAATTTTTTTTTTAAATTCATACAATATGGAAATGTTTATAGGTATATATTTGTATCAATTTCTAGGAAGTTTTGTTTTTATTGAGCAATAGTTTTATAATACCTAGCCTGGTGTCAATTCTGGATCGAACCAGGAATTGACCCCCTGGTGGCCTTTTCCATACCTTACAAATTGAACCTTGGTCCATCTATATCCAGGGTACGATAGTTGAGTACTCAGACTCAGCCAAATATATGTAGGATTTTATGGAGCTCGTCATGAGTTTTGGATTAAAAGTCGGCAATTTAAATTTAACATTTTATTTAAAATTCAATTCTCAAAGTTCTCAATTCGATATTATAACCCTTCATACAAACTTCTTTCTACCTCATTAATAACTTCACTTGGTCGTCTCAGGTCCCGATTTCACTGCTGTAGGAAATTTGTTCGGTGCTTTCTCTTGACGATAAACGGTTAATTTTTCGGTTGATTCTTTTCTTTGTGTTTGCATTATCCTGTACTCGACAGTCCTGACTTTCATCTGACCCAGATGTATTTTCTTTCTCCATCGTCGACCAAAACGTCATGTCACAGCTACAGCACTAGCTATGTTCGGTCCTTCATGTTGTCCTACTTTCCTTTCATCAAACCTAATTAATCTTTCCTTTAATTTTGACGATCTCATAAGGGCTCAAACGTTAGGGGTGAGGAGTTAGGCGTTAGGACCCGGGTAGGAGTTCGTTTGATGGCCACCAAATCGTAATTGCTGTATCTCCTGTTTTGTTTCGCCTCTTGTCTCATATCATCTTGGTTGTGCCCAAATTCAAGACGAAGCTGTTCCTTTAGAACATCGTTCAGATCGCAATCTTCCACGGGACTCTCCTTATGTTAGGAGGCATAACCCTTCAGCAAGGCGCATCAGGTATGCTTCAATTGTCATGACAATGGCAGTGCCGGATTCAACGTAGGTTTGCAACCTTGAACACGCGCAGCCACAATGCTATTGTGTGTAATGTGTATAGTGTAACCGTGCCGGATCGTACACCACGACACGGTATAGGAATCGCTACTTCGGCACATTGTCGGATCGTACACCATGACAAGGCCTCGGCAACATTCCTCAGATAATGTGTATCGTGTGTAAGGTGTATAGTGTAACCGGATCGTACACCACAACATGGTATAGGACCGGAGAAGGTGACCTCTCCGCAACAAGCCTGATTAAAGACTGAATTTTGACCTGGTGAAGCGGTTTATTTTATAGCCAGAAAGCTCGTCGGCGTAGGAAGCTTTAAAGCTTCGAAGTGAAGCTTTCAAAGGAGAATCACCCAGCCTGCTGGGTGAATATTTATTTTCCCAAAGCTTGGTCAAGAGAGGGATTGCTAGTAACCAATTGTGGTTCATTACACAGAAACGCTGCCAGGAACATTGCCGGACCATATACCTCAACGAGGTCTGGGCAACTCCCACAGGCTAGCGTCAAATAACTCATTGCGTTTCACATTATCGTCAGTATATCTGTCGTCGATGAATAACATGTGGATGTTTATGTTAAATTCAACAGCCTTTTCTTGGGTTTCTTTGAGTACAAATAGCTGGTCTGTTGTGGATCTTCCAGGACGAAAACCGCATTGATACTCTCCTAATACTTTTTCCACGTATCGTTGTAGTCTTCACGTGAAAATACTTTGTATGTTGTGTTCAATAGCGTTATTCCGCTATAGATTCTGCAAGATAAAGGGCCTCTTTTTTGTGTAAGGGACACATTATGCCCTAGTTCCACTCATTAGACATTTCTTTCCGTCTCCAGATTCCCACTGTTACTTCATGCAGTTTTTGGATGGTTTTCTCTCCGCCCTGGCTAATGAGTTCTGCAGGTGTAATGCTGTCAGAGCCTGATGTCTTATTAATTTTTTAGCTTGCTGATTCTCAAGCCATTTAAGCTTGCTGTTTCTTCTATTTTTTTCATTTGTTCTTCCGAATACTGCCTTTTGTTCGCTTTGTGAATTCTTTTTTCAGCTCGCCTCTTTTCCTTATACTCCTCTTCAGAGTTTCTTGTTCTTCTTAGTATGACTTGGTATGCTCGGTTTTTTTCCATTGATCGTTCAAGGCTTCGTGTGTGTTTTGACTGGTTTCATTTATTCTTACGGTGAATAGGTTCTCATATTCAGCCCTAGTTTGCCTTTCCTTCAATCCTGCCAAGTTGTATTTTCTATCTTTGTTTCCTCTTCTTGTTTTTATTGCGAAGTGGTCAGATTCTATATTTACACCGGGGTATGTCATCATGTCAAGCACATTGGATTGGTTTCGTGCTTCTATATGGACACAATCAATTGCGTTGTTGGTTACTCAATCTGGCGACTTCCAGGTTGCTTTTTGAATACCCTTATGCTGAAATTTGGTGCTGGATATAACCATATTTTTCGCCATGGCGAAGTTTATCAGCTTATCATTGTGGTGTTCGTACAAACTAAACTTTCTGATTGTCGGCTGAAATGCTGCTTCCTGTGCTAGTTTTGGATTGGCATCTCCAATGACTATCTTTATGTCATGACGAGGACGGTTTCTGTGTATACACTCTCTAAAGAGTCATAAAACATCTCCTTTCCTTCTTCCGGTCTCTCTTCGGCTGAAGCATGTACATTTATTACTGAATTAGCGAAGAATTTGCCGCTCCAACGAATCTAGCACCCTTCTTTCATCTATAGCTTCAAACCCTATGACGAGCTGCTTAATTTTCTTTCGTACAATGAATGCTGTATCTAATATGTGGTCTCAGCTATAAAATAAGTTATGTGTTATTTTTTCAAATATTCCCTATCCCATCTTATCTCCTAAATGGCCGCTACATCCAGTATGTATTGCATCAATTCGTCTAGGAGAATTTTTAGTTTACTGGGTTGGTCTAGTGCTCTTACATTTAAGCACATCTGCCGGGTCGTCTCCGTAAAATCTGTCCAGTCCTAGGCTCTGCCGTAGGTTTTATGATCTATGATCTTATTAGTACTCATATTTCCATATGTATATAACCATGCGTATCTGCAACTTGTGAGCTCAATAAAAAGCTTACAGCAAGTATCGTGAATAACACAAAGGACCTCTATCCAATTCGATATATTTTTGGACTTTTATTGATTGCACCTTGTCAAATGTAGGTCAAGCCCCCAAATATCCCAAAATATAAAACCGAATTCAACAGTAAAATAAATACACATAAAAATATTGAATTTAAAAATAATGCTCCCTCAAGTGAAATGAACTGAGCAACTTTAAATCTTTAAGTCGACTGAATTTCCTTGTAGCAATAACGGCAGTAACAGTAGCCCTAATAACCATTACAGCCATTGATGTTAACAATAATTCCATTTTTTAGCTTTCTGCACCATTTCCATTTCTTTCCTATAAGGGTAACTTAACCCACCGAGTACCGAAATTAAATCCTCCCTAATTCCACTTACTTAGCTCTCTTGTCTTCGGTTGTTTTGATACACGTGCTACCCAGAAAGAGAGAGAGAAGGGAAAATCAAATTATTCCACACAGGATGTTGCAAATGGGGTTGATAGCCCCTTTGACAGACACTCTTGCACATACGATCCCTAAAACACCCTACTTGGCACTAAGGACCAAGAATTCAGAACTTCGGCAAATGTCCATACAAGAGTGTGTGGTAAACATTTGTGAATCTTCGGAAAACGCGGTAAAATCAATACAAATTGAGACGCTTTCGTTTTATTAGTTCAAGTTGGGCTTGACCTCCTTCTCGTCCCTTTTTTTGGCCACGGATATTTACGCCCCGGCCCTAATTTTGTTCCTTTTAAAAGAGAATGTTCAAGCAGGGATAACTTCCTGCAAGCCCGCCATTAAGTTTAGCTCTTAGGGGCTGTTCCACCCCCAAGCTCCATTTTTCGAAGATTATAAAATTAAGAAATGGTAATTGAGTTTTATGGCCACAGTCGGGTTTGTTTCATATCCCCAGAAGTTGGGCATCCGCCGTGCACTGTGGGCCGGGGGGATCCATGAAGCAGAATTATTCTCATACTCGGGGAGTCGTGGATGCTCCTTCCGCTGCCGATTGTTTCTGCACTGGGTATACTGGACTGCTTTGTGGCTCCTCTCCTATTGCGGAAGATGAGCCAATATTGAACGGAGTTTGTCCTCTTCGAATAGCGTCGTTAAATGTAATGGAGCAATTTTGTTGTGATAATGAAAAAGATGAATGAAGTGGTGTTTAGGCGGCATTATTGGCAGCACTCGCCAAATCTGCTAGAGAACGATTGCTATTAATGGCTGACTTTGGTGACTCTTCCAAATTTAATTACTTTTAAAAGCGGCTATTGTCTTGGATGGGAGCAACAAATTTTGGAGAATGAAAAACGGTAAGCAGGTATTAAGGTCGAATTTATTTTACAAATGTTTCGATACATTACGTTTAGTGTACTTAGATAACTGCCTACTTTACTTGGAGGATATCAACTACTTGGTTTTTCAGTTGTTACTGGTTTCATGTACATAAGTGAGGTATTAATTTCCCTAATTAACTACACAATATCTATAAATCAATTAATAAGTAATCCTTTCTGCAGCAATGCTCTGTACTTTAGTAAACTATAAAGTTATACTATAGTACTGTAGTAGTACAAACGAATTCGATGGAACTTGATACGTTCAACACAAACTGAAAACCAATACCTTCCATAATGCATGAGACCAAGGACAACAATAGGCTGTGGAGCTCCTGATGATGATGATTTTATGAGATTCCGCACCACTTGTGGTACACAGCCAGTGTAGGCTGAGTCGCCAGTTTACATTCTTCTAGGGCATACAAAGGCACTATTAACGGATACAACGATTTTCACTGTTGTAATTACAATTAATCCTTGTAGTAGGATAGTGGTGCGAGTTGAAGTTACCGCCTCGGTACATTCGTATAGAAATTAGGCTCAAAGTGTGGGAGGAGATCAACAGAAGTTCTGCGAATCGTTGTTTATTGTTATTATTATTCTCAAGCATAATAAGGGGTGCCGATGGTCTGTTAAGTAAGTTTTTGCGTTACACCTGGGACAAATATTAAGTCCGGGGCAAAATTCGTGGCATTTTTCAATAGATGGTGTCACTTCCAAGGAACAGGCCGAGTTTTTGTTATATGAAAACCCAAGTTTAGGAGTCGCTCTTTATACTACCAAGCTATAAAGTATAGGCGAGGGCTGCTAAATTTATACAGTGGCTAAAAGATTCTATGGACGCGATAAAAGTGAGATTGATGCCACGATTTTGCACCTCGTCGGGGCAAACCAAGGTGGTTTTTGGGGCACCGGCACAGTTATACGAGTTGTAATCAAAGCGAGGCCGAATGTAGGATTTTTTTATTGTAGCCAGGGTGGTCAGTCATCAGAGGATTAGGGGGAATAACATGTAGCATAACATAGGGCCTTTTCATGCTTTGCAACGATGCAACGATTTCGTAAACGCAAATCATCCAAAGTCATTCGTTCGGAAATGTCCAAGATTTAAGTTTGTTGCGCAACTGTCAAAGCAGCAGCGCAGCCATTTTCGAATGTATGCTTTTGAGTAGTGGAGTAAAATTTGTCTTATTAAATACAAATATTGGCTTTAATAACCTGTTAATATTGAATTATTAAGAAAAAACTCAAAATACTAAAAAATAAACATTATAAATATTTTAAAGTATTTAGGGTTTTTTTTTTAATAATTCAATATTAACAGGTTTTAAAAAAATCTCGCCCTTTTACTCATTTCTTACTTTTCTCTTTCTATCAATGTACTTATTTCATTTCATTACTCATTTTCACTCCTATTAAAAACTTTTCGTTTAGGAACGCAGTGATGCACACGCATACGTATGCGAAACAAAGTTTGCGCTGGTATGTTACCGATGCGTTTTTTCTCAGTTGCTCTGTTGCATTGACGTTTACGAAAATCCCCATACACGTGCCGCAACTATTTCGGACTGATGGAAGTGCGATCACAACTTCTTAGCGGTGGCCACTGGAAACTATTCTATGAGAGAGGATAGGCTAATATGATCGGGAAGTAGTAAGGTTGGCGTGAGACTAATAACCTCACCCGGAAAAAATAATTATTAGGCTGCTTACACACCAAACTCGACATCGACACGACATTACAAAACGTCCATCGACAAAAAATTTTTTGTCGAATCTTCGTACACACCAAATTCGACACCTAATGAACAAGAAGTTCATGTCGTGTCATGTTGAATTCAGTGTGTACGGAGATTCGGCAAGAAGATGTCGTCGGATTCAGAAGATGAAATTTTCGTTATGCTTGCGTGTCAAAAATTATTTTTTAAAAATACGGAAAGGCAATTTTGGGTTGATCCTTTTTTAAAAGAAAGGGAGGAAAAAAATGTGATAATTGAAAAAATTCAAAAATATAGGAATTACCCTGCAAAATTTAAAAATTACACTCGGATGTCCATAAACTTATACGATAAATTGTTAAATATGGTGCACGAAAAAATTAAGAAGCGCGATACAAATTACCGGAAAAGTGTAACCCCAAATGAAAAACTTTTTGTTACATTGAGGTGAGTAATTGTACGTTTTATTTATATAATATATACATTTTTACAGTTGAGTCCTTGAACTGGACTGCTTTGATAATTCCTGTGGAGAAATTTGTGAAGCTCCAGCATTGTATGTTTGGGTCCAAAATGGTTGACTATTTTGTAAATACTGTGTCGACTGTGCGTTGTCCTGCTCATCAAGCAAATCCATTAGGAGCTTGTTAACTTCTCTTTTAAATCTTCTCAAATAAGGTTCACTGAGTTTATCCATGTCGGGAACGAGTCCTTTGCAAAATGTCAAATTTGGATTATCTTCTTTATTAGTGCGTGAACGTAAAAATGCGATCATGGGATCTGCAATTTTATCAGCCGCTGTAGCCTTAACGGTTTTTTTATGAGGAACAGAATCAGAAGCACAGTCATCATTAGCCGGAGTTGAAGAATGCTGTGAAAGTTCTAGAACCTCTATTTGATCAGTATTAGAGTTGGATCCGCCTGTTTCAGGAGTTGACGGAAGACTAATGACCATATTAGTTTCTGTATTTTTATGTTGATGCATAAAATCACGCAGAAATCCCATGGCGTCTTCAAGATACCACTTTTTTTTCTTTTTCGCAGAAGATCCTGATGCTGTTGTCTTTTCGCGTAGACATCGCCCGTAAAAGCTCCGCAAATTGATCCACTTTGCTCTGCAATCCTGAGCTGAAAATTTTAATGTTATTTTTTTAGGTATTTGGCAACTGGGGAATCATTTACATCTCTACATCATCAGTTTCTACTAGGAGTGTCGACTATACAAAAATTTGTTCCAGAAGTTTGTCAGGCTATTTGGGAAGTATTGTGTCCCATTTATATGCAAACACCAAACAGTCAGACATGGGCAACTATTGCCAAAGAATTTGAAGAGCTTTGGGATTTTCCGCACTGCATAGGAGCAGTAGACGGAAAACACATTCGTATAGAATGCCCACCAAACGCTGGCTCCGAATATTTCAATTATAAAAATTATCATTCCATAGTTCTCCAAGCCGTTGCAGATGCTAAAGGTAACTTTATCTGCGTAGATGTTGGTGACTATGGAAGAAATGGAGATAGTAGCGTCTTCTGTTCAAATACTTTCACAGCGAGGAGTTCCCTTTGGTTATCCTTTGAATTTTGTCGGATTAGAATCCAATCACCGAATCACCTTTAAGGCATTTAATTTTTTTATTATTACAGATGAATAACGTTTATTGATGAAGAACAGGTTTAATTACACATTTTCGGAACCTCTGAATAAGGAAGATTGGTCATTTGGCTACTAATGGACATCCATCAAAACATAAACATCATCATATTTGGCCAAGATCGCCACATTAGTCATCATCAAATTACATCGTCATTAACATTAATATAATTTAATTTTATTAGAATTAATTTTCAATTTACGATATTCATTCAAAATTTACTCTGGTAACCCCATCACCTCAATACACGCTTACACATAAATTAGCATTCCCACTTTTATCGTCGAAGCAAAAATCACTTCAAACGTTACGGTTTTCTTTTGTATCCCCACTTGAACTTGAAATTCAAGCAAACGATTAAATATTGTTGCGAACGAAACGCTCGCTCTCTCTGCACCGGAGCTTCACCGAGGTAAGTTGATCCTGAACTTGTTCCTTTTTCCTCCTTTTTCTTTTTTTCCCATTACTAACTTTCCTCTGTTGTTGGGTTTCGACCAACAACAGATTTATTAATTTTCCTTGTTGTTGGGATTCGACCATCAACAAGGTTTACTAACCTTTTTCTGTTTTTGGGTTTCGACCATTAACAGATTTACTAATTTTCCTTGTTGTTGGGATTCGACCATCAACAAGGCTTATTAATTTCGTTTGTTTTGGGTTTCGACCATAACAAACTACTAACTTTTCTTTGTTGTTGGGATTCGACCATCAACAAAGATATTAATCTTTACTGTGTTGTTGGGATTCGACCATCAACACAGTACTTCCTTTCCTTGTTGTTTTCATACAACAGTAATTTCCGTTTTTTTTGTCATACAAGTTCAAGGTCAACTCTAAAAAACCAGGTGAGTACCTCATTTTATATGCTGATAAAATTCTATATATATATATATTTTTTTCTTTTCTCTTTTATTTCTTTTGTGTTTCGGTGATTGATTTTATTATTTCTTCGAAATTTTAAACTTTGCGATTTAGTGAACAACGTTGTAGAGGTGATTTTTGCAATTCGATAATTAATTCATAGCTTACATCGTTGACGAGGTGATGAGATTGAATTTATAGTTTTCAACATTGTCGAGGGTGATCCAAATAAATTTTGAGTGAGTCTTCACTTGAATTAATACTTTGTTAAACTTATGAATTGTCAAAAATTTTATCCCTTTGTATCTTGAAGTTATTAAGAAATTGAATTATAGTTTCCAACATTGTTGAGGGTGAATTAAGTAAACTTTGATCAAATCGTCATTTGACTAAATAATTTGACAAATCTCTAATTTATCAGAAGTTTTATCCTTTATTGAAATTTGAATTAATAAACTTACTAACTAAACTAATTAACTAAAACTAAATAACTAAATTTGAACTAATTTATATGAACTTGAATTTTATTGAATTACTGATATTTGAATTATCATGAATAAATTTGAACTGTTATAACTGAATCCTACTTCTTCTTCTTTTTATTTGGTTTTTTTGTTTCTTTACCTTTTTTACACAGGTGTACTGCAGTTAGAAGCGTCAGAGAAATTCCGCTATTCGTTTAAAGTTTTTTTGTATAAAAAACATATGGTCCTTCGAGCCGGATGAATTTAATATGCATCATACATAACTCGTCCGATAAATTTTCCATTTATTTCTGAAGTTTTTTATAACAAAAACATCTTCAATGAAAGTTTATTTGGAAAAGCATTTAAAAACGGCAACCTTCAAATTCCTTCACCAGCTCAATTAGAAAACAAAGAAAACAGTTTTCAATTTCCTTACATTCTCGTCGGTGACGAAGCTTATCCGTTAGCCAAAAATGTAATGAAGCCATTTGCTCGTAAAAATTTGACGAAAGAAAAACGCATCTTCAATTATCGTTTGTCCAGGGCTAGAAGACTCGTGGAATGTGCTTTTGGAATGATTACCAAAAAATTTAGAGTGATTGATAATAAAATGTTGCTTTTACCAGACAATGCGAAAAAAGTCACTATGGCTGTTTGTGTGCTGCACAATTTCATTCGTCAAGAAGAAGACAAATTCGCTGAAGTCAGAGCCATTTTGGACAATCTTTATGAAGAGACAAACAATGAAGAAAATCAACGAAATAATCAACGAATTTCGAATTACGCTCTAGAAGTGAGACAACAATTCATGGAGTATTTTGTTTCACCGGAAGGAGCTATTGCGTGGCAATGGAAATATGCTTAAAAATGTTGTGAATGATAAAAAAGGTGTAAATAAAAATCCTTGAACTTACCTCGACATTTTAATTCTTCCGCTATTTCTTCCCATAATTTGTCCACTACGCTTTTATTACTGTGCTCTTTGAGCGAAAAGTTATAAATTGCAGGACGCTGCTCAACAGCAAAAATTAATTTCTCTGCGTCACAATCCATTTCAACCACCAGAACCACTCGACACAACGAAAGTCACTGCATAAGTACGCGACATGTCGAAAGTCGTCGTTCGACGTTTTTCCTCGTGTCGCCTTCAGTGGATATAAACTGATTTGAATGTGAAGCCCTTCGTCGGTAACGGTTTTTTTCCTTGTCGAGTTCTGTCGAGCTCTGTCGTGTCGTGTCGATGTCGAATTCAGTGTGAATACACTCGTTTAATAATAAGAATAAATGGGTGTCACAACAGAAAATCTTGTCGTGTCGTGTCGATGTCGAATTCAGTGTGAATAGACTCGCTTAATGATAAGAATAGATGTGTGTCGCGACAGAAAATGTTGTCGAATTTCGTCGTGTCTTGTCGATGTCGAGTTTGGTGTGTAACCAGCCTTACGGAACGAGCGAACGAACGACCACGGGAACGAAAAAGGCAAAACGACTAAATGAATGACCAACCAGATGCCAATCGGTATACATAGGAGTAATAAAATTTGGTCTGCCAGGTACTTGGCGTCGGCACAGAGCATGGAGACCTGTGTTTTCTAGTATAAAAATATTCAAAGTTTAATTTAGGTGTAGGTTAAATAGGTTACTCGATAGGTCAGCTGCGGTCCCAAAACAACAACACAAAAGTGATCTGCCGAGGCATTTGCACAGGATTTGACCAGGCAGACCTGTATATTTTTTTTGTCCGTAACTTAAGTTTTAAGAGTAATTCCAAGCTCTTACTCGATATGTCATATTGCGGTCCCAAATATTTTCCGGAGGTTTCGTTAGCCTAGGGAGTAAGACATCTGGCTACCATCCTAGAGGTTTCGGGTTCGAATCCCGGCAATCCCACGGTTCTTCGCCTTTTCCGTTTTCCCACCCACATAACTTTCTTCTTCCCTCTATACATTCCTGATTCTTCCTGTCATAGTTTTCCCTTCCCCGCTCCACTAAAGCACATGTCATCGGTTGGTTGATGAAATTCAATTAGTTTCAGGAGGCGATTTCACTATCTGCTAATAAACTATCCCAGTATCCTCATGTTCACTAGCTAACTAGCCAGATTGTTAACAATTTGCCGAGAAAGTAGAAAGCCGAACTACTTTACTCGGGCTTGTTAGCTAGTAAACTAGCTGAAATTTCCAAAAGAAAATAAGTCATCATCCCATGGGCTAAACATGGTGCTTGTAATTTTACCAGCTTTTACATGCGCTTGTAATGGCCATGAGCCAGCGCAGATCCGCGCCGATCATTGCAGATATCCGATTGCAGAAATCTGAAAACAGATTACCTGCTTTCTTTGTGCCTTCACCCTTAAGCCAGCATTACACTACTCGCGAAGTTGATCGAAGTTGGTCCAGGTCGAGAATGAAGGGAGTCACTTCGATTCACTTTGGGCCTGTTTAGACGGTTCGCTCCCAGGAGCGTTCCTCACGAACTTTGTGGGTGAGGGGAGAAGTGAGGTAGTACCTCTTATCATACCACTTCCCTCTTTACCCACAAAGCTTTTAAAGAACGGTCCTGGGAGCGAACCGTGTAAACAGGCTCTTTGTGTAACTTTACTTCGCCTCTGGCGACTTCGCAACGTTGGACTCGCGGTGTGTGGGGTGCCGGATATAAATAAAGTTAAAAAATGGAATGGAAATGGTTTTCGCGAAATTTTACCATTGCAGTACGATTCAGGTCAAAATTTTAAGTGAGGGTAATCAAGTGTCGCGCAGGGTACATATTACTCCTTGTTTTATAATTTGAATTATCATATGAGCTGATAGTACGACTAATAATAATTTAATACCTATGAAAAAAATCCACAATTGATATATTTTACACGTTCAACAAAATTAACAATATTCAACATAAATATTTAGCAAACCAAGAACATTTACCCTCGCAGGTGTAAAAAATACAAAATAAATCGATATACCACAAAAAAAAATCTTCGTAACTTACAACAACAGAATTTTTTCCCTTTATACAACTTAATTCCAACTGAAAATTAACCCTAAGTACTTCCATAAGTCACAAAACTGTCAACCAAAGCTGCAAGTCATTCTAGCTTATAACCCTTTTCCCCAAACATTTTTTCATTAAATCATTTATCAATCCCAACAAAATCCCACTGTCAGTAGAAAATCAAATGGTGCTAATCCACCATGATGATGGAAAGAAAGAAAGGAACGACGAAATAATAAAAAAAGAATCCGTCGAACTGCGACCATTCAGAAATTTCTGTTGTTTTTCTGGAAAATCTTTATAGCGTCGTAAATTTATGCGCATAATCCCTTTCGGGCCGCGATAAATAATGAACTCCTCAAGTCAAAGGATAATAAAAAAGCCAACATCATCCCATTAAAGCCCGTAGATGTCCTGTATACTTGCCGCGCTCCTGGAGCTCCTTTATTAATTTTTCAATTCTTTTCCAGACTTGCAGGAAGCGAATTTTGCGAGAGTTTTTGAGTATGTAATTAACTCCTTTTTTTAAAATCACTTTTTGCTATCAGGAAAATTGCATAATTTGTGTACTTTTTATTGGTAAGTTTTCTGTCTGATATTCGCAATATAACCTGGATGTTTTCAAAAGTGCCAGTCGCATTCCCTACTTGAAAAGTGCGTATTAACGAAGTAAAACGGAATAGGATTAGTACCATTAAGCAAAACTACAATAATGAAGATGCTAGAAGTTTTCACAAAGAAGTAAATGGTTGAAACTGCACCATGGTTAGAACGGAAAATGATGCTATAGCTGGTAGTATAAATGCCATACGTGGGAGAAGTACTTTACAGACATTCCTAAAAAAAATATTTCCCTAATAAAAGAAACAGACAAACCGAAGTACCCAGAAAACTATGCGTCAGAACCCATAATAGAACAAATTGTAAATGCTATAGTAAAGCAAGTCCAGACGGTATACGGGGGAGGAAGTATACTATAATTGTCATATTCTCGTTTGACAACTATGGGGAGCAGCCGAAAGAGTGGTTTCTGGGCACAGTTGGTTCCATTCCAGTGAATCCTTAAGATCTACCAGAAATAGGAGGCTCCCAAAGGTGGCAAAGGACTTAAAGAGATTCTTGGCTCTAATTACTTTTTACCAGCGGTTCATACCTCACGCCGTTGAAAACCAGATGATCCTACGGGAAATGATAGTAGGAAACAAGAAAAATGACATCACCAAAATAGAGTGGACACCGAAGCAGTAGCGGCATTTGAGGCGGTCAACAAAGACAGAAGCAGCGTTACTAGCACATCCCACACCTGATGCCGAACTAGCTCTACACGTCGACGCGTCCGAGAAGGTTATTGGAGCTGCCTTACACCAATTCAGCGCAAACAGTCTTAAAAGCTTTCTTCTCAAATAAGCTCTCCCAACAGAACAAAAATACAGTATAGTTGTTTTCAAACGTCGTGACATCCCGCGCATGTTCCCCAGCTAAGCTCTTAAAAATGTATAAAAGCTCAGGCAAAAGCTTCATTTAACTCCTCCTATCAAATCACTTGCTGCCATGTAATCAGTCGCGACTGCGTATTGCCAAAGGGAGGTGTATCTTTCTGGGACTTCAAAGATTATTTAAAAAATTTACAAATTACGACTGAAAACCACCCGTTTTTATATATTTTTTTTATTTTAAGGTTTTTGTATTTTAGACATATGCTACAGAAATATTGTAACAATCTCTACTAAAAAATACGAAATTTGTATTTTTATCACTTTGATTACTTGATTGTTGACATTTTCCGCCAGTCGCATACGCGCTTCTGCTAAGGGAGGTTGTGTTGCTTGCGGATGCGGAGAACTCTCAATTTATGAATGAAAATGCTCATATCTTTAAAAGAAATTTTTCCAACAATTCTTTTAATTTATTTTAAATTTAGAGATGAGAAATACTTAGCATAATTATAGTAAAATTATGCTTATTACGATGGATAAACTGACTTGGTTGAGCAGGAGTTTTACATGTATTTAAAAGCTCTGCTCAACACATATAAAGATTAATTAACTTTATTCATTCGGCATGCGCGCATCCCTTCCAAAATTATTTTGTTGAGTTTTTTCTGCGTTTGTTGCCGTTTTAACTAAAAAGCGGGGAAATGATAGAACAATATTTATAAAATTTGGCAATGAGGTGCGCAGAACTGTTCAAATTTTTTGTGTCACGGAGTTTGAAAAAATCTATACCTACAACAGTGAGTTGTTGGCCGTTTACAGAGCAATCAGGCTGTTTAAAAACCTTCTGGAAGGAAGATCGTTCGATATAATGACCGATCATAAGTCGTTAATTTTCACTTCTAAGCAGATCGCGGACAACAATTCACCTCGACGCATTCGGCATCTGGACTACATCAGTCAATTTACTACTGATATCCGTCACATAGCAGGAAAAGAAAATATCGTGGCTGACACCATGTAGCGGGTCGAAGCCACATCGACCAAGCTAAAGACAGTCGGTTACCGGCAGCTGGCCGACGAGCAGACACTGGACTATAGCCTTCAGGATATCATCCGCGAGAGCATGCGGCAGCACGTTCTGCGAACGATGCATCACCAGTCGCATCCAGGAGCTCGGGGCACTACAAAATTTGTCAGCGATAGATTCGTCTGGCCAAGTCTTCGGAAATATTGTGCAGCATACGTTAAGATCTGCATTCCGTGTCAAAATTCCAAGATCCAACACCACAGCAAGACGCCAGTACACTCGTACGGGCCAGCCACTGAACGATGCACCCACGTAAATATAGACATTATCAGGCCATTGCTGCCATCAAGAGGATACCGGTACTGCTTGAAGTGCGTCGACCGCTTCACTCGATGGCCTGAGACCATACGCTTGATGGACATCACGGCCGAGACAGTGGCCCGCCATTTCGTGGAGGGATGGGTATCAAAGAACGGCATTCCATTGATGGTAACGACAGATCAGGGTAGGCGGTTTGAGTTCCGCGAGCTGACAGCTTTGCTAGGAATAACTCAACTCGTATCACTCTCAGGCAAATAGCCTGATGGAACGATGGTACCGAACACTGAAATCGGCGATAATGGGGAAAGTATCCAGCTGGAGAGAAGCCTTACCGACAATCCTCTTAGGTTTAAGGACTATGTTCAAGCCAGATCTCCAGACAGCACCGGCAGAGATGATATATGACACGACACTTCGCCTGTCGGGAGATTCCCGAAGGAGCCGTTGAAAAACCGAGCGGCATCGAAGTTCGTAAAAGACTTACGGCAAATGATAAAACCCCAAACCACCGCTCATCATGGGAGGACTGGTATATTCATGCCGGGGGGGGCTAAAGAAATGCACGCAAGTTTTCTTGCGAAACAAAGCGCTGCGGCCAACCTTCGACGGCCCCTATAAGGTGATCCAGCGGAGGAGTAAGTATTTTCAAGGGGAGGTGAAGGGACGCCGAGTAAGAATCTCCCTGGACCGACTAAAACCGGGCCTGTATTCCCAAAGACGAAACGAAACGAAAACGAAACTGTTTTGTCAAAATGATACCTTGGAAGACGATATCGTCTCGTTTTCGTCTAAACAAACGATAACATATTTGTAATCGTCTTCGTTTAGACGTTAGTGCTTGTTAAATTGTATGTTGGGATTGTTAATTATTTTGATAGTTTTCATTTGTTTTGCATAATAGCTAAAAATTTACAAACGCAAAGCAATATGAGATTATCGTCTACAGGAGTAGGAATAGTATATTTTCGTCTCGTCTTGCTATTTCGTTTTGTTTTTATATCGTCTCGTCTTCGGGAGTACAGGCCCAGGAACAGCGTTCTCGACACCAGATGATAAATGCGCTACACCAGAAGAACGTTGCCAAGAGGGAAAAGACAATGTGGACGACGCACGATAAGGAATTTCACAGGCAAATGTAATGCTTCCATAAATATAAGTATGTAAATGAATTTCTATGAACTAAGCAAAGTACGAGTGCATGAAATATCATTACAAATATAACCGATTAAATAAAACATAACTCGAACTTAAAAATATAGATACCCGAATTTTTCAGAATTACGATACAATAAGCTAGGTCCATGGAATAAAAAATGTAGCTTAGGATTTTAAGACAAATTCTGGAATATTGTAAGTTAAGATAATGAAATATTGTACAACCGATGCACGCAAACGCTTTCTACCGAGTGGGATTGATGTAGAGCGCACTATTTCCGGCGTCCATAAAATCGCCGTATCGAAATCAGCAACTTCCGTCCGATCGATAGAAAGCGTTCCGTTTCGATCGCTTGAATGACCAGTTGAACTAAAAACGTTATACGGACTATACCATCAGCCGATCGATGGGAAGCGTTTGTGTCCCGGTAGAATATATGTATTAATATAAATTAAAGTGAATTAAAATAAAGAAATATACAGTAAAAACAGTTTTTGATACAGTGAACGAAATTTATTTAGCCGCATCAACATTTTTCACATTAAACATTCCGAAAAGAGTGAAATACTATTCTTAATAAGAAGTGATGATTTTTTGTATTATTTATATTATCATGTAATATTATATACATATAATAATCTTTAATTCATACATTAGTTTTTACAGTTAGTAACAAAATAGAAAATTCAGCATTATAAAAGGGTGAAATTGAATTAGCCGCAACATTAGTAATGACCATATATTTTGTTTTCAGCCCCCTTAGGGGCAAGCTAGGTTATTTTTTACATATAGTAGGGACTGTTACGAAAATATTAAGGGGTCGTGGAGCCTCCTACGATTTGTTTTGGGGCCGTGAGAGTTTTTTAGGTGCATTTTTTGAGTGCATTTTATGATGCACCTACAAATTGATGTAATTAGAGCCCCAGGTGAGGTGCAATGACTTTTTTTTGATTGATTATGAATTATTACAATGTAATTAACTAGTTTTATAATTTAGACATGGGGGGCTACAAGCTGGCCAATTTAAAACACTTATGTTTCGCTCAACAAACCATGCTTTTGTGAATCTGGAAACGTGAATGGCTGCATTGTCGTGTTGGAAAATTACTTCGTCTTCCATATAATCTTCCATGAACGGAATTAAAACGCTATCTAAGACGTCTGTGTAGTCCTCTGACGTCATTCTATTGGAAATAAAAGATATTGGCGATTTCGCACAGTGGCCAAAAGCTGCCCAAACCATAACATTCCCACCACCAAAACTTCGACTTAACTTGGGCGAGTTTTGTTGGCGTAGATCGTGCCAATTATTGGCATCAATATTATTGCCAATTTATTGGCACGATCTACGCCAACAAAACTCGCCCAAGTTAAGTCGAAATTTTGGTGGTGGGAATGTTATGGTTTGGGCAGCTTTTGGCCACTGTGCGAAATCGCCAATATCTTGAGAAATACAGTGTGTCGCTTCTAAAATGAATGATCATTGAAAGCCAATGAAGTTGGAAGAATGCTCATTCGTTTTTGCAGTGTGTCAAGGGTATAAGTCATTTTCGTAGACCCCGAGAATGAAATTATGATTGTGAAATTATGTTGCTCTGTGCAGTCGTACAGGGTGGCGATTCTTCTGGAAATTCTGGAAGTCAGGGAAATGTCAGGGAATTTTAAATTTCTGGAAAAGTCAGGGAAAAAATCAGGGAAAAAATGTGCAAGTCAAGGAATTGTAAAGTTAATTCGTTTATTGTAGAATTAATTCCAAAATCATTAATGTTCTCAGGATTAAATTTAAAGTTTTACGCGAAAATAATACAAAATGGCAATATATCGACGGTGAAGTATTACCTACCATTATAATATATTGTGGGTTACGAGGTATTAGGACTTCACCGTCGATATGTATATATTATATGCTGCCTTCTATGGAATTTAATTGAACAGTAGGTCAATTGTTCTACGAATTTAAGGTTAATTCAAAAACGCATCACTGCAGAATTCACCTACAAATTTAAATTTGAAGTCTGTAACTGAATTCTGCAGTGATGCGGCAATGATGAGTTTTTGAATTTACCGTATTTTTATCTTTGTCATACCCACATGAAAAGAGAGCTACATAATGAGTTTTTCCAACCAGCGAGTTATTACTGCTCGCTGGTTTTACTAAAGCAGTTTTGTGTGTACAAGAGCTAAGAAATTGAGCGGAGGCAATTCCGCAATCAGCAATATATTCTGATCGGAATCATTTATAAGAGCGGAATCATATTGGATTGGATATGTATTAGATTGTCCAATACGATTTCAATAGGGAGTACGATTTGTATGAAAAAAAAAAAAGACGGGAAGTGCCACGGCTTCTCGATGGCACAGTAGACATGAATATGTCTTATCCCTGGGGTCTATTTGTTTCTTGTTCTTATTGGAAATCACCTTCTTGTTCTTATTGGAAAGAACCCCTGAAGGGGGTCGAAAGGAATGCACACAACAATATATATCTGGCTCGCTTACATACCCTTCAACCACCTTATCCTTTTCCACAATGTAACAGAATACAAACACACGAAACGAAATCATTCAAAATAAAAAAATTGTGCTTTTGCAAAAATTCTAAACGCGCCGCGGCCGCACCACACTCAATCCGCAAACTGCGTAGTAAGAAAATTCCCTGATATCGATCCTGATTCCGCCCCGCTTCGAAAACACAAAAATATCGCGCGACGGACGACTCAAGCACACCTTTTCTAATGGGGCCCATCCACAGGCCAACTAGTTGTCCTAACTGAGTTGTGTTGTTACTGAATCGCATCGTGTGTGGGGCAGTTGGCAAACTGATTTGACAGTTGGGGTTTCAGTTGGGATAAATCAAAATCTTTTAATTTTATGAGGGCGGGGTTTAGAGTTTGGGCAACTAGTCGCACTGTGTGTATTGCAGTTTGGCAAACTACTTGGACGAATTAAGCCTGAATTCGAAGAATATATTTTTTGCAAGTTTATTTTGCATTATTTTTAATTTAAATTATGAAAGTTCACATATTATTAAATTATTTTCATAATTTATACTTTTAGAATTTAATTTATATTTTGAAAAATATAAATATTCATATTAATAATTAAAAACAATTATAATTAATCTAAAAAATCATCTTTCTCCAATTTTTATTATTATAAAGTCGTCGCGGGTTTTCTACAATTTCGTTTAACTTTCAAATTGCCTATAAAATATCGAATTGACAGTTGAAATATCAACTCAGTTGAAGCGTTTGTGGCAAAACAACAACTTTTTACACAACTCAGTTTGGACAACTAGTTGGATGGGTCCCATAAGCTGTTTAAAAAATCTCACACAAAGTAAAATATCCTGGACACTTTTTCTCACTCTTGGAACAAGAACTCGCAGCGATTGAACAAAAAAAGGTGCTATGATATTGGACGCAAAAAAGCTGCTAGCATAGCTTCTTGTTAATGTATGTGCTCGGAACAGTCATTTTGGCAAAACGACAAATATTCATGTCAAAAGAAATGTCTCGAAAATTTTCTAACCTTAAGAAAGCTTTCGATAATATTTTCTCCTAAAAATATGCAGAATTAAATATAAATTTAATTCAGTGCTGGGCATTCCTATGCCCGCGGGCAAATGAGCTTTAAAGCTCTGAATATGTATACGAAGTCAAATGACTCGAATATGCACAAAAAAGCATATCAGTCTCATGCGAGTGGGAGCGTATTTTGAGCGACTATAGTGGATAACAGTGTGAAGCTTTAGAAAGCTTTTGATAGCTTTTACACAAATGCATTTCTTTAGCTGTATAGGTTTGCCCGCCACTGATTTAATTGGCTTCTAAAATTTTTCCCAAAAGTATGCCAAACAGTAATGAGTCATGGTAACGATTTTCGTCTCCGCACATTCTTTCAAATAGACCCCAGGGATAAGACATATTCATGTCAATATATGAAACCTTCGTTCATACGTATGTATATGAATTAATGTTTTAATGTATTCAATTTGATGCCGTTCATAAATTGATTTCTATCATATTCTTATAGGAATCAAATTTTGAGCGGAGTTTGTGATATGAGCGGAAACTACATATTTTGCAACACTTTTGGGAGAACATTATTTTGTAGTAATAAAGGACAGAAAATTCAATCTACATATGTGCGTCCTTTATTAATATAGAAAAATGTTCCTTGTTGAATACGCCATTTTTGAGATGAGTCGATCTGACCGTTGCTTTGCAATTGTTTTTATAAGATTTACATTTAACCAAAATCAGGAAAATATAAAGTGATACATTTTAAAAACTTATTTGTTATGTTATATAAGCAGCAAGCAAGAGTTAACCCTTCTAGCACAGAAGGCGCACTTTTCAGCTAAGCATGAAAATCTATATATACATACACATACATACATATACATATATATACATATATATACATATATATATATATATATATATATATATATATATATATATATATATATATATATATATATACATATATAGAGTTTCCCTTCTAACACAGAAGGCACACTTCCCAGCGGGGCTGAGAAATATTTACCACTGCCGTGGCTCAGCTGAGACATGCAAACATAAAATATTAGTAACATAAAAATTAGTAAATAAAAACACAAATCCAAATTAATATATAACCCACGCAAGCAACAGGAAACAAAGATGGTCACGTGAGATTAAAAAGACTCCTTTAAAGGACATCTTTACTAATGCTCACGCTAAAGACATTAATATTGTTGTTAACATTAATGAACATGAGGTTTACAGGTTCAAATCTACCGTAATTAGTATTAGAGGAGTTGATTTGTAAAAGAGGTGGACCTCTCAGATTATAACGACTCTCTCTAAACGACGCACGGCGACCTAAAAAACCTGAGTCGACCTTTCCATTAAGTAGCTGATGAACAAATACAACATGGGCCACCTCTCGACGCTTTTGAAGAGAGCTAAAGTTGAGTAACTTAAGCCGGGATTCATATGATGGAAGAACTATTGGGTTTTCCCAAGGAAGATGATTCAGTGCGAATCAGTGTTGGGCCTTGGCGATTTTAAAAATGTAGTAATTATGTAAAAAAATAGTAGTAGAATTGAAAAAAATGTAGTAGCAACAAAAAAAAACAACTTTTATTCCAACATTGGCCAGTTTCGCACGGGTCGACAGACAACCAACCAACAAAAATCGACTGAAAACGTTCGTTTGTGGAAAAGAGGGTGAGAGAGGACGATGGGATGGACAAATTTTTCATCGACCTCTCTCACCCTCTTTTTCACAAACGACGTTTTCAGACGATTTTTGTTGGTTGGCTGTTGGCCCGTGTGAAACTGGCCGTTCGAATTTGAATGAAAATAATTTTTCTGATGACGTCAAATATGTAGCAAATAAGAAACAAAATGTAGTAAAATTTTGAAAACGTGAAATGTAGTAGATCTACTACTATTGTAGTAGAAGGCCCAACACTGGTGCGAATCGAACGAACCTTCGTTGAACCGATTCAATAGTTCTAACATGCGAAGAATAGTGAGGAGACCAAACCTGGGAGGCATATTCAAGTAATGGTCTGACAAGAGAAATATATAAGTGTTCAACAGTATCTTAAAAAGTTTAAGGTAAATAATTTTTAATACATATCTAGATTATCTTATTGTGTGTTGTCTAACTTTTTTAAGGCAGTTATATTATAAATTATTTGTAAACATTTTTCATATTTCAACCTAATAATTTAATGGAATTAATTTCTTAACATAAATTAATATATTTCTATATATTTATTTATCAAACGTAATAATTATGTTACTGAATTAAACACGTAAATATGACGACTTTAATATATGTGCATTTAGAAAATCAAATTTTGAACATACTTATTAATTATTTGCAAATTAAACATTACTTGTATATTTTGTTAGTATGAACTTTATAAAGCAATACATTAGTAATTTCCTTTAATATATCAATTTATTATATCGGTAATAATTGCAAATCCATTATTGTTAAAATTATATACTAATTGATGAATGTTTTCTTTTTAATTAAATTGCACGTTAAGTGGTTTACGTCGTAGATGTAAGACGTAACTCGAAATCATGTCCATCAAACGCACCCTATTTGACCTACATTGGCTGAAGTGTGATGAATTTAAACCTTGGTTAAGTCAAGTCGACGATATATGTTCTGCAAGATGCGTAAAATGCTCAACCACATTCAGTCTAAGTAATATGGGTATTAAAGCTCTACGTAGTCACATGGCTGGTAAAAAACACAAACGAATTATGAACACGATTACAACTACACCTGCTATTAATTTATTTGCACTTTCGAATACTTCAAGTTTACAAAATGTTGTTCCTGTTACTTCTTCATCGCAGACTATTTCAAAAATTCCATTGTCTGATGTAACATCTGCAATTACAACAACTGTTTCGACATTAACATCTCAAGAAACTAAAACACGTGGAATTGATTCTTTTTTAATAAAAGATGAGGTCTCGAAATCTGAAATCTTATGGACCACTCAAGCCCGTGATGGGACGCGCATCTTCACGCTTTGCAGGAGAAAGTACAAGCCTTTTCACTATGATGTTTACAGATAGTAAAATAGCTTCTAAAATGAAACTACAGCGCGACAAACTTAACTACAACATTGTATATGGTCTAGCACCTTATTTTAAAAGATTACTAATAAAGAAGTCTCAAATTGCGAGTTTTACACAATAGGTTTTGATGAGTCATTGAATCAAGTTACGCAGCGACAGCAAATGGATTTGAATATTCGTTACTGGTCCAATGAAGGAAATGAAGTGAAAACTCGTTATTTAACATCAATATTTTTGGGTCGATCAACAGCTTCGCATTTAATCGATGCTTTTTCGGAGGGTACTTCATCGTTGACTAAAGAGAATATCTTAGAAATATCTACGGACGGGCCAAACGTTAATTTTAAGTTTCTTAAAGAACTTAAAATTTGTTTGAAAGAAGACGAAGAAGATCCAGATATTCTTGAAATGGGTAGTTGCGGCCTTCATACAATGCACTGCGCATTTAAAAATGGAATAGGAAAGACAGACTGGAACATCATCGCATTCCTCAGAATAATAATAATAATTTATTATAGGATAGTACACAAGATTTACATCTTTTAGAGTACATATAAAGTTACATTAATAGAAAGGATTCTTCTTTAAAAATGTACCGGCAAGGCGCCAAATTTATTTTGAATGTACTAGCTCGAATATTTTCCCTAAAAAATTCTGGTCTGTGCGTTGGCTTAACAATAGTGATGTCGCTAACCGTGCATTGAATATGATGCCTCATATATTGATGTACGTTGAAGAAATGAAGAAGAATCCTCAAATGTCGCCCAAGAATGAAAGTTTCCAGACTATTGTAAATGCAGTTAAGGATCCACTTTTACCAGTTAAACTTACTTAAATCATTAGCTGAGGAAATTGAGCCATTCATGACGGAATTTCAGTCTGATGCACCATTTGCCCCGTTCCTGTACTCTACCATTAGTGGTATAATAAAAGACATGATGGAGAGATTGGTTAAACCTGATGTCCTGAAGAGATAAGAAGGTGATAACAGACAGAAAATCCAAGGCCGATTTATAAGCATCTCTGTTTGCTTCCAATTCTTCTTTACCCCAAATTGATATGCTACCCCCGGTTCTCGAGCACAGCGCTCATTTAATGGACAGGGTTTTCTTCAGGACTCGCGAGGTGTACAGGTGCCTCAAGGAGCTCGATATCAATAAATCCACTGGACCCGATAATATACCCCCTATCGTCTTAAAACAATGCGCCTCACCTTTGGCTAAACCTCTGCGCAAACTTTTTGCCCTATCATACTCTTCCGGAGTCTATCCAGACTCTTGGAAACTTGCCCATGTACAGCCAATACCGAAAAAAGGTGACTCCAGCGACCCCTCTAACTACCGCCCAATAGCAATTACTTCTATTCTCTCCAAAACAATGGAGACGATAATCAACAAAAAACTTATGGGATATCTAGAATCCAACCTACTCATAAACGACAGACAGTATGGCTTCCGACACAGAAGATCCACTGGCGATCTTTTAGTTTGTCTTACAGAACACCTCAGCCGAAGTTTGCATGGATCAGGTGAATCCAGTCTGGTTGCTTTGGATATCTCCAAGGCTTTTGACAGAGTTTGGCACTTAGCCTTGTTAGCTAAACTCAAAGCTATTGGAATCAGACTCATGCCAGATCCTGTCTTGATGATCGTGAAGTAATGTTCAACTCTATTAATAACGACATTGAACTCATTCTAGAGTGGGGAACAAAGAATCGTGTCGAATTCAACCCCTCCAAAACCAAGTACTGTCTTATTTCCAAGAAAAAGATCAACACCACACCATCCTTGTCAGTGGATGGCGTGGAACTAAAGGCCGACACATCCCTACACATCTTAGGCGTGCCATTAGCCAAAGACTTGCGATGGAATGACCACATATTCCAAATCGCCAAACAAGCATCCCAGTGCTTGGGATTTCTTAAGAGGTGCAAGTTCCTCCTCCAGCCATCGGCCCGCGCTGTTATTTATAAATCCTACATTCGGCCTCTTCTCGAATATAACTCCCTCGTCTGGGGCGGCGCGTCGATAACCACCTTGGCATGGTTAGATAAGGTCCAAAAAAAGGCCCTTAAATTAATTGATGACGACACCGCCTGCTCCACCATCGACCCCCTCAGCCACCGTAGGAATGTAGCAGCGCTAACAAAATTTTATCGCTACTATTATAGCGACTGTTCCTCCGAAATAAACGCTCTCCTGCCTCCACGGCAATCTTATAACCGCAACACCAGATTAGCCCACTCGTCTCATTCCCTTTACCTACAACTCCCCCTTTCACGCACTCAACAAGATATGAATTCGTTTGTTAATAGAACAACTCGACTGTGGAATAATCTCTCTCAGTCAGTATTTCCGAGCTCCTACAACATCCAAGAGTTCAAACGCGGGGTTCATCGCCACCTTCTTCAACACCCCTTCACACCCCCATAACCCTTAACCTATTCCCCCCACTCCCCCATAACCCTTAACCTATTCCCCCCCCGTACTAAGCTTGCTGCTAGACATTGCACCATGACGTGACAAACGACATGACGGACTGGTAGTACAAAGGGTGATTCCTGAGTTTAGCACTGCCACATAAAAAAAAAGAGCTTACTCGGTTCAAGATATAGACATGAAGAATGCAAGTAATTTATTAACAGGAGCTAATATTAATCTGGGAATAGCTACTACTGTCGCTCTGAAAAAGTTGAAATCTGTGAAAGACATCGACATTCTTCATTTTCGTAATCAATGCAGAACATGTTTAAAAGAGATCATTATTAAACTGCAGGAACGTTCACCACTTAAGTACAAACTAACAAAAGCTGTGACATGTTTTGATCCGAGCATTGCTTTGAGTCGGGTTGTCGCTGGTAAAAGGTTACAAAATCTGTTAACTCTGCTTGTTGAAAAAAGAAGACTCAACAGTTCATGTGCTGATGCCGGGGCAAGAGAATTTAAACTTATATGTGCACTTTCTGGAGTTCAAGAATCATTTAAGAGTTTTTCAACGAAAGATCAACGGATTGACCACTTTTGGCATCAAATTTTTCAATACTTACAGCCTTCTGATAATATTTTATCAGTATTGAAGATTGTTGCCACCCTTTCTCATGGAAATGCAAACGTAGAACGAGGCTTTTCTGTGAACAAGAAGTGTATCATGGAAAACATGAAAGAAGAAACCATAACTGCAAGAAGAACAATCTATGGCGCTGTGACAATTCTTGGAGGTATGAAAAATATCAAAATATATAAAGACATGATTCTTGCGATTCGAAATGCTCATGGGCATTACGTAGAGGCAATGGAGAAACGTCGGCAGGAACAGAAAAACGAAGTATCAGTATTGGCGAAGAAAAGAAAAGCTGCACTGGAAATTAGAGAAATCGAAGCAAAGAAGTCAAAAATTTCCAAGGATTTTCAAAATCAAATGGATCTCATGAACGAGAAACTCCAAGTTTTAAAAAACCAATAGATTCAATCTAGTTCTAAACATTTTTTCATATTCCCTCTTAGCTCACTAAAAGTTAACCAAAAGTGATATATTCAGCGGTGTTCCACAAATCGAGTGAAATGCAGTCGAAATTGGAATTCAATTTCACTATTCATTTGGATCTTGTTCATATTATGGTTTCAACTAACATAAAATTATCTTGAAAAATGAATGTTTATTTCTATTGATACCAAGAAATTATAATATACGTAAATCTAATTGAAGGGGCTAGTGTCAAAAGGGTTCAACTCGAAAAATTGGAAAGTAATTTAGCTTCAAAGATTTCGTCAGCGATGCATTTGGGCGTATTTGAGACGTTCTTATATTAAAACAAGACTAAAGGACAGAGTATTCGGCGACGAATCCAATTTTGCCAAAAAAAAAGTATAATCGCAAAAATTATCAGTTAAACCCTTTTTACACTAACCCCTTCAATTTAAATTTCTAAATATTTCCCTTTCAAAGAACGATATGGGTGTTTCTCTGTAAACTGGTAAATTTTTGCAAGAAATCTGTCCCAGTAACTTTTTTAAGTGAATATGAAAAAAAAATATACAATTAAATAGATATCTATCTGGTGGATAATAAACAGTAAGGGACCCAAATATATTTGTTTTATTTTAGGACTTATTGAGTAAATTTAAAAAATTCCTATGTCAGAGGAATAGAATCAAAAGGGGCACATTGTCATACTAAATGATTTTGAGATATAGAGCGAAATGTGATATAATGTTACATTTTGTAGTTTTCGTTTAAGGATAGCATCAGAATAATTTAAAATAAGTAGAAAAACAAATTGAGAATATTTAAATAATTGGAAATGCATAAATAAACTCTCAATAACGAAAAAGATTTTGGAAAAGAGACCTTTTGGTACTTACAAATGGAAAAGGGACATTTTGATACAAGAAGTGAGGAAATGTTTCTTTTTTGGAAGAAATAAAAAAGTTTTTTTTAAAGTTTTCTTCAAAAATTTATTATTATTTAAAACAAAATAAAATTCTACAGACAAAACAAAGTAATTTTCAAATAAAAAAAATAAATACATTTCTCCAAAAATTAAAAAATAACATACCTTTTGGAACAAATAGGAAGGAATAACATACCTTTTGGAACAAATAGGAAGGAATAACATACCTTTTGGAACAAATTCTTAATTCTGATTACTTTTTGGTAAAATTGTTTTCAAAAAATGATCCCCTTTTGGAACAAAACCAATTATTTACAACTAAATTTCATAAGGAAAAAAGCATTTTTCGTAAATGGTATTCCATGTGAAAATAGATATTTAGTACAAGAAACAAATGACATAGTTAACTCAAAAATTTTCCAAAATGACAATGTGTCCCTTTTGATTCTAATAGTCACATATACTTTAAAAACATTCCTCATGACGCATATATATAAAAATAAAACAGTCTTCTTTGGTAGTTCCAAGTTCTCTGTGTGGTTTCAAGTAAACTTGTGAACTTTTATTTCTTCCTTAGACACTTTCTTCTTTCTCGCGCCATGATTAAAAGATGGTTATAGACCTAAAACAAAGGCAAAAGTACAATAATAGTGCCCTAATAAATGAAACAGTCTCCTGTTTCTGTATGTAGCGGGGGACTGTTGACCGGGGACTGTTGGCAGGGGACTGTTTAATTTGTGTAATTGTTACGATACCATAAAATTCCTTCATTATGACTTTATTTTGTTTTATAGAAGCAATATAAGACATCTTATTTAAAACGATGCACAATAGAGAAAACTGGAACACTTTAAAAAAAGAAAAATAACACTTACTAGGGGACTGTCTAATGTTGCGTACCGATGCGCGCATGTGCCCCTCTAACTCTTGTAACACTAAACAAAATGAGGTATAGCTACTTTTGGTGGTAACAGAGCTAACTTCATGTCGTTCACGTTTCGTTACGCCCATTAACAAGTCTGTATTTACTGTAGATGGCCTGATGCGTAACTCGAAACTTTGGCAGGGGACTGTTCATGAAATTCGGGGACCAACTTTAGGTTAAATTAAACTAATCAAAAAATAGTTTAAATAAATTGATATTAGAGTCTAATAGCATATCATTTCATATTGATTAAATTGTGTTATATAAGTTAATTGTTTTTAAAAGATTAGTTCAATTAATGAACTCAATAGAAAATATTTTTGTTTGGGGACGGGCTAGGGGACTGTTTTTAGACCTAAAAAATACGTTATTGAAACCATATAGGTTTTTAAGTGAGATATTTTCTATATTGTATACTATAGTTTAGATAGTTATAAATTCAAATTTGCAGAAATATAAATATTTCTCGCCATAGTTTCCGTAATATTTGCCAAGGACAGCGATTTTACCACTTTGGTGAGAAACACCCATATAAATAACCATTATAAATTTTTCGAACATATACATATAATGTTATAGAATTATGTTTTATCACAATTGTTTTGTTAGGTCAGGGAATTTTTTAGATAAGTCAGGGAAAAGTCAGGGAAAATCAGGGAATTTAAAACCATCAATGGAATCGCCACCCTGAGTCGAGAATTTTTTGGGATGCACAAGTAACAAACTTTCCCGCGACCCCTCGCCTATAAAACCGGTTTATTGGAATTATTTGAAGTGTTGATGGAAGAAATGTTATACCGTGTAATTTGCCTCTATAGAAGGCAAATGATAAATTGTAGCAGAATTTCTGGAAATTGTATGCGAAAAATTATGGAGAATTCACATTTTTTACTTTTTTGTCCGTATTTTGAGAGCATTGGGGCACCAAGTACCTACTAATTTGATTTTCATATTATTTTTATTCCTTTTATACTCACATTGTGAAGCACCTTTTCCGCACTAGTAGTAATCGAAATTAAAAATTATTTTTTGTTTCCTATAGCATTTGCTCCACCCTACTAACCAGTCCTCTCTTATTATTCGTTAACAAGAAGAGCATGATGGTGAATGGTGGTGATTGGAAATTTTAAAATTAACACCTTCACCACAATAAAATTCAAATTAAATACAATCTGAAAGCGGTTCCAAAAATTCACCCATTTCGTTTTATTTGCCTTATATTCTACATATTTACCGCAATATCTCGTTTAACCAGGACGAAATTGAAACACAGAAATACAATTTAAATCGCAAACAATCCACCGACTGGCAGGATTACCTTTTGCTCTAATTTGCATTGAATTCAAATACTTCCCAATTAGGAGGTTACTAAAGCAAATGAATCGGTTTCAACGGTTTCCCGTATTGTGTCGTTTCAATTTATAGAAGGAAATACGCTTGGGCGGAATTAATTTTTCCGGTCATCAATTACAAAATAAACTGAACTTTGGTTACAGCGATCTATTAATTATTTTATTAATGAGCTTAAGCGTAGCGGGTGATTTTTATATCAAAGAAATTGGTTCCTTTAATTAACATTTTACATTCAATTAATTTGTCATTATCTTATTAATGAATATCTGTGAAATTTACAACTTTCATAGCAATCACCTTCAGTTTTAATAAATTGCAGGCGGTCGTTTTTTTTTCGTGTATGGTAAATTGCTTTCGATTACTAAAGGAAGTTTTTAATATACGCGATGAAGTAATGGTAAATGTTAAAACGTATCCGTTGTATTGAAAAGTTTTAATTAAAATCATGGCAAAACATGTTAAATTATGAAAACATATATTTAGTCAAAGGACATCGTTTAAAAAGTACAAAACTTTTTAATTTTCAGTATTCATAATTTTTAGATAAAATGTCGATAAATACTGATTCATTAATGGCAGAGAGGCAACATAACGAAGTTCGAAAAATCATTGTCGGTTATTTTCTTACAAAATGATGTGGAGAAAAGTGTTTGACAATTAAACATATGTATGTGGTGAAAAGTGCTTGACAATCAAATTCATATTAATCTTCAATTTGTCTTATCTATTAGAATATGTACCTATGAATTCGAGTTCGAATGTTACATTGAGGATGTAAAAATCAAATTATTGAAGTGGCTGGAAAGCTGTTTGCGTGTGAAAACGAAGAAATATAATAAAAAGTTGCGGCTTAACGAATTGGCAATTTAATATCTCACAACGAATTGGCAATTTAAATTCTCTTTATCGCTTTTTATTTCACTATTTTGTCCCCACTTTCGCTTTTTTCTTCTTCTTCTTTAACGACTCTACAATCGGGATCTGGTCCTGGCTTCTCCCAACTGTTGTCTTCACCGGCCCCGATTCTAAGCTGATGTCATCCAGTTTCGCATCCCTAAGCTCTGAGGGTCCTGGTCTACGCCATTCTTCCAGCGAAGGTCTCCCTAGCTTTCGCATCCCATAGGTCTAACCGCAGAGAACTTTCCGAGCTTCACTCATACAAACTACATGCCCTGCCACCCCAGCCTATCGAGCTTATTCTCTTGACATCATCTATGTCGCGATAGCGCTCGTAGATCTCGTCATTGTAGAGTCTCCGGAATAGTCCTTCCTCACATACTGGGCCAACAATCCCCCGAAGTATTTTCCTCTCGAACACTCCTAAGAGGTTTGAGTGCTTGTTGCTAAGCACCCACGTTTCGGATGCATATATGAGAACCGGTAAGACCATCGTCTTATACAGTAAAAGTTTAGACATTATGGTTAGAAGCTAGGATTTAAAGAGCCTTGACAGACTATAGTAGGTTTTGTTGGCTTTTAGCAGTGGTGCGCGAATTTCTGGTTCCATGCTATTGCCCGCTGCTACTATTGACTCAAGGCAGGTTAATGATTTTACCACTTCAAACCCGTGTTCCTCGAACTTGACTGTGGGTCCAATGTTAGGTGTTCTTGTAGACGAGGGCACCATGTACTTTTTTTGCTTTCGTTATGTGCAGTCGCAGATTTCCTGCCGCCCGCTCAATCAACGTGAAAGCTTCTTGTGCAGCTGTTGTTCTTCCCATGTAGAACTTCTTCCAATGTCGTTTGCATAAGCCAGTAGTTGTGTTGCGGATTGTGCCCCTTAAAGTCACACCCGAATCTCAGATCACTTTCAGGTTGAAAAAAAGGGACGCCAGACTCCTTACCGGAGTCCATTATAGATGTTGATTGGTCTGGACCGTGTTCCGGATACCTTTATTTGGCTTGTCACGTTAGTCATGGGTGATAGTCTAAGCTTAGGTGTCATCCTTTGTACTACTAGTCCGTCATGTCGTACACGTCATGGTGCAATGTCTAGTAGTAAGCTTAGCTCGAAGGATAGAGAGAGAGATAGGATAGATTAGGGGGAGTCGGGTGGGTGTTGGAGGAGATGGTGGTGAACCTTGCACTTGAACTCTTGGGTGTTGTATGAGTTCGGGAATATTGACTGAGGTAAGTTGTTCCACAGTCGTGTTGTTCTTGTTATAAACGAATTTCTAAATCGGAGTGTGCGCGAAGATAAGGGCTGTAGACTATAAGGGTGAGCCGAGCGGGCAAGTCTGGTGTTGCGGGAGAAAAGTTGCCGTGGAGGCATGAGGTTACTTATTTCAGAAGAGCAATCGTTGTGGTAAAATCGGTAAAATTTTGTAAGGGCTGCTACATTCCTACGGTGGCTTAATGAGTCAATTGAGGAGCAAATGGCGCTATCGCCAATAAGTTTGAGAGCGCGACTTTGCACCTTGTCCAGCCAGGCTAAGGTGGTTTTCGGGGCCCCAGCCCAAATATGCGAGTTGTATTCGAGGCGGGGACGAATGTAGGATTTGTATATTGTAGCCCTGGCCGACGGCTGAAGGAGGAATTTGCATCTTTTCAGGAATCCCAGGCATTGGGATGCTTGTTTAGCGATTTGGAATATGTGGTTATTCCACCGCAGATCATCGGATAGTGTTATGCCTAGGATGTTTAAAGACGGTTCCGCCGTTAGGTTTTTATTGTCCACTGAAATAGAAGGAGGGTCGGTGTAGGTTTTATTAGAGATGAGACAGTACTTCGTTTTGGATGCATTGAATTCGACACGGTTCTTGCGGCCCCATTCAAGAATTCGTTCGATGTCCCTGTTGATTGAGATGGACATGAGATTGCGATAATGCAGACAAGGTCTGGCGCGTGCTTGTCCTACAGTATCGATCTCTTAAGGTATCGGATCATAGAACGCTTTAACGCGATGCGTGTGACAGTCCAGAATGCGAAACAATCGACAAACCCAATGAATACGTTGTAAGTGTATAACATTTCATCTCATTTTATGCTTTCAGTTTGGCTAAAGAAACCTTAGTTGACTTTTATTTCCTATTAGTCCATTCAAAACGCGCGTTAGGGTGTTCCAAAATAACACCGTTAAGAAAATCGAACCCTAAAGGTTTTTGGGGCCGCTGATCACGAAAATCGGGGTCCCGCGGTAATAAAACATGGGCGTCACCCCTAAAAATGCAAACAACACCCCTTTTTAGGGGGTTTTCCCGATTATTTCAATAATAATGAAAACTAATGCAATGAAATACACTTTTTTTAATATTTATTTGCGAAGGTGGTTGATTTGTATCAAGGCGAACTTTATGATAAGGGGTAACCCTAAAGGGTTGAAACCACCCCTAAACCGGCTAAAAATAGAAAAATTGTAAAAATTCCTTTTTTTCAAGTTTATGCTTCAAATTCGATTGTGGGGGTACTGTTAGGCAAAAATAAATTATTTTCAACCCTTAAGGGGTTAAAACTACCCCTACAATTACAAAAAACAGCTTTAGGTATATAAAAAAAATTGCAAAAAAAATTTTTTTTTGGTTTTTGCTTAAAATTTTGTTCAATAGGTATTATCAGCCAATAATTTATTATTTTCAAGCCTTAAGGGGGTAAAACTACCCCTACATTAAAATTGTAGTAATTGAAAAAAATGCAAATGCATTTTTTTATATAAAATTGATTTTTATAATTGCAGGGGTAGTTTTAACCCCTTAAGGGTTGAAAATAATTTGTTCAGTACCCCCACAATCGAATTTGAAGCATAAACTTGAAAAAAAGTAATTTTTACAATTTTTATATTTTTAGCCGGTTTAGGGGTGGTTTCAACCCTTTAGGGTTACCCCTTATCATAAAGTTCGCCTTGATTTAATACAATTCAACCACCTTCGCAAATAAATATTAAAAAAAGTGTATTTCATTGCATTAGTTTTCATTATTATTGAAAAAATCGCGAAAACCCCCTAAAAAGGGGCGTTTTTTGCATTTTTAAGGGTGACGCCCATGTTTTAGGACCGCGGGACCCCGATTTTCGTGATCAGCGACCCCAAAAACCTTTAGGGTTCGATTTTCTTAACGGTGTTATTTTGGAACACCCCGCCCCCCCTCCGCGTTTTGAATGGACTATATTCGTATTTTTGAACTTCGCATACTGGATTGACGAAACACTGAAATTTCAAATTATGAGCACAACAAAAAACGTCAAACGCGCCTATCGCATGGAAAAGTTGAAAATTGGCCTTCAAACGTTTGTAGCTTTATTTGCGTGTGTCGCCGCAATCATTGGGACCATTAAATAGCATTTACTTTAAATGAAATGTCACACGCATCATGCGCGCGTATCGCGCTAAAGGGTGGCGAGGCTAGAGTGTAGCGGGGAGCGTAGCTGTGAGGTTTTAGACCCCCGATGGTAGCGGGGCTCGACACGCACATAGTGGAGCGGCGAGCGTAGCGTGGCAAGCCAAGAGGTTTGAGTAATCTTTAGTCAGCAAAATGTCGTCGGACAGTGATGACGATATGTTATACGAGAGCAGTGCGCTTAAAATCGTTACAGTTGTAGGCGGTTTTAGATCATGTGCAGTGCACCCCTTGAATTCAAATCGCAGGGAATTGGGAGAGTTCCACCACCTTTTTCCACAGTTAAAACAATATCCGGACCGCTTTTTCCAATACGCAAGAATGGAGTAGGTACAGTAC
This sequence comes from Thereva unica, assembly GCA_949987705.1. Taxonomy (NCBI): domain Eukaryota; kingdom Metazoa; phylum Arthropoda; class Insecta; order Diptera; family Therevidae; genus Thereva; species Thereva unica. Next base: position 218,029,252 of record OX465281.1, read on the forward strand.
GTTTGAGTATATATATTAAACCTGATCTTTCCTCATATGGAGGTGCAATATACGAATTTCGTAAAGCAGCCGATTGAATATGATGAGAAGCTACTTATTACGCTGAGGTATGTTTTATAATAAGGGGTGGTCAAGGGGGGGTCATATTTTTCCAAATCTGACCCCTCTTTTTTACTTTTAAAAACAAGTTATTGTATACTTAAATTTTACCTTAGTAGATTACTTACCAAATTTACCATAGTATATCACTTTGCTTCCAGAACAGTAATAAGAAACACAATTTTTAAACCAAAACAAGTCATTTTATTGACTTGAATTACATAGAATTACTCAAATTCTCGGTTCGACCAGCAAGGCTCGACTGAACCCTCTACATAAAGAAATCTATGTAGAATTCACAATCGGAGAGGGTAGAGGGTCGCCGCGGGAACCAGCGCCACTCCACGCTCCACTATGTTTTGGCGCGTTTGCTACGTGTATTATTTTCAACCCACTCAGCTACGCTCCCCGCTACACTCTAGCCTCGCCGCTCCACTATGTTTTCACCCTAACGCGTTCTATGGGCCGGTACCTTTATGGGTTTGTAATATTCTACTCTGGCTATGTTATCATAGGCGGCTCTAAAGTCTATGAAGTTGTGTCGAATTGACTTTCGAAACTAGACATTTTTCCATAACCTGCTCAAGGTGAAAATCTGATCAGTTTTTGATTTGCTTGGACCGAAGCCACACTGATATTGGCCTATGATGTTTCCGGCGAATGGCGCCATCCTGTTTTGTAGGATAGCGGAGAATATCTTATAAGCGGTACTCAACAACGTTATACCGCGATAATTAGTGCACGTGTGGTATCTCCTTTTTTATGTACCGCGCAGAGGATGCCTGTTTGACCCCAAAACCTAACTAGTTGGGATATTGGTTAGACCCATTCGGTCCACACGATCAACTTTCCAGTATGATAAAAGTAGACGGAATAAACTGACTGCTTACAAAATAGTAATACGTTTAGCACGAAAGGAACGTTGGAAATTGACTAGTGTCAGAACTGGTGACAAAGTAATCCGGAGAGAAGCTAGTTTAAATAATTATAAACCACAAGTTTTAATAATATAAATAAATAACATAAATGCACAAGTTTTTTCTAGATAATTTGTTTTTCCGGGACGTTAGCAAATAAACATTTCCTTTGTACTTCGTTCACTACACATACACTAAAGCGTGTGCTCGAATTCGTGTTGAACGTGTTGAACGTTCAGCACGATTACCGAGTTTTGTCAGCCTCATATTTCGAAAGAAACTATTGATTCTACGTAAATTCTGTATACGAAACTTTTATATATTTTTATCTAATGTGTAATTTTATATGTTGCGGGAAATTTTTTTTTTTTTTTTTTTTTTTTTTTTTTTATATGAAAAAACCAAGCTTAGGTGTAACCCTTTATACTACCAGTCCGTCATGTCGTTCAGTTCATGGTGCAATGTCTAGTAGTAAGCTTGGTTTGAAGAATAGGAAAGGTTAGAGGGGGTCTGGAGGGTGTAGAAGAAAATGACGATGAACCTCACGTTTGAACTCTAAGGTGTTGTACGAGTTCGGAAATACCGACTGCGGGAGATTATTCCACAGTCGAGTTGTTCTATTCATAAACGAACTTCTAAACCGTATTGTGCGTGAACGGGCGGCTGTATGGTATGGGAGTGAGCCGAGCGGGCTAGTCTTGTGTTGCGGGAAAAGTATTGCCGTGCAGGCAGGAGGTCCTGAATTTCAGTGGAACAGTCGCCATGGTAATAGCGATAAAGTATGGAGAGGGCTGCTACATTCCTACGGTGGCTTAAGGTGTCTATGGAGGCGCGAAAGGGGCCATCACCAATGAGTTTGAGGGCACGATTTTGCACCTTGTCGAGACAAGCCAAGGTGGTTTTTGGGGCACCTGCCCAGATATGCGAGTTGTATTCGAGGCGCGGCCGAATGTAGGATTTGTATATTGTAGCCAATGCGGCTGGCTGGAGGAGGAACTTGCATCTCTTGAGAAATCCGAGGCATTGGGAGGCTTGTTTGGCGATTTGGAATATGTGATCATTCCATCGCAGATGCTCCGTTAAAGTAACCCCTAGGATGTTGAGAGTTGAGTCAACCGTTAGATTCTCTTTATCCACTGAGATAGGAGGAGTTGCCGTCTAGGCAGAAGGTTCTCTACTTCAGTGGAGTAGTTACTTAAGGATGATCCAAACTAAGATAAGTGCCTTTATCCAACCTTTATTAGACTATAGTATTGTCGATGACCGGTGACCAACACCTTCTCTACCCTCTACCCGGTTTAGCCCCCTCCCGACGGCTTCTATAACGCATCGCCCTTTTTAGTTTTTTTTTTCATAGGCACGAGTTTTCGTTTTTCAACTGTCACCCTTCTCGGAATCCCTGCGCTACGAACCCCACCCCATCCGGAATGCTAGCTTGGCCAACGCGAGTCTTTGACTTTCACGATACTCTCCTGGCGATCGAGTCTTCTCAGCCACTTCCAGTCCCTCTTCCCCAATCTATTACCCCGGCAGTTACACATGGTACTATGTCTAAATAAATAGGCAATAGCTAGGCTTTTATGTTAAAAGACATTTAACAATTGGCATATCATAGGATTAGATATAACTACAAGTTCGAGTAGGACTAGGTTTGGGATGTCCATTCATCAAATGGCACTACAGCCCAAATCAAACTTTGGCGTTCTCTAGGGTATTTCTCCAAATTTGACGATTCCTTCCGACTTGTCTCCAGATCTTGAAGTTGAGCATTGTCTCTGCGTCAGCCGTTACAGAGTCGATCCATCTCATCCTCATCCAAATCGATGATATAGTCCATCATGGACTATAGAATGAAACATCAAATAAGTTAGCAATGTAATAACTATCAAAATGTCTATAACTTTTTAATAATAATTTTCTAAACATAAAACTTTTCTAAAAATTAAACTAATAAAAAACTAGACCCATTGAACTAGACCCAACGCTCCTAGATGGAGCTGAAGATGGATGGATGGCAAGCTCTTCCACATCTGTACAAATACCGGATAAACTCGCATGAATGCAGCATTTTACTTCTGCTGCCACATTTATCCCAGTTTACTACACCTTTAAACATTCCCTTTATGCCATTAAAAGCTTGTGATGGAAAAATATTTAATATCCATTTAAAAAAATATGTCTAAAGTGCCATTAAGCCCATTTGCACATGCATCACCATCGACGTGATTAACAATGATAGCGATCTATTTTCTCTATTCAGCTGCGTTTCAATCACCTCGTTTTTCTCATTATCTACGTGTGTAATGTACTGCAATTGTTGTGAAAGATGTCGCATTATTTGCAGTGAAAATGTTGATCATCGGGCGATGACAGTGTGACATGCAGCCGCGCGCTGCACCTTAGTATGTTCCCATAGCTAATACCAGCCATGCTGACAACTGCATCGTACGACACATATAAATAATATACGGGATGAAGCTTTCATTCATCACATCACATTCCAGCGAGAATCTCCAGAATCCAGTGGAGCAAATGGGTGGAAATCGCATGGAGCACATCGGAACTAAAAACAGACCGAATCCAGCTCCGAATGATGGAAAAATGAAAATAAAGTAAGGCAACGGCACGTAGCGTATATCAAATGTCCTGTGACAACAAGTCAGAGAATATGTGACGGGCTGCCTGAAAGGATTTCGTGATGATTATGTATTACCATTTAGCTGCGGAATATTCCGTCAGGCAGAAACCAGACCTGTAATCAGGAACGTCACGACGTGCTCCACGTCACAGAACTTATTTAATAGTGTTTTATGCTCCCAGTTAGATTGCAGTGGATGTCCCTGCATCGCGACGGGGCGGTACACGCTGCTGTCATGTGCTCATCGCAATCAACAGCCACCAACATTCTAGTAATAATCACGTCGCTGCGACTTCGATACCGCATGCCGAACACCTAGATGCACCTGGAGTGCAGCCTTAAAGTCGACCAATTCCGTCCCCATTCCACTTGTATATGGCATAAAAGTCTGCCGACTGGTCCTGCTGGTCACCATTCACGTCTGGACGTCCTGTTCATCTCCTCGAGAGGTCTATACGTCGATGGTCTACAGGACTCGTGCCTGCACTGCAAATCGCCAGGAATAGCTTTGACGGCAGGCGGCCATAGCTTATCATTTAATTATGATCCAAGCAAGCAGGTGACTTATAAACCATTCAAGTAATGCGCTCCAATTCCGCAAGGGGGAGACCCAGTACGTGGCTGAGACCCAATCTGGATATGGCCGGCAGTGAAACGAATCCGTGAAGGTGAGACACTGACCTGGCCAAACTGTGGGCCTTTAATGTGAACTTGCCATGAATACAGATTGGCATTCATGTAGTCCGTTCGAGGCCTGCCGAGGATATGTAGGTTAGGAACACATGAATATTCCTCCAGCTTCGATAATGGATATCCCATCGTATCCGTGCAGACTTGTGACTTCCGCTTTTGTGCTAGTTTCAGTTTGCCCGCCCGAGAGCCAGTGCCATCCCGAAAAGTTTTAATTGAAGTTTGGTGACTTTAAATTTTGTGCGGAATAATTAAGGTCATTCACATTTTCGCGGGGGTGGAGACTGATGGCAAGACAGCAATTTAAAAGTTTTATCGTCTTCGACGTTCTCCTATCATGATCTATAAGGCTTTTAAACTTATTTGATGGTTTTAAATTTGTTGAACATTTTATGCTTTTTTCTTGCGAATATTTTGATAAGTTTACGAAATAAATTCAAATTTTTTATAATTAAAGTAGTTTAACAATTTTATGTACAGTCATCCTTGTCTCGGGGTGGATCCTATGAAGGAGTAATTATCGAGTGTTTTGAGAGCATTTTAAGCCCTTGCTTAACTTTGATTGCTGAACTTGTGATATTTATGTTATGGTTATGAATCAGACCTTAATCCAAGAGATAACCAAATTGCCTTAGTTATTGGCTATTACCATCGGATAATTTGATTGTTATTGACTACAAACACTACCCTGCAATAGGATAGGTTAAGGTAGAACCACAATCAAGCAAATTAAATTCGGGGATTACCAATGGTAAAGTGACTTGTAAATAAAATTCTATTATTATTGAATCATTGGTTCAAACTCACACAAATGGCTAAATCTTTATTATAATAAAAACGATTGGATTAACGAATTCATCCAGCGAATTGAAATGAATTGAACTTAATCTAACAAACAAGCTGATAATATAATGTTTTAAATGTACATATATGCGGAGCAATATAAATTCTTACAAGTATATGTGCTAACTTAGCGGAATTTCCTGCAGATTTGTGTTGGTTCAATACATATGATGTTACTTCTGAACAGATTTTCTACCGCACCTAACGTGTAGGAACTTCCAGATCCTTTGAAAATGGTCGTCGTTCATAGCCACTCCTGCTCCTTTTCTGGTAACTAAGATATAAAAAATATTACAGACAATAAACCATTAAAATCCAACAGAGTTGTACCTTCGTATATAGCGGTTGCAAAACATCGTATATAGCATTCAACATTTCTGGTACAAAGTTCCGTATTGTTTTTCTGGAAATCCTGGATAAGAATTCCAACGATTTGAAAGAACCCCCCGCAGCAATAAACCGAAGTGTCAATGCCAAACGTGTCTTAACTGGTATAGAGTACTTCATATTTGTGTTTTGTTTTTGTATTTGTGGACCAACCTATGAGCAACTTCGGACACGGAATAATTAAGGCCAATGGCCTACGCCTGCTTTCATTCGCAGGGTCAAACAACTGGCAACATCATTTTCCACCATCCACTCAAGCGCCAAATAACCTGGCGAAATCCATCATGCAAAGACTCGGCGATGTTCTACGTTTTGATCAACGCAAGATTCCGATCGACGCTTAAAGACGTACATGCAATGCGTGGGCCCGATTGCAGATCGGACCATTATCTTGTTCGAGTGAAATTACAGATGCGATTACAAAGAGCGAAGAAAACGGAGCCACCGCCAGCCAAGAAGAATTCTGCATGCCTTCGGGACCGGACATCGGGCGAGAGTTTCAAATGGCATTACCCAACAAATTCACGGCGCTCGCAATACTAGATGATATCGATGTAGAAGAAATTCAATTGTCGGAGTCTATTGTGGAGTGTGCAATGGAGCTGTGTCCACCTATCCGTAAACGGACGCAGCCATGGATCTAGGACAGCTGTCTGGACCCCGTCGATCAGCGGAAGCGAATGAAACATGTCGAATTTGAGGAGTACCGACGATTGAACAAAGAAGTTCGACAGAAAAAGAAATCGGAACGCGAAGCGTATTGGAATAGCATTGCGGCCGACATGGAAGAAGTGCCGACGAGGCACGACTACCGGACGATGTACCAGGCAAGCCGGCGGTTAGGCGACAAAACATCATCAGCAAACGACATCAAAAAATCGGCTGGAACTTTCGTGACTTCTTCCCAAGGGTCCTGCAGTGGTGCAGAGAATTTTCCACCAGCGGTACAACCACGATCCGCTATAAGGTCCAGCACCCGAACCGCCGATTATCGAACAGCCAACGAATCAGTCTCTACTGGGTCCTTTACTGCACATATACCAACGACAAACTGCGTCAAATTATTTACACTGACTCAAAAATGTGTTGCAATGTTTTGGAAATTAAATTATTTGTCCTAAACTTATCACACACAGATCGGAAGATGTATGACTGGGATAATGTAGTTTTTACTAAAAACTACTGTATCCCAGTCATCCTGCGCCCAATCTTTGTGTGATAATTTAAGGATAAACAATTTAATTTCCAAAACATTGCAACACATTTTTGAGTGAGTGTATCTGTCACTTCAGTCCAGAACCTTCATGGAAACGACATTTAGTTAACGTGAGCGAAAAAGTTTTTTTAAAATTGCAGTCTAGACAGAACCCTGGACAATACATATCAAGAGGCTAACGTCTGCTGAGCTTTAGTCTTTCAAATGAAAAGTACCACCATTAGGCGTACGGTATGATGAACCGGTAGTGCAAAAGATGATATCTATATGATGATATTGTTACTCTTAACGTGGTATATCACAATGTTTTTTTCAAGAACTCCGTCTCTACATCACAGATTTATTATGAAGCCCTAATCTTAGCTCATTGTGTTCTGACAAAGCCCCAAAGCAGGTAAAATTCATTAAAATTATTTCTGATGTTCCATAACAAGCAGGAAGCATTTAAACCAAACAATTTTTCTTTAACAAAATAACCAAAAAAGCCTTCCTGAAGAAATGTCTCCCTCATTTAAAATTCAAACAAGTGAAGAGTGACGTTAATTTAATTTGAATAAAATACACCACCAAATAAAGCAGCTCGCCTCAGATGATACCAACACCACCCTCAGTAAGCTCTGCTCATGAATTGTTTTCATTTTTTTCCCACTAAAAATCATTTCATCATAATTTGATGCTCTTTGTGTAAAGTCTCCATTTTTAGCTGAATTTTATACAAAGTCTGCAGCATTTCAAATATTTATCAAAAATAATAAATCATCTGCAAGTACAGCTCCTTTTGTATGATTTTGCCTTTTTTGTTAAGAAAAGTTTCTGTCCTGTGAAATTTTTTTATCCATCTTATCTTGGAGCATCTTTAAAGGAAACTTTAGGAATTTTCTCCTTCATTGTGCCTTAAAATAACTTCCTTGCTCGAAGCGCTCCAGGAACACAATGGCAAGAGACATTTCTGTCTGGATCTGATAATGAGTCGTACAAGTTATGAAACCCGATGGATATAAAGAAGGAACATTCAAGATTCTCGTTATAACTGAAATTTCAATAGTATATCACCGCAATTCATCAATAGAAATGTGTGTTCTTGTGTGTCCTTTTGTCTTTATATGGGGAATGTTCAAATATCCTTTACAATGAAGCATTTTTAAACTACCCCAACTTTAAGGAACTCCTCTGTTTCTGTACGTTGGGGTAGTAAATTTTTACCCAATAAGATGATATAAGTGTTTAGGTTTATTTATTTTATTATATTACTCTTCGTAAAACGGAAATATCTGTATCGATATTAGAGGAATGTATATCAAAAAAAACAATCTTTGAGGAAAATTTTAACACATAATGTTCCATAGTCAACGAACTGAAACAAACAATTTATTACAGCGATCGAAGTTCTTCTAATCATCCTAGCAATTTTCACCTAAGTGCTCTTTTTTAAACCGGGGCCAGACGATCAATTTGTCTGCAATTTGAAATTTCGAATGTCAAAGTTTTATCGGCAGAAATTTCATTGCATTGCAATTTCATTCTAGCAAGAAACGCGCAGGAGATAGTTGATTGCAAGGGAAAATGTCAAACAGAAATAGAGCTGTGGAGCTCCTCAAATTTCCTGAAAAATTGAAGAAATTAGAAGAAATAGAATCAGAAGAAGAAGAAATTAAGAAAGATTTTGGGTAAATCCTTTCTTGGAGAAAAGGGATGAATTGGTACATGTGGACATAAGTCGAGTGAGACACCTAGGATCTGCCTCAAGCATCGCATTTGGAAGATCTCGAGCTTCTTAACGTCCAGTTTGTGCAGTGTCCAAGTTTCAGATCCATAAAGAAGAATCGGAAGGATCAACGTTCGGTAAAGGCGTACTTCGATGCCACTTTCGCTTCCTCAACCAATGATCCGAAATATCTTAACATCGGAACCTGTTCTATTTGGGTTCCATCGAGGTGAACACTGGTCCTCGATCCGGCCGTTGTGAGCGCTTTGGTCTTTTCCGCATTGATTTTTAACCTGTATGACTGGGAGATGCGGAAATGTCGTATAAGATGTCCGTTGCTATTGTCAACGAACCCGAACATTAAATCGGTTACGAAGTTGCTGTCGCCGTATCGAACTCCGAGTCGTCCATCGAATGCCTCACGCTTAATCGCGTCGATCACAACGTTGAACAGAAGTGGCGAAGCTGTTGGACAGCTGTTTGAATCGGAAACTCCTCAGATAAATCACTTCGAATACGAAAGCTGCTGGTTGAGCCATCGTAAGACGCTTGGAGTAGGTGAATGATTTTCAATGGCACGTATTCGGTTTCCAAGGCTCTCTACAGGCTGTTCCAATCGACGCAATCGAAAGCTGATTTGAAATCGATTAAAACGACGGCAGTTCGTTTGCCGCAACGAATTCTTTCTTCCATAAGCTGACGGAGTGCGAATATTTGATAGATACATCCTCAAAGTGGCCTAAATCTAGCTTGTTCGTCCCGGCTCGTTTGCTCTCGATGTTTCTGTAGCCGCGATTTTAGCGCAAGCCATACTATTGGCTTATGGGTGCAGCGATGCGCACCGGGTTCCAGCTAGTAAATAAATAAAGTTGGGAAAGTGACAAACTACCAAATTGGAGCTAACAACCAAGCTTAAAGATGTCAGAAATAAACAGCCACAATTTTTATTGACGCTCCCATTGTCTAATAAGCTTAAAAGGTACCATATAATAGTAGCATACCGGGTGTGGAAAAGGTGTGGGAACGGTTCGATATTTCCTGAAGGGTAGGTTTTCTTGAAAAAAGTTTGTAGCAAAAGTTGCTCAGGTTGGAGGGTAGAATCGTTTGCACACGAAACTCACCCCCACCCACTCACCCCCTCGCAGGGGGTGGGGGTATGTCTGAAATTTCAAATGGCAACCCCTATTTTTTCTCACGGATTGTGATTCTCCGAAGAAAAATATGAAACTTTTGTCTAAAAATTTTTTTTATCCGAAGCTTCCCTGCACCCCCAAAACGAATTTTTAGGGGTGGGGAATAGTCCGGCAATTGTTCGATAAAAATTTTAAATAGCAACCCCCATTTTTTTTCACGGATTATGATTCTCCGAAGAAAATATGAAACTTTTGTTTTAAATTTTTTTTATCCGAAGCACCCAGGGAACTGCACCCCCAAACGAATTTTTGGGGGGTTGGAAAATGTCCGAGAACGGTTCGTTTGGGGGTGCAGGGAAGCTTCGGATAATTTGGGGGTGCAGGGAAGCTTCGGATAAAAAAAATTTAAGACAACAGTTTCATATTTTTCTTCGGAGAATCACAATCCGTGAGAAAAAATAGGGGTTGCCATTTGAAATTTCAGACTTACCCCCCACCCCCTGCGAGGGGGTGAGTGGGTGGGGGTGAGTTTTCGTGTGCAAACGATTCTACCCTCCAACCCTGAGCAACTTTTGCTACATACTTTTTTCACGAAAACCTACCCTTCAGGAAATATCGAACCGTTCCCACACCTTTTCCCACACCCTGTATATGTACATCGCCTTTAAATTAAGAAATCAAAAATCTATTTCAATCGGCACAGAAAAATCACAAAGTCTGTACAATTTTACTAGTTAAATCTGATTAACTGTTTCCAAATTAAGCCATAAAAAGTACACCCAAGTCTTTTATTATCATCTTTTCAATAATATCGC